>CM067304.1:75151687-75751687 GCA_034231615.1 Meghimatium bilineatum | reverse complement strand
ATTGTCTTCTTGTCTGCCCTTTCTCCTCTTCCAAGGAACTCTGCCCTCAATTATTTGTCTTTCTGAACAGTTATGTCTCTTTATATGACCAAACAGGTGTAGTTTTCTTTTTTGCTATTGTGTTTAGTATCTAACACTCGGGAATCTTCAATGTGTTTATAATATCTGAGTTTCTCTTTTTTTCCTTCCATGATATTCTAAGTATCTTTCTACAACATTTCATCTCAAAGGCATTGATCTTCTTTGCCGCTGACTTACTTAGAGTCCATGTTTCACAGCCGTATGTTTCAACTGGAAAAAGAAAAGTTTGTAGTATTAACAATTTCATTTCTATTTTGTTGTTTTTCCAAATATTTTTCAACCGTGTTATTTTACAATATGCCATTGCTAATCTCTTCCTTATTTCTGCCATGCAGTCTACTGTACCATTGATGTTTGCTCCTAAGTATTCGAATTTATCCACATATTCTATCTCGGTATTGTCTATTCTGATTTTTGGTTGTTGTAGTGTTATATCTGTTGACATGATTTTTGTTTTTTTGTGTTTAAATATATTTTGTGATTCACTATATTTCTTTGTGTTCTTGATTAGTTGTTCCAATCCCGTTATATCATTTGAAAGAAGCATAGTTTCATCTGTGTAGCATAGTTCAGGGATTTCGATACCACCGATGTTTAAAGCGTGATAGCATTGTGTATGTCTTCTCTCACATTCCTCATTATATTTTCTGCGTAGAAGTTGAACAGGAATGGGGAGAGTTTACATCCCTGCCGTACTCCATTCTGTACCTCAAACCACTCAAAGAGATTGCCCTCTAACTTCACTGCAGCCTTTTGATCTTGGCAAAGTTCTTCTATTTGATGAATCAGATATCTTGGGATGCTTTTAATTATAGTTTCTGGTGTTGGACGCAGTCGAGCGCTTTTGAGTAATCTGTGAAGCACATGTGCAGGTCAGTTGAGAATTCCCTACTCTTTTCTATAATCAATCTCATGTTAAGAATGTGATCTCTTGTTCCTCTGCTTGACCTGAAGCTGCCATGTGTTTCGTTTATCTCCATCTCTAATTTTTGTTTGATTCTTTGCATTATGATGTTTAACATTATTTACTTTCTTGACTTATAAGGGCTATTGTTCTGTAGTTTGAACAACTCTGAAGGACACCTTTTTTTTTTTTGGGAGGGGTATATGTAATGATTTTTTCCATTCCTCCGGCCAGGTGCCACTTTCCCATATTTTGCAGCAGAGTTTGTGGTAAATCTGATTCGGCCTCACCCCTGCATGTATAATTTCTATTGTTAAACCATTGTAGCCTGGGACTTTTCTTTTCTTTAAACTTTCTATTGCGTATCTTACTTCTTCCTTTGTAGGTTCTGGCTCTTTTTCATATTTGTTTATTGATTTGTATTTTGTTTTTCTTGGGTCATTGTATATCTCACTGCAGTATCCCTTCCATCTATGTAAGATATGTTTCCTTTCCGTTAGTATGTTTCCTTGTTTATGTTTCAGCATTTTTAATTATGGTTGAAGTTTGTTGTCTCTTAGGTGTCATACATTTTAGAACATCATTTTACTGTTACCTTGGAATTCCTGCCCTTCTATATCAAGTCATATTTTGTTTATGTAGTTTTGCTTGTCTTATCTAATTCTTTGAATATCTCTTGACAGGCTTCTATAATTTGTTCTGTTTTTACTACTATTTTTAATGTGTCTTCTTTCTTGGATAATGTTTATAGTTTCTTCTGATATATACTCTTTCTTCTTCCTGCTCATTTTTTGTAGCATGTTTTTTGCACAGTTATTGAAAATGTCGCTAATTTATTTTCAAGTTCCTTTGTCATTTGGAGTGTATTCTTCTCTTATTTCAAGTAGTTTTTCAAATTTGTTTTGAATTTGGATGTTGTGTTCTTTCGGTATCGATGTCATATCGTATCTGGTAATGATTGAATTTTTTGTTGTATTTTTTATCTTTGACTTGAACTTTGCGATGAGCAACTCATGATCTTTGCCTGGTAGTGTCTTGCATTGAAGGATGTTTGTTTTTCATCTATTTTCTATTAATATATAATCAATTTGGTTTCTGGTCTTTCTGTCCGGAGACGTCCAGGTGTGTAGTCTTCTCTGGTGATGTTTGAAAAAATGTACTCATTACTGCCAAGTTTTTTTCAGCACAGAAGTTTAACAAACGTTTCCTGTTATTGTTCCTACTGCTTAAGCTGTGTGTTAGTTAGTTAGTTAGTTAGTCGTCGGATCATCATCACTGCAAACTGGACACATCCATAGTTGCTCCGATCTCTCCTTGAGTGTATCCGCCATCACACTTCTGCTGACAGTACCGGTCCTATGCTGGTTGACCATCATTCTTCTGCGCCCTCCAAAATGTTCACCTCTAGCAACACCGCATCTCAATCCCTGATCTTTAATCCTAGCCATTGAAAAGGAATCATCATCCACATTCGTCTCACTCTCGCGTGTTATATCTCTTAAGGAGTTCAAAACGTCAGCGCAATCCATTGCCCCATTGCCCTTTGCCACAATCGCACACGATGCCAGTTGATCCGCTCTTTCATTGCCTCGAACGCCCACATGTCCCGGCACGAAAATAAATGTAACCGCCTTCAAGCTCGCATTTCTCAAGGCCTCAATCCACTGTTCGCGAACGAGACCCACTTGTACCTTCTTAATCATACTCATAGAGTCACTCAAGATGCAGACCTGCGTTACTTTCTGTGTGCGTAGCCACTCAAATGCCTTGGTCACCGCCATAGTCTCCATGGTCATACTACTCGTAGTGACCGCAAAGGCACCACTTTCCTCCTTGATCGTTTTACCTTCGCACTGAGCTGTAAAGGCCCAAGCACTGCGAACATGCCTAATTACAGATCCATCAGTGTATATAATCACATCCCCCTCTTTGGTATTCTCACTGATTAAAGCCTGCACTTCTTTCTCCACAGCTGTGGGACACCATTCTCTGCATTCCCTGCTAAGTGATATTACTACTCTCAAACAAGTTTCGAAATCTGTGGGTAGACCTATCCATTCCGCACCAACTGCCACATCCTGTAATCGGCACACGCTTTGTATTACATCTTCAGCACGTCCCATCCACGACCTTCCTCTCTTGAGTCTGCTGCCTTTAACTTTCTGTATTTCGGAATGCAACGGGTGTTCCTTATCTGCATGTATTTGAAGGTACGCCCGTGCACGGCAATACTGTAATCTATGCTCAGCTGTTGGGCAGTCAAGTAGGTATCGCATAGCTCTTGTCGATGTGTCTCTTGTGCATCCCAGAATGATACGCATTGCTGCATTCTGGACTCTATCCAGTCTTTCGATCTGAGTTTGGCTAAGAGTCAGAATTGCCAGTGCATATTCCACCACAGCCACTACCAAACCCTGGTACAAAAGAAATAACAATCTTTGCTCACATTGCGCAGCAGCCATAACCTTCATTGCTGCTAAGCCTTTGCCTGCCCTTATGATAATGTGGTCAACATGTTCCCTGAAACTCAGGCTTCTGTCAAAAAACACACCCAGATATCTCATCTGAAAGCTGTGTGTACCTTGGTTCAAGTCATGTTGATCTCTGACCTGACCTACTTTTGCGTTGATGTTGCCTAATACTACCTTTATGTCATGTTTGTTTATTTTATCAGTGCGAATTGTAGTTGACCGTAGAAATCTTCAATTTCTTTGTCATCTGCTGCTGATGTTGGGGCATAAATCTGTGTGATTATATGCTCATTTATGGGGTAATATCCCAATAAAGAAGATTTGATATTTTTGGAGAGGTAAAAGCCAACACCGACACGCCCTCCATTTTCTGATCTAGAGAAAATGCACAGTTCTCCATTTGTTAATGTGAAATGTCCTTTATTTGCCCATCTTTGTTCCGCTATACCCAGGATGTCTACTTGTGTTCTTTTCATCTCTTCTATTACTATGTTTTGCTTCCAGTGTTTTAAACTCCTAATGTTCCATGTTCCCAGATTAATGTGTTTGACCTTTCTGTTTACGTTGATATCCATGATGTTTAATGAATGAATTACTACTGCTCACCAACAATTTTTATATGTATGTTATACTAATGCTACACCACAAGACCACATTCCTAGAAAAAAGGTTAGATTAATCCATTGGAAATTTCTAGGCACAATGTTCCCGTAGGTTGCCATTACTTTTGGGAAGGAACAGCCGCTAATCGAACACCATAAAGAGAACACATTCATTCTCAACAGCCATATTGGCGAAGTTCAGACACATAATCATGGGTCTGGAAATCAGAGGTGGGTTTCCAGACACTCCAGGGGCATACATATCTGGAAGAAACACAGGACTGAATGCAACAATTCTTGTAAACACAATACAGGGATGAATGCAAACATCTCTGGTAGGTATTAAACATTCCTTAGCATAGGTGATGGAACATCTGATATTTTTATTGCAAACTTCTCTTGTAGGTACAAAGAATGAGGTATAATACAGATGATTATCTTAAAAATGTCATGATCATTGAAAGAATGTCAATATTGTCAATGAATTAATTACATCAGGAAAAGAGCCCCCAGTTCATCCAAAGAAAACAAGTCAGCTTCTAGCAGCAAAAAGATGTCAACAACCTGTGCTGGAAGTAGTAGTGGTGGATGGAAATCTATTTTTACCAAACCTAGGAGTGGCAGTATCAAGAAGTCCAGGAAGCTTGATACACAGGGTAAGATGTTGGTTGTATGTCAAGTTATCAATGACATAGCAAACTGTGTTAGTCATAATCAATCCGCTACCTAGTCAGTGATAGGCTAGAAACCATCTGAATAGTATCACTTTCAGCAAACATACTTTCAGTAATGATAGCACCCCTCGACCTTCCCAGAACTTGAGCCATTGTATCAGTTTCTTCAACAGTAAATAGATGATTGGAGTATTGGTTTTCACCAAGACTTTAGTATCAGTTATTTTATTTTGTCAGAAAATTTGAGGAGAGCCTGGAATGCATTGATGTTGTTCATAGCCAATCAGGAAATAAAAGAGTTGAAATTCTCAACAGATTCATTTCCTAAGATATTCTCTAATGGAGAAATGACAATTGAGTCAGGTGACTGTAATCTTCATTGCATAGGTCATTGACACAACACCAAAAAGGCAGTACTAGTGTTTGCCATGTGTCAGAAATTTAAGAAAGTGCAAGATGCATAACTATACTTATTTAGAAAATTAAAATGACAATGTTATTCATTATATCATGCATTCGTCATTCAAGTACTACTGTCTGATGCTGTCAGCATCTCCTTGTCACCACATTCAAGTACTACAGTTGGATGCTGTCACCACATTCAAGTACTACCATCTGATGCTGTCACCACATTCAAGTACTACCATCGGATGCTGTCAGCATCTTCCTATTACCACATTCAAGTACTACTATCGGATGCTGTCAGCATC
Organism: Meghimatium bilineatum; assembly: GCA_034231615.1. Taxonomy (NCBI): domain Eukaryota; kingdom Metazoa; phylum Mollusca; class Gastropoda; order Stylommatophora; family Philomycidae; genus Meghimatium; species Meghimatium bilineatum. The sequence continues at coordinate 75,746,245 of CM067304.1, read as the reverse complement.
TTCCTATTACCACATTCAAGTACTACCATCTGATGCTGTCAGCATCTTCCTATTACCACATTCAAGTACTACCATCGGTTGCTGTCACCACATTCAAGTATTACCGTTGGATGCTGAAACCACATTCAAGTACTACCGTTGGATGCTATCACCACATTCAAGTACTACCATCGGATGCTGTCACCACATTCAAGTACTACCATCGGATGCTGTCAGCACCTTCTTATTATTACATTCAAGAAGAACTACTGTTGGATGCTGTCACCACATTCAAGTACTACCATCGGATGCTGTCACCACATTCAAGTGCTATCAATGGATGCTGTCACCACATTCATGTACTATCATTGGATGCTGTCACCACATTCAAGTACTATCATTGGGTGCTGTCACCAAATTTGATGACAGCTCATGTCACTCTGACCAGCTTCTTGCCACCAAATTTAATGACAGCACATGTCACTCTGACCAGCTTCTTGTCACCACATTCGATGACACCATATGTCATTCTGACCAGCTTCTCGTCATATTTCATAGGACCTCAAAAATCACTTTGACCAGCTTCTTGTCACCAAATTTGATGACACCATATGTCACTCTGACCAGCTTCTTGCCACCAAATTTGATGACACCATATGTCACTCAGACGAGCTTCTTGTCACCACATTTGATGACACCATATGTTACTCTGACCAGCTTCTTGCCACCAAATTTGATGACACCATATGTCACTGACCAGCTTCTTGTCACCACATGTGATGACACCATATGTCACTCAGACATGCTTCTTGTCACCAAATTTGATGACACCATATATCACTCTGACCAGCTTCTTATCACCACATTTGATGACACCATATGTCAGTCTTACCAGCTTCTTGCCATATTTCATAGGACCTCAAATCACTCTGACCAGTTTCTTGTCATATTTCATAGGACCTCAAATCACTCTGATCAGCTTCTTGTCATATTACATAGGACCTCAAATCACTCTGACCAGCTTCTTGCCATATTTCATAGGACCTCAAATCACTCTGACCAGTTTCTTGTCATATTTCATAGGACCTCAAATCACTCTGACCAGTTTCTTGTCATATTTCATAGGACCTCAAATCGCTCTGACCAGCTTCTTGCCATATTTCATAGGACGTCAAATCACTCTGACCAGCTTCTTGTCATATTTCATAGGACCTCAAATCACTCTGACCAGTTTCTTGTCATATTTCATAGGACCTGAAATCACTCTGATCAGCTTCTTGTCATATTTCATAGGACCTCAAATCACTCTGACCAGCTTCTTGCCATATTTCATAGGACCTCAAATCACTCTGACCAGTTTCTTGTCATATTTCATAGGACCTCAAATCACTCTGACCAGCTTCTTGCCATATTTCATAGGACCTCAAATCACTCTGACCAGTTTCTTGTCATATTTCATAGGACCTCAAATCACTCTGACCAGCTTCTTGCCATATTTCATAGGACCTCAAATCACTCTGATCAGCTTCTTGTCATATTTCATAGGACCTCAAATCACTCTGACCAGCTTCTTGCCATATTTCATAGGACCTCAAATCACTCTGACCAGTTTCTTGTCATATTTCATAGGACCTCAAATCACTCTGACCAGCTTCTTGCCATATTTCATAGGACCTCAAATCACTCTGGCCATCATCTTGCCATATTTCATAGGACCTCACATCACTCTGACCAGCTTCTTGTCATATTTCATAGGACCTAAAGTAACTCTGATCAGCTTCTTGTCATATTTCATAGGACCTCAAGTCACACTGACCAGCTTCTTGTCATATTTCATAGGATCTCAAATCACTCTGACCAGCTCCGCCGAAGACGGATGTGTCGGGCCATTGGCACAACTAAAACGGCGACACAACGTATTTCCATTCTCTGGACTGCATCCTGCTGGAGATCTAGTAGTACTGCTACAAGAGAGATCTAGCAGGAGTTTGAGGTCATCATGAGTTTCTTGGCATTATATATGTCTCAGTGGTCATTGATATCTGAGTCAGTCCTGGACGCTTTGCACAACTCTTCCTCACTTTAACCAAAATCCCCAGTGCAAGTCATTTTCACATTCACGAAAATTCACCCGAATGGAAAAGCTTTTCCCACTGACTCTAGGAGCATGGAATGTACGCACACTCCTCGACAATGACTCCAACACAACAGATTCGTTGGGCAGGTCATTTGGTGCGTATGCCAGACCATCGTCTGCCAAAGATACTTCTCTATGGTGAGCTAGAGAAGGGAATACGATCTCAAGGTGGCCAAAGGAAGCACTACAAGGACTCGTTAAAGGACTCACTGAAAGCCTTTGAAATAGACCACGATACATGGGAAGAACTTGCACAAAATAGATCTACATGGCGTTCTAAAATAAAAAAGAGCGCATCATCTTGTGAAAAGAAGAGAAATGCAGCAGCTCAACAGCGGAGAGCAGCTAGAAAGTCACGGATAGACCAAGATCCATCTACAGTCGTCATTCCATGTCCAAATTGTCCAAGGACATTTACAGCTCGAATAGGGCTCATTAGCCATCTACGAATTCATAATCAAGGACATAACTAAAATTGAATTTTCAAAAGTGGATGTAACAAATGGTCATCATCACTTGTGATGGACGAAAAACAAAAAACAAGTCCTGGTCTCATATAAGTTTCCGTCATTGAAAACAAGGACTTGAGATTTCACAGCTGTAAAATATATCAGAATGCAAAGGGTGTTTACAGCATCATCAAATTGGCTGAATTCAATGAGTGTCGCTCTGTTCATGACAAGAAATTATTTCTGTCAAATTTGTATGAGTGTAGATTTGTGATCTACTGATTTTTGGGAGTTTAGATTTGTGATTTATGATTTGTGTATGCTAACAAATATTTATGTTTACAGTATTATTTGCTGGTGATGTTTCTTTATTCATTGTCATGCTCAAATTTGATGTGTTAACATCAAATGTATACAGTATTATTTGTTGGTTCTGTTTCTTGAATGTTAGTCCACACCTGAAACTTTGTGAACTTTTAGTTTTCCACAAGATGCCAATAAACCCCTAGGATATTATCAATCATCATCATTTTTCTCTTGTGCCAAGCTTGGAATATAGGGCAGATGTCATAGCTCACCATTCTTGTCGATCAACAACCGGTTGTTCATTCATTTTTATACCGGCTGTTGTGATTTCTTTTTCAATAGTCCTTTTTAGCATTGTATTCGAGGTGCAAAGGGAACGCATTGCTCTAGGCGGACCCAGGGTTAGCAGATAACCAAGATCCCAAATGTACCTCCTCGCGGTGCACCCTGGTAACAGAAAACAGCAGCTCGAGCTGATTCTGGCCAAATCATTTGGGGATCATGTCAGAGAATGTGGAGGAAGCAGATGGAAAGCGATTTGACTGCAAAACAGACAGAAATATCTCTGACACCATTTGCATCACCACATAGAGCGACACTGTCGACATACAGTGACGCCTGTTAGTCCAGTCAGAACATTGGATGGGCTTCCAATGTAAAAGGCACGTAAAGGTGATTGCATAGAGAGAAACAAATATATGTCATAAAGAGTACAATGACACAATGAAAGGGCAGAACAGCGCCAGAGGGCAGCGCGAACTGCAAATGAAAAGTGAAAAGTTCCTAGGAAAGGGGAACTATAAGCTCTGTTAGCTCGAGACGAGCTTCTAGTTACCTGTGATCCTTATAAGCATTGCTCTAGGCGGACCCAGGGTTAGCAGATAACCAAGATCCCAAATGTACCTCCTCGCGGTGCACCCTGGTAACAGAAAACAGCAGCTCGAGCTGATTCTGGCCAAATCATTTGGGGATCATGTCAGAGAATGTGGAGGAAGCAGATGGAAAGCGATTTGACTGCAAAACAGACAGAAATATCTCTGACACCATTTGCATCACCACATAGAGCGACACTGTCGACATACAGTGACGCCTGTTAGTCCAGTCAGAACATTGGATGGGCTTCCAATGTAAAAGGCACGTAAAGGTGATTGCATAGAGAGAAACAAATATATGTCATAAAGAGTACAATGACACAATGAAAGGGCAGAACAGCGCCAGAGGGCAGCGCGAACTGCAAATGAAAAGTGAAAAGTTCCTAGGAAAGGGGAACTATAAGCTCTGTTAGCTCGAGACGAGCTTCTAGTTACCTGTGATCCTTATAAGCAGAGACCCAGACCCAATCGTGGGCGCTCGGAAAAGCAAGAAGACCTAAACCAACTCTAATGTCGAGCCTTCCTATACCGGAAATATGCTCGCGAAGAGAATGGGCTCCGAACCCGATGGGCTTAGACAAGAAGGGGACAACGATGGCAGTCCTGGCCCAACTCTACTGTCAATATTTCTTATACTGGAAATACACTTGCAGAGAGAAAGGGTTCAGTACCTGATGGGCTAAGGCACAAAAGGGACAACGATTTAGTCCTAGCCCAACTCTATGGTCAAGCTTTCCTATACCGGAAATACACTTGCAGAGAGAAAGGGTTCAGTACCTGATGGGCTCAGGCGCTATTAGGACACGGTCGCTCAGCTCGAGAACGCCTTGCTCTCAAATGCGTGGTGTGATGCTCAAACTTGTGCAAGGGGTTCATGATGTCTGTGAACAACGCCTCGGGTAGGAGTGCGAATGAGCCAGGGTCCAACTCTTCTGGCGAGTTCTTCCTCATACGGAACCAGGGTCGCGGATGAGAAAAGATTCAGTACCCGATGGACACAGGCAGAGTTCGTCCAATTGTACGAGATGGGTTTATAGACGGTGGAGCACCTCGTGCCAGATAGACACGCTCGACAAGCGTCTTGGCGAAGAGACACTACACACCAGCGTGCTCAGCGACAGATACACAGGCTGTCACAGACTAGGGACCAAACCCAAAATAAAGGAATGATGAAAACGGATGTGCTGGACCTCGGACATCCTGACCACAAGTGGCCAATCGGGGTGCAAATAATCACAGTTTTACTGTGGAACTTGCAGCACAACGTACTTCACGCTCCCTGGCGGAATCACACGAAATATTCGTTGTGGTTATTTGAGAGCGAATGCTGAAGAAGAAGCATTGTATTTAGTCTTCCCCTTTTTTTCTTACCACTCAGTGACCATTTAAAGACTTGAAATGGTAGTCTGTCTTCATTCATTATGAGTGCGTGGCCGATGTACGCCCAATTCATTTTTATAATATCGTCTGTGATGTATTCTTGTTTAGTCTCTTCTCTTAGTGTCTCGTTTGACTTAATTAAATTCTTTTCAGTTTGTGTTTGTGATTTTACTGCAACATTTGTTTTCAAAGGCATTTAGTTTGTTTTCTAAAGGTAGATGATTTCCAACTTTCACACCCGTATATTAGAACTGAAATAACAACAGCCGTAGCGTTGTATTAAAGCTGAGTTTTGTTATATCTCCAAATGCTTGAAAGTGAGTTGAATGTACTTGATACCAGACTTATCATACACAGTCAAATTATCATACACAGAAAAAGTTTGTTGCATGCATGTTAACAAAATATTCATCTTCTTACATGATCTAAATATGGAACATTCCTATCATATTAGAAAAACTAAACTTAGATCTATCTATATATAATTGCTACATTATTGTAAATTGTGAGTTAATAGTTTATGTTGCACATTTTATTGGTCAACATTGCTAACAAATTTCACACTATAAAGTAATGAGATTAGTCCTGTTGAATTAACATGAAAAATAACGATATTGCCTTACTTGTATAAATATTAAATGTGTGCAGCCATCAACAGCAATCCAAAATGAATCTTGCAGTTTTTTTGTTTGAAATACTGCCAAGATTAATATAGTTAGTTGAAAGTTTTAACAATTGTATGTAGATGAATTTGCAGTCCTTTCCCTTCACCAATGTCAAATTGAAATTCCCTGGTCCAACCTGAACACCAAGTAATCAGGTAATCAGCTGATGGGTAGTAAATATATCAGGTCAGTAACATCCACTGACCAATCAACTGTGATAACAGTAACAGTAAAGGGATTTCCCTCAGGCAAGCATTAATTGTCTGGTTCTGACTGTTACTAAAAGTCTAACCTTATATATAGAAATTTCAGGCGTGAGTCATCAATATTTCTGTATACAGTAATATTTGTTGGTGCTATAATTGAATTTTTGTGATTCTTAAGATTTATTTGTCAGCATCAAATGTATATGTAAAGTGTTATTTTCTCCATATCATTTCTATCCTACTGCTCATATTGCATGGATCTTTCTTCACAAAACTTATTTTGATATTTTTACCAAGATTCCATAAACTTAGGCCCAGCACAGGCAAAAGCTTTGACAGAGGAAGATGTGCATAACTGGAAACGTCACTTGCGATCTGCAAAGAGTGCAGAGTCACTGTTTTCTCTTGTAACTACACCTTCCCATGGAGGTAGCATTAAAAGCAGAACATCTTTCAGTAATACAGAAACAGCCAATATTGATATTCAGGAGCATTCCATCAGCTATGTTAAAGGTAATCAGAATTCAGGTATTAGCTATAGTAACGGTAAGCATCTGTCAGACATCAGCTGTAATAAAGGTAAACATTCAAATATCATCTGTAATAAAGTTATGGAAACATTCATATATCAGCTGTAATATTAAGTAAACATTCATATATATCAGCTGTAATATTAACAAACATTCATATATCAGCTGTAATAATGGATTGGTACACATTCATATATTAGCTGTAATAAAGTTATGCAAACATTCATATATCAACTGTAATAAAGGATTAGTACACATTCATATATCAGCTGTAATAAAGTTATGCAAACATTCATATATCAGTTGTAATAAAGGATTAGTACACATTCATATATCAGCTGTAATAGTGAGTATCTTTGTGCAGATAATAGTGGTCCTAGTGAGCATGTTGTCTGTGTGGCCACATTTAACATACAGGTGAAAAAGATATACCATTCAAATCAAAGTCACATGGCCCATATTAAGAGCCACTGATAGTAACAATTGGAAAGGAATAACTTATCAGTTCCATAAAAAAAAATATGTAGTATTATGTAGTAAAAAAAAGTCTGTAGTATTATATGGTTAAAATTATGTAGTATTAAAACTAATAGAGAAGTTCTCAGAGATGCTAAAGTGAAATGTCAAATTATATTGAAAATTAGAAACTGATAATCAAGATTTTTAGGGCATGTGATGAGAAAAGTAAATCTTGAATATTTAGTAGCCACGGAAAAAAATCAAGGGGAGAAGAGACAAAGGAAGACAGAGAGAAATTTCTTGATGGGTTGTCACTGTGGCACAAAAAGAAGTCACCAACTGAGCTTAGAATTGTGGAGAAGCATGATCGCCTATGCCACTCTGCATGGTATTTGAGTGATTGAGTATTATGTAGTAAACAATATATATATAGGGTAGTTGGGGGCAAGATGGCGCACACGTTTTAGGTTTTAGCGTATTCTGACAACTAGACTTAATTATGAGAGACCAACCTGCCATAAGTGTATAGCTTATCCATCCATCTTACATTCATGAGATTATTGAAAACATACAGCTACATCTAGTCAGTAGAATGATAATATTCTAACATATGTTTTTAAAAAAACATCTTGGATCAAGGTGGCGCAGGAAAAAATGTGAAACAAATAAATATGAAATCAATGGAGAATTGACAAAAACTACAAAATAATTGGAAAATTATAGATCAAAAAGATTATGCCTATGTACTGTGGAGATCGTGCATCTATGACTGGTGCAGATTGTGCATTTATGACCGGCAGAGATTGTGCATCTATGAATGGCAGGGATCGTGCATCTATGACAGGCAAAGCTTGTGCATCTATGAATAGCATGGATCATGCATCTATGAATAGCAAAGATCATGCATCTATGACTGCAGAGATTGTGCATCTATGACAGGCAAAGCTTGTGCATCTATGAATAGCATGGATCGTGCATCTATGAATAGCAAAGATCATGCATCTATGAATGGCAGAGGTAGTACATCTATTACAGGCGAAGATTGTGCATCTCTGAATGGCAGAGATTATACATCTATGAATGGCGGAGATCATGCATCTGTGACCAGTGGACATCACGCATCTATGAATGACATAGATCGTGCATCTATCACCAGCGGAGATTATGCATCTTTGAATGGCAGAGATTGTGCATCTATGAATGGTGGAAATTGTGCATATATGAATGATGGAGATCAGGCATCTATTACCGGCAGAGATCATGCATCTATCACTGGCAGAGATCATGCATGTATGAATGGCGAAGATCGTGCATCTATGACCGACGGAGATTGTGCATCTATGACTGCAGGCTTCCTATTTCCGTTTGTAATTCCTAAAAAGAAATGTAACAAGACAGTTCATTCAATTGTTAAATTGGTTTAAATACTTTGCAAAATAAAGGGGACTAATGACCGCTGTGAGTGGGGTAAAATAACGCAGCATGTCAGCAATGCCATCTTGCCCCGCTAACTATGTGCCATCTTTCCCCAAATCACATGGTTAGCAACTTTAATCAAATGTCACAAAAAAACAAATATCTTGACATGGTAACGTGCTTAATAACTTAATAATACAATATATGTTTCAGTTTAAACATGTAAAAAGATAGGACAGTAATGATAACAGCAGATTTAGACCCATGAAAAACAAACTTACCTCGTTGGTGAAAAAGACCTGTCCGTGAACTGTCAAATCTTTGTGTGTCATAGAATGGACTTTTCCTGCCAGACCTAGTCACATGTCCTACCGTGACATACCTATATATATATAGATAGACTACCCTATATATATATATATATATATATATATATATATATATATATATATATATATATATATATGCGCCATCCACCCATACTGACACTATCTGTTTTGAAACATGGACTGGTAGCCAGACATGATTACTGTCGTAGGAGGTCTGAGAGGAATCATCATGCTCAAAGTAGTTCTATATGCCCTACTGTGAATTCCTGTAATTAACGATGCCTTAAAGCCAGTAGAAGCTAGCACTTAGATTGTTGATATCATGAAGCCAGAATTTAGCTTGTGCATATCACGAAGGCAGCTCTAAGCTTGTGTTTATCATGAAGCCAGTACTTACCTTGTGTGAAACCATACAGTCATTAACTTAACACATGATCACCTACTATAGTCCGTTCAGATTCGTTTGCCGAGATGTTAAATTATTTTTATCAAAAACGTATTGTTCATTTGGATTGATCATTTGAAGTTAGGTTTAGAATAATAATGTCGCTATAGAAATATTTTTTTATCAAAGAAATGTGATCCAGTATCAAAGATACCTTATTTAACCTATATTAAAAAAAAGTTAATCTAAATTATAAACAATCGCTGGATTATGTAGATGCTTACATCTCACAGCTGATTATTAAATATAAAGGCATGACCCTCACGGTAGAATGTGCACCGTTCTAAAAGTAGTTGTTTCCACTGTACATTTGTATAAAGCAATGTTACATATGGAAATTCCCGTTTAGCACCAAATATTATTTTTCCTGAACTTAGAATTATGTGAAATCAAAAACGGCTATTGACTCGATTTCAAGTCACAAGTCAGAGGCACGTCTCAATATTTACAGAAAGTAGGCGGCACTAAGCATATTACCTTCTGCAAGTCTATGTGAGAATGAATCTGAAAGCGAAATATTTTACTGAGCATAACATTGCAATAAAGATTTATCAATACTTCTGCAGAGAGCGTAAAAAGGGACATCTTTATTGTTCTTTATCAAATCCTGAGAAGAGAACAATGCATATTTTAGGTTTGTGTAAACGTTCATTTGATCGAATAGTGGAAGCAAGCGGATATTTATTGCCAACAAATTCACGAAAGCAAGGAAGGAAAGAAAAGATAGACAGTTTCGATAAGGACCTAGTAAAAAGAGAAATATGTAGAATGTTTGATAAAAACGAAGAAGTGACACTTAGAAAGTTGAAGATTTGGCTGAAAACTAATAACGACATTGAAATATCAAAAACTTTATTATGGAAAACTGTAAGAAATGCAGGCTTCACCTTTAGAAAGTATGCTGGTGGAAAAAACATTATTTGTGAAAAGCCACATCCGGTAGCTCTTAGAAGCAAGTATTTACGTGAAGTGAAGGGAATGCGCGAGAATGGTTATGATATTGTGTATTTAGATGAAACTTGGATCAACGCTCATCATACAAATGAAAAGGAATGGCAGTTAGCAGATGGAAGTATTAAAAGATCAGTACCAAGTAGTAAAGGGCAACGTTTGATAGTTGCACATGCAGGTAGCAGACATAATGGGTTGTTGCAGAATGCTCATCTAATTTTCATTTCAAAATCCATTGACAATAGAGACTACCACTCCGAAATGAATGGGCACATATTCGAAGACTGGATCGAAAAAAGTATTCTTCCAATATTAGATAGACCTTCTTGTCTGATAATGGACAATGCTTCATACCATAACGTAGTGAACGTAGAAGATAGAATCCCAACATCATCAAGTACAAAAGATGCAATCAAAACGTGGCTCATAAAAGAACACATACCAGTTACCGACAGGTACTTGAAACCCGAATTGCTTAACCTTGTAAAACAGACACAACGAACAAAGATATTTAAAATAGACAAGTTAATTGAAGAACATGGTCATAGATGTTTGAGACTACCTCCATATCATGCACACTTAAATCCTATAGAGCTAATTTGGGCAAAAGTTAAAGGACACGTAGCATCTACAAATACAACTTTCAAATTATGTGATATTGAGACACTTACAAATCAGGCTCTATCAAATATACATAAAGACTACTGGGTGAAATGTGAGGATCATGTGTTACGCCAAGAAGAGGAATATTGGAAAAAGGAAGGTTTGTTGTTTGTTCAGCCGAAAACAGTAATCGACCTATTTGACTCGTCTGATTATGAATGATCATTACTCTGATTAAGTCTACACTAAAAAAAGTTTGATTTACAAAATTTACAAGTTGATTTGTAAAACATTTCATTGCTCAATACCACCCAAGCAATTCAAAAAAATGTTATAAGCAAACCATCAACCATTACTTATAAAAATTAGCCCGCTTGATTCAATACAGAAGTTCAGATATCTTGGATCAACTATTACAGACAAAATTTCCTTACATGAAGAAATATATGTACTTATTTCAAAGGCAGAAACAACATTTGTGAAACTCACACCAAGAGCATGGAACAATATCAAATTGACTCTACGAACAAAAGATATATTTTAAATTTTTTTACACCTGCCACCATGTAAAATTTTGTGGACACGCCTATGGGTCATCATTGCACTAGATTACTGTAAAATATTTTGTTTATGGTCGAAATAATATTTACATGGGCAAACATCAAAAGAATTCGCCGCTTTCAAATAACCGTTACAGCTAGACATCAAGTAACACATATGTTTTCGCGACATGGACATTTTAACAACGTATGCCAAAATTCATGTGAAATCATCAAGAACTTTTTGAATTATAAATCATAACATCTCGGCAAACGAATCTGAACGGACTATAACACAATCATGACTCTTCCTGAGCACATTATCAACTAACACAATCATGTATCCCTAAACACATTATCAACTAACACAATCATGTATCCCTAAACACATTATCAACTAACACAATCATGTATCCCTAAACACATTATCAACTAACACAATCATGTATCCCTAAACACATTATCAACTAACACAATCATGTATCCCTAAACACATTATCAACTAACACAATCATGTATCCCTAAACACATTATCAACTAACACAATCATGTATCCCTAAACACATTATCAACTAACACAATCATGTATCCCTAAACACATTATCAACTAACACAATCATGTATCCCTAAACACATTATCAACTAACACAATCATGTATCCCTAAACACATTATCAACTAACACAATCATGTATCCCTAAACACATTATCAACTAACACAATCATGTATCCCTAAACACATTATCACCTAATATAATCATAACTCTCCATGAGTGTGTTTCATAGCTTTGTGACTATAGTTGTTTTCTTGTGATCTTACTGCAGAGAAGCCCAGCAGATTTAAACTGTCTCATAAGCGTTCACTTTCATCAGATGCCACTACAATCCTCCATCACTGCAGCTCATCCAAAGAATCCATACTGCAATCCCAGCCAACAGTTACTGATGGTAAGAGTAACAGCTTGAATGATTATTAAGGTCTGCCCTCAGCAGCAGCAGAATATAATGCTCAACATGTAGAGAAATGTCTTACTCTCTAATGATACATGAATTCAATGACAAAAACACAAGAAAGACAATTGTGCTTCTAATTTCAATAGATTTATGCAGTACATGTTTTTATTTCTGACATGGTACAGATTTTTGTATCGTAAGTTTGACAGGTATGAATATCTCAGAAACTATTTGAGATGCCATTTGATGAACATATAAATATAAAAAAGAGTGTTATAAAAACTTTACATGATAATGTTTGCATTATAATAACTTCAGTAGGAAAATAATTCTTATATATATTGTATATGCGGTGCAGTACAGAGTGCATCTGTGACAGCCAAGATACTGGGTTTGAATCCGGCCACAGGTAATCGTGCATCCCGACTGTTCAGAAAACAAATACTATTTATTCAATAAACTCTTTATTGCCTTTCAGCATCAGGGGTAGAAGAGTTCTCTGGAGATGGCACTCATGTGTGCTTAGTATATTGTGGAATTTGTCACCTCTTTTATTACGGTGGTCCATTGTTTTCGCTCACGGTTGGTCTCTAGTTCTGCCTTCATTGTTATCTGTATAGCATAGCTTCAAAAACTTTTTTGTTCCAAAAACTTATAAGCTTATACTACTTGGAGATTTCAATGCAAGGGTGGGTAAAGACAATATCTCCTGGAATGGTGTAATAGGGAAATATGGAGTGGGTCAGTGCAACAGCAATGGACTTCATCTGTTACAAACATGTGGCGAACATGACCTGCTCATTACCAACACCATATTTCAACTCCCAACCTGAAACAGGACCTCCTGGATACACCCTCGATCATAACACTGGCATCTTATAGATTATATAATTGTAAGAAGAAAGGACTGCCAAGATGTTAGAGTGACAAATCCATGTGCGGTGCAGACTGCTGGACTGACCATCGTCTTATTGTGTCAAAACTAAGAATTCGCATCCAGCCTGCAAGACGCACACATGGAAGCAAAGCAAAGAAACGTGTAGACGTCAGAAAGCTATCAAATGTAAACATAGAACAGTCCCTAGCCTCTACTCTGGATGAATGTCTAAAATCTGCACTACTAGAGCAAGATGTAGAGTCGAACTGGACATATCTGAGCAAGCAAATTAATGACACTGCTACTGAGGAACTAGGTCATTCTATCAAGAAACAAAATGACTAGTTTGATGAGAATGATAATACAATCAAAGAAATGTTGGACGAAAAGCACCACCTTTTCAAAGCATTCTTAAATGATCCAAAATCAATATCTAAAAAAGAAGCACTCAATTGCAAACGGAAAATAATTCAAAATAAACTACGCCATATGAGGGACTCATGGCTGAATAAGAAAGCAGATGAGATACAAATATTTGCAGACACCAACAATTTAGAAATTTCTATGATGCCTTTAAAACGTTATATGGTCCAACCTCGTCATGATCTTTTCCACTTCTCAATGCAAATGAAACACAACTAATTTTAGAGAAAGATAAAATTCTGCAGCGCTGGGTAGAACACTTTGAGCATATTTTGAATAAACCATCAATAAATGAAGAGGCTATCAACCGACTACCACAGGTTCCTCTCAATGAAATGCTAGGTGACCTACCTACTTTAGAGGAAACTCGTAAAGCAGTTCATCAGCTTTCTAGTGAAAAAGCACCTGGCTCCGACTCAATACCAATCGAAATATACAAATATGGTGGTAGAAATCTTATTGAGAAACTTCACATAATTTTTCAACAGTCATGGAAAAGCGAAACAATTTCTCAAAATTTCAGGGATGCAACAATTATACACCTGTATAAACGTAAAGGGAACCGCCAGTCCTGTAACAACCATCGTGGTATCTCTCTACTGTCCATTGCTGGAAAGATATTTACTAGAATCCTTTTGAACTGTCTTGCATCTCATCTTACTGAAGGATTACTACCCGAAAGCCACTGTGGTTTCAGAAAAATTACATGGAACTGATATGGTCTTTGCTGAAAGACAGCTTCAAGAAAAATGTAAAGAACAACACTGTGACCTGTACACAGCATTCATAGACTTGACAAAAGCATTTCACATGGTAAGTAGAGAGGGTCTGTGGAAGATTCTGGCAAAGTATGGATGCCCATAGAAATGTATCTCAATGGTGCAGCAATTGCATGATGGAATGCAAGGTAGAGTTCAGGATGATGGAGAGTTATCTGAAACGTTTCCTGTCTCAAATGGAGTAAAACAAGGATGTGTATTAGCACCTACCCTATTTAGCATCATGTTCTCTACTATGTTGGATGATGCTTTCAGAGATCTAGACCTGGTAGTAAACATCACATAAATGGAAAATTGTTCAACCTTTGGCAGCTCCAAGCAAAAACCAAAGTTAAATCACACACAATCAGGGATCTCCTATTTGCTGTGCCCTAAATGCCAACACTGAGGCTGATCTACAATGTATTATAGACAGATTCTCCAAAGCCTGTACCAACTTTGGGCTTACTATTAACACAGAGAAAACAGAAGTCATGTTACAACCAGCACCTGACAAAAGCTATCTCGAGCCCTACATAAAGGTAAATGGTGTAGCACTGAAAGTTGTGAATAGATTCACATATCTAGGTAGTGCGTTATCACAAAATACCAACGTTGATGATGAAGTGTATACAAGGATCGCCAAGGCAAGCAGTACTTTCGGTAGATTGTATGCAAATGTTTAGCATAGAAATGGCATTAACCTACAGACTAAGCTAAAAGTTTACAGAGCAGTGGTACTTCCAGTGCTGTTATACACTAGTGAAACATGGACTGTGTATAGATGTCTTATGAAAAAACTCAATAATTTTCCCACAATTTGTCTCAGAAAAGTTATGAACATCATATGGCAAGACAAGATTCCAGATAACACTGTCCTTGATAGAGCTGGTATCCCCAGCATTGACACGATCCTGATGCATACACAGATTCGTTGAGCAGGTCATTTGGTGAGTATGCCAGACCATCGTCTGCCAAAGATACTTCTCTATGGTGAGCTGGAGAAGGGTACACGATCTCAAGGTGGCCAAAAGAAGCGCTACAAGGACTTGTTAAAGAACTCACTGAAAGCCTTTCAAATAGACAATGGTACCTGAGAAGAATTTGCACAAAATAGATCTACATGGCATTCTAAAATCAAAAAGAGTGCATCGTTTTGTGAAAAGAGGAGAAATGCAGCAGCTCAACAGCGGAGAGCACCTAGAAAGTCACAGATAGACCAAGATCTGTCTACAGTCGTCATTCCATGTCCGAACTGTCCAAGGACATTTACAGCTAGAATAGGGCTCATTAGCCATCTACGAACTCATAATCAAGGACATAACTCTAAGTGAATTTTCAAAAGTGGTTGTAACAAATGGTCATCATCACTTGTGATGGATGAGCAACAATAGCATAGCTTGCTGTGATATGTAGATCCAGGAATAGGATAATAAAGTTTTGCTAATAACTGGAGACACACATAATAACGCACACAAATCGACTTTTCGACCAAAAGGCCTTTATCAAGACAACAATTGAGACACAATTAAAATATATAACAGAAAATGAACAGTAATGACATTGACGGTCACATTGATATGTGTAGTATAGATTGACTGAAAGAGGTGAGATGACATCAGACAAGGAAAATACAAAAATTACCACAAACATGACACGAAACAAACAGAAACTATGGATCGACTATTGTCATACATAAGACAGGCAATCATTAATGCCGTCGGGTTTAAGAGTGCCATATTGGTAAATGTAGCGGGTCTAAAGCGCCAGACGGGTCAGAGAAGCACAACTTAATGGCCATAACCTGAATGTCCTGGGCATCCCGATGACCCGTGCCATTAAAGTGGACGTCTATAGGCAAACCCAAATGGTTTTTTTATGCTGTACAGATGTTCGCAGAATCGGTCTTCAATCCTCCTTCCAGTCTCACCTATATATATCATGATGCAACACTTGCAGATGATGGCATAGATGACATTGCGGGACACACGTGATGCTTTTCAATGGTGAAGGTGGCTTTTGGAATGTGACAAATTGAATCTCTGTGACATAGGCACAGGTGTAGCATCTTTTTCGTTTGCAGATGATGGTGTCAAAATAATTAGGGTCATCAGGCTTGAAATGACTCCAGACCAATAAGTCCCTTATCATGTCTGTAAGCAACCAGAGGGAGAACCATTCGCTTAACACTTCCCACATCTTGGGTTCCAACAGAAGAGGAAGTGTCAGAGTAGGACAGGATGAAAAGTAGAACTATGGAGTGAAAAGTGAGAACAAGTGTGACCCTGTCGGAAAAGGAACACCTTCGAGTGTTCAAGAGGATATCCTGTTCATGAGAGGCCGCACACTCAAAATAAGGCAGGCCTGAGGACCCTGTCATTGTATAGGTGACTGGAAGAAATCCAATCTCATGGGCTTTCTCAAGAAAGTCCTCCTCACCACTACACATATATATACAGTTCTAGTATGATGATGATGACATTCTTCCTTCGCAAGCGAAGATGAGCATGGCATGACAAACAATAAATGTGATGAACAAGTAGAAAAAACATTTGTGATTGTCTAATTTGGTTTGTGAGTTCGTAGATACCTGATGAGTCCGATTCTTGCCAGGAAAGTTCTATTGCAGTACATGCAGGAGTGCATAGGTTTCGGGATAGGAGAGTTTCGAATTTGTTCTTCCTCTTCCGTTTGCTTGTAAATTGCTTGCAGTGTTCTTTATTTTTCAAATTTATCGATGAAAGCAGTGATCTGGGTGTGCCAAGCTGAGAAATCAAGGGCTGTGGTCTCCCAGGAGCTAGGATTGATGCTGCAGTGCTTGAGATAATTTTTTAGGTGATCCTTGAAGCGCTTTTTCTGCCCTCCGCTTGAACCTTTACCATTGCACAGCTCCTCATAGAATAATCTCTTTGGAAGGCACTTGTCTGGCATACGGACAATGTGGTCTGTCCCGTGGAGTTGGAACCTAGTCAACAGGGCATGGATGCTTTTCATACGGGACTTTTGAAGGATTTCCGTGTCTGGAAATTGATCCTGCCAACATACTCCCATGAGGTTACGTCATGGGATACAATTCTAGTATACAACCGGCGTGAGAATTTGAATAGGCTGTCTTCATAGAATATAAGTACTGAAACAAGGTCTTCACTTCTCGTGGTTTCTCAATGTGATTGTGATTCTTTGATCCACTCCACCCAATGTATATTCTGGCAAGACATTAGTCTTGCTTGGTTTCTTCACAGCATCATAGTGGTAGGTAACACATTATAGCAATCAATAATATTCTCTTTCTAAAGCTGCCATGCCCGTTGAAGGTCATTAGCAGAGCAAGTTATTTTGCAGACTTTCAATCTACTCTCATTTTCACCATTTTATTCTCTTTAACTCATAATTCATTAGCTTAACAATCTAAGGCTTCAGGAGGTCTCAATGTTTACCTATATACCTGAGAGCCCAGATTAGTAGTGATGGTGAATCAACAGTGGAAGTTAAGAAATGACTGACAATGACCATGGCCGCCGTGACACGATTAGCTACCATTTGGAAAAGCAGGATCACCAGCTGTGTTAAGATTAACTTATATAAATCTTTGGTTTTGTCAATGTTTCTATATGACTTTGGTGAGACCTGTACTCTAATTGTGGACTTATTGAGAGAAGAGTCAATTTGTTTGAAAATCAATGCTATAGACCTGTGTTGGGTATTAGTATCTGTTAAGAGAACTTGAGACCAATGTGTTTGTGCATGATAGAATTATTGTAAAAAAAGTAACGTTACCCATAGCATTTATTATTGCCGTAGGGGTGTTAGATGTTAGTGATCTTGCATTTCAGTGGCTCTGGTATATGAGGGCGGTAGCCAACTCCTTTCCCTCGCAGTCTTTACTTCCCGGATTAATATACCCGGGAGCCATTGCGATCTGAAAAACATTTCAGCCTCAACTGGTAAATGACCACTGAATTAATGTATTAGTGGGTCAATAAGAGAGCCTGATGAGACATTCCACAATGACCCAAGATGTACTTCAAGGTAAGGTGGAAGAATATGAGGTCTCAATAATATCAAGGACTGGATAGGGTGTGAAATTTCCAAACTTATCAGGATGGTATGGATAGAGATACATGGAGATCTTTCTGCAGCAAATGTCTCAATGTGACACACCCATGACCCTGATGATTATGGGTTTTATTATTATATTAACTTATAAATTGCACAAAATTCACCCTTTCTGTTCATTTTGTTTATGAACAGCTTGTGCACTTTTATTTAATCCATGTGCAATAACCCAGTATTGTTCACTTTTGGTTTTCTTAACAAAAGTGATGGGATTCTAAATTCTTAATGTCTCCAACCTTCATGATGTCCATCTAATTTCATAACACTGCTACTTCTGTCTATGTCTGAGATATTGTTATGGACTGACCCTATCAATTGTAAACTAGTGGATTATAGATCAATTGCATTTTTTTATTTAACATTTAGTATATGTGAACTCCATTGTAGTATTGGTGTAGACAACATTCCAGCAGAATTGTTGAAATACAGGGGAATTAATGTGGTAAATATAATGACCAAAATATGCCAAAATATATGGAACACAAAACAATGGCCTACTGATTGGACACAATCACTAATAATACCAATTCCCAAGAAAGGAAATTTGAAAGTGTGTACAAATTACAGAACAATTAGCCTTATAACACACCCCAGTAAAGTGATGCTCAAAATACTACTTAACAGAATAAAACACAAGTCGGAAGAAATAATTGCAGAAGAACAAGCTGGCTTCAGAGCAAACAGAAGCACTGTTGAACAAATATTTAACATCCGAACACTAATCGAAAAACATATTCAGCACCAATGTGATCTATACCACAACTTCATTGACTTTACAAAGGCCTTTGATCGTGTTTGGCATGATGGTCTGTGGCACATATTGAGGAAATTTAATTTTGACACCACAATTATAGACATTATTGAAGCTCTGTACGAAAATGCAAATAGTGCTGTCTTGTCACACAATACAATTGGAGAGTTCTTCAAAACAACTGTGGGAGTTCGACAGGGATGCATAATGTCCCCAGTACTTTTTAACATATACTTAGAGCACATCATACAAGAGACATTGCATAACTACAACACGTCTATATCGCTCTATTTGCAACTTGCGTTTCGCTGATGATATTGATCTTATAGCTGGGTCAGAACAATCATTGCAAGAATTAACATCAAAGTTAGAAAAAGTTACCAGCAAGTACGGAATGGAAATCAATTCAGATAAGAGCAAAATCTTGGTAAACAGCAGAGACACTGAAAACCAGACTAATATCATGATGAATGGACACAAGCTTGAAGAGGTGAATACCTTCAAATACCTCGGATCCAGTATATGCAGCGATGGTAAATGCAAAGCGGAACTAAAAATAAGGCTGGAGATGGCTTTAGCATCCTTGTCAAGGCTAACTGTGATTTGGAAAAGCAACATCAGTGTTGGAGTGAAAATCAAACTGTATAGGTCGCTGGTGCTTTCTGTTGTGTTGTATGGTTGTGAGAGTTGGACACTCACTGCGGACATGGAGAGAAGATTACAGGCTTTCGAGTATAAATGCTACAGAATTCTATGAATTTCCTATAGGGAACATAAGACCAATGTGTACGTAAGAAATAAAGTAGAGATGTGTGCAGGTGTCCAGGAGCCATTGCTTTCAATAGTGAAACGACGAAAACTAGCATGGTTCGGACATGTATGCAGGCACGATTCCTTGTCAAAAACAATACTGCAGGGAACTGTCAAGGTTGGAAGAAGCAGAGAAGGACAAATAAATACATCGACAGACAACATCAAGGAATGGTCAGGGCTAGATATTTCCACACTCATCCGCATCGCTGAGGATAGAATTCGCTGGAGGACTCTGTGTGCTGAAGCATCCAATGTGGTATCCCTACGACCCTGAAGGGTTACGGGTTTATTGATATTGATATGTGAACTAAACCCACATTTTTTTTTACACACTTCTTCTAAGCAACAACATTAAGAGTGTGTTTACATTTAGTCTTTGTACAATATTTTACTTATTTGTAAACCTACAGTGATGTGATATACATCACAATGTGCAGAATTGAATGACATTTTTGTCGGGCCCTTGGCACAAATAAAACGACAACACAATGCATTTCTGTTCTCTGGACTGCATCCTGCTGGAAATATAGTAGGACCATTGTTCTGCTACAAGAAAGATCCAGCGGGAGTTTGAGAATGAACGCTGAAAAAGAAGAAGAATGTTATTTTCAGAATATGTGTCTATTGTCTTGTTTAAAGAGGGAAATATTAGATGAACGTTTCTGAGCGATATAAGATGAGCAGTATATTAGATAAAAATTTCTGATAAAACATAACAATCGCAAAATTTCAACAGGTAATTTCAACAAAATATCTATGTCAGACATATGACACTAGCATCTAAAGTTGGCTTTTTTTTGTATAGTATATCCATATGTGCAACTATTAGGGAAGTATCAAATGTTTCTATGTACAAATAAAAGTTCTGTGAATATTTTAATGTTTGTTGACATGCGAATTATCTTATGACAGCTGTTCAGTTTATACTGATCAAATGCCGACTACATTTCAACTTAAGATTTCATTGCTCCCGAAATAATATCACAAAATGGCTGACCATAATCATGAGGAAAGACCTTTAGAATTGTTGTGATTGGACAAAGTACGACAGTATTTATACAATCTCTTTTGGTGAAAACTTTCATGGCAACATGTCCAAACATTTAGCCAAAAGACGAGCTGTTTTTTGGGAAACAACCAACCATCTTTTAGAAAGATTAGCCATACACTACAAGTTAATTCAAACTTTTCTCATTCCTATCCTTCAATTGACAATGTTTTATTTTTCCATAGATGCTGACTCAAATAACACTGATAAACAAGCCTTCATACGTGGTGATTCCAGCCGAAAAGCCCTTCATAGGCGTCTACCATCAGCCCCAAACACACCACATCAAGACAGAAAGCTATTCAATGAATCTCCAAATGAAATAGTTGATGATGAAGATATTGATGCTTTCCTGTACAGTAAATATGAACAAAGACGTGATATTGATGCTAAGATCAATTCTCGCTTATTGCAAGTAGCAGAGCAAACCAGATCAGCCAAATCAAATGAAGAACTGACAGCATCTTTGGTCAAGTCTTCATCTAAGGACAGAGAGATACCAAAACATGCAGATGATATCCATATTGAGTCTAGCAATGATTATCTTTTAATCACAGACAAAATCATACATTCGTCAAATAATGTTTCTGACATAAGTCCATATGAAAACAAGGATGAAGGTAGCCGGTTGAGAATGTTCTACTCACATTCTCATGACTATGCAGAAATTCTATCAGATGATGAAATGGCAGTTATAAGGACTCCAGATAGCCATTGTACAATGTCAGTGTCCAGTTCTGGTTGTAACATGCAGGATGTTCTTGACCAGATCGATACACGCCTTGCTTTGAATGCAAAACTCTTCCCTCGTCAGGGCATTGGAGACACATCAGGTTATCGTGTTGGGGACCAGAGTTGTTATGATGATACTAGTCAGCTTCCTAAGTGTACAGTCTCTTCTCCCAGCATTGAAACTAATGCCTGTAGCATCACAGCACATCCCACACATGGAGGTAGAGAAACAGAATTCTCTGTAAATATGACAGAGCCTTGTTCAGTAACAAGTTCCAGACAGACTGAATTCCCTGCAGATTGGAACATTTCACCAATAGAATTATTCAAGCAAATTTCAGTGCAGGGGAACCTTCAAGACTTTTCAGAAGATCCAGACATTCAGTTCGGGCACCAAGTAGACAAATGTGCAGTTCTGGAACTGAAAAAGATGAGCATAGACACCATGAAATCAAAAGTTGCGAGCAAGACAGGTACACAGAACTCTACACTGGTTAAACGTCGCCATGCAGAGTTTATCCCAAGTTCATCTGCTACTGTCAAAGACTTGCAGAATTTAAATGAACTTTTGGACAGCTTGGAAAGGGGTGACCCAAATACAAATATTCATACCAGGGCAAGAGCTGTTCCCAGAGATCAAAAGGCTGTCCCAGATTCCAGTGCTCCCCCAATTTGCCCCCATGATGAACAAGATAGTATCAAATATAGCAAGCAGAAGCAACACTCTTTGACTTCTGGATCTCACAATTTTCTATCCAAATTTCTTGTGCTGCAAGAAAAAACTGATGATCGAATATCTACCATAATTAGTGGTAGTGGAGGAGGAGGAATGAGTAAATGTTTGAGTGTGCCAAGTGATATTGCCAGGTCGCTTGAGAATGTCACAGAAAGTCAGTCTGATATGTTGTCATCTGTTACAATCAGTGAACTCTCTATGTCCATCAACAGTTTCAGCAATGGGATGGGGCAAGAAGGTGTCATTCATCCTAGCCATGCTGGTGCTGAGTTGAAAGATGCGGATCTTCGGCACAGACGTAGTACCAGCCTGGACAGTCTGACTGAGAGTGACCATCTCATGACAAGGACATTACGGGAAATTAACAGTCAGATGGAAGCTGCATTTAAACACAATAAAATCAGCAACTTGGACTGTAGCCTTGACACTTTACCATATCATCAACGGTTGATATCATCAGACCTTGACGTCAGTTTGAGCTCATATTGTAATCAAAGAATTAAACAGGTTGATCAAGATATTAATGAAGATGTTGATGAAGTTATGAATAGTGCTGGTCTTGTACAGCTGGCTAACGTTGATCAGTGCAAAGTTCCTGCAGAAACAAGTCAGCCTTTCATAGCTGTGACCAAGCTGCATCCCTTGGATAGTGATGTGCCATTTCACAAGAAGACAGATTTGTCTGTATCTTTACAGTTATCAAAGCCAAACAATAACTCACATTTAGATTTGGTGACAGCAAATTCATTTTCTGCATATCACATGAACTTACAGGGTCCTACATCTTACGATGTAGACCATCACACATCATCTGGGACATTACTGTCAGAAAGTAGCTTTGATAATCAACAGCAATATCAAAGCTTACCATGTCCAAGTGTAATTAAAGAAAATCAAGATCTAAGTACTAGACAAGCAAGAGAGAATATTCTCATGAATGAGCAGGATGTTAATGTCCCTTGCAAACTGGAAGAGAAAGAAACACACAGACAGACTGATGAACACATTGTTATTGAATCTGCACATATAGTTAAGCATAGATCTACAGAATTGAACAGACTGAGATCTGCCCCAACAAGTCAGCAGTACAGTCAAGATGTGCAGTCTAGTCAAGAAAAGATACTTGCTCGAAGTGACATAGCAAATGTCTGTCAAAATAGATCTTCCTCATCTTCATCTTGCACAAGTTCTGAGGAATTTGATGAGGTTGCAGAACTTATAGGGAAAGAGTATCAACATAACGTGAACGTTCCTTTAGAGAACATAGCAAGTAGTACAGGAGATGAAACCTTCGATTGCTCGAGCTCAGGACGGGGAATACATCTTGATACTTTAAATATTAGTGTTCCAGTCAGTGATTTCAAGCAGTATCAGGTTGTCCGGCGACAGCATTCACCAAGAGTAGAACACAGAACACTAAGATATCAATTTAATGCTGATGATTCTACAGTTCAGTATGCTCAAAATGAGGAAGAAGGTGAAACCACTGAGTGGGTACCAAATACTTTATTCTCAGATGGTATCCAGATGGACGACACTGAGACATGTGAAAGAATGTCTAGTCTTTGTGCAGTTGGCCTGATGAGCCAGAGGGTGAGACTGAGTAGAGAATCATCTATCAGCAGTTTGCAGTCACCAGACACATCATACCCAAATATCATATCAGCCAGTTCTCAAAGTCCACTTACAACTCCAGTGAGGGAAGCATTACCAGATTTGATTCAGTCTACAGCACAGATAGAGGAAACACTGTCTGACAGTGCCAGTGTTCCCTTGCAAATTGCTCTCTACCACCCAGATGAATTTGCTATGAACATTGAGGCCTCTGTGTCCAGCTCAAGATGTGTTGCACTACATCCGTCTCCTTCACTACCTCAAGTCCACTATTTGCCTCATACAGATGTGACACAAAAATCAACTCTCAAAAAGTCATCAACAGACAACTCTATTGGTGAGATCACATGTCCAGAGATTGCTTCCCATTGTAACCAAATGATCCAGAGTGGCCATATAATTATACATGGAAGTCTTCCAGTTGATAACTGTTTGCATATAGAAGAGAGGGAGAATCCCAGCTCTAAACTTGATATAGACCACCGTACAGACAGTGCTAGCCAACTGCTTAAACTATCCCCAGAGAAAATGCTTGCTACAGAATCCTGCAGCCAGATTATTTTGGACATTGACAATGTATGTAGTAATCTGGTAGATGACCTAAACTACCCACACATATCAGAAAGTGGCACCCATAATTCTATGACAGATTCTGTATTGACAGTGATGTCCAACCATGAGGATACACCCAAACAGAGAACCGTAAAAGTTGACGGTCAAATGTGTGTTCCATCATTTACTGCTGTGAGAAGAGCATTGCAGACGTCTAGTGGTTCAGATGTAGAAAATCTTGCTACACGAAAGATCATATCTCAGAGTACCGGCAAGGATCTGGAAAAAGAAGAAAGTCAAAATGTTCTCAATCTAGGCCTGGAAATGTTGATGTCTCCAGAATTATTAGAAAGATCAGGGCGACCAAGAGATGAGTCTTTTCTAGATTCTTCTAGTCCCTTGGCCATAGTATCTGGGTCTGCAGCTAGATCTTCAATGTCGAAAATCCCTCGCCCTAAGCTAAATTCCGATGTTATATCACCGAGGTTAGTGAACAGTGGGGGGAAAAAAGTAGAGTCTCCCTTACATTCATCTTCAGTGGTTCCATCAACACATGTAGACACATCACCATCATCATCCTCATCATCATCATCTATAAGTTCATCCTCACGAGGTGGACATAATCGTAGGTGTTCGGAAGTTTCAAGTGGGCCCACAGCAAAACGCCAGTGTCACACTCGAAGATCATCAGACACTAAACTGACAGATCTGCAAACTGTCTCCCCAGTGTCTCATTATCAACCATCCTCATCAAACAGATCTGATATATCAGGCGTAGGGCGACTTGTAACTAGCCCACGTAGCCGCAGTTCTGACATCAAAACTGGGTCGACAGATGTTAATGTCAAATCTTCTCGCATCCCACTATCTCACCGTTTGCCAAGTCCACAGGCAAACCGAGGAACAGAAGGAGGAATGTCCAAACAGCACAGTAAGATTCCTAGTCCGATTCCTAAACCTCGCAAACTGAGTGTGGGTTCCAAAAGAAGTCATAGTACCATACCAGCTTTAGATAATGAAATTGCAAGGCAATCTTTCAAGACAGAAGCTTCAGGCAGAGTTTCTAGTGCTAGAGTTCCAGCTGTCAAAAAGGAATCGGACTCCTGCAACAAAAAAATGAGTGTTGTTAAACCTGGAGCCAAGCTTGTCATAGAGTCACAACCAGAAGTCCAGCTTGTACAAACAGTCCATGCTAACAAAGTTTCTCAACCCACAAAACAAATGTCTGATCATACTCAAGAATCTGGAGCAGTTACTCTTCAATCAATGGATAGTGACAGTTCCTCATTCACTGTATCATTTTCTGGTGGTGTTAGTGGTGTTCAGTCCCAATTTGAGACAGGAGAAATGAGACACAGTGATTCTGGAAAGAAAACTCCACCCCCTGTGGCTGCTAGAAAATTTCATTATGATTCCAAGTCTTTGCCACGGTGGTCAAAATTTTTGGAAACTCAAATAAGCTTCTCTGGACAGCAATCAAATTTTGAGCTGTATTCAGATATGCTAGGCAGTCGGTCATCCTTAGATGATTCTGTTTTACAGCTTGCTGCTGAGAGACATGACCTGTTTGTGCCAGAAATCACTGGAGATGGTAGGCATTACAGCCACTGTCTGGGCTCGCTACGGGTCAAACGTTCAGAGAAAATGCAAAGTCTGATGGATTTGTTTGAACGCGGATCAGATTCAAATATATCTGATAGTTGTGGAACACACAGTCCAGGATCTGAACACCGCGTAAGAACATTTTCAGGGTCAACACTTGTACAAGAGGGGCAGCTGACACCTTGCTTGGAAGCTGGTCAGGTTGATGTTGACACAACTTATGACAACATATTTCTACCATCTATGTGTGAAGATCAAGATGAATGGTCGAGAGAAAGATTTCCATCCAGGGCAGGAACAGGATTGGAACAAGACAAATCTAATGAAGAGTATCCGGATAGCAGAGGAAAGTCACAAAGAAAATCTGATTTCCATTCAGCTATGAAATCACAATGGAGACAACTAACAGAGGACACATCTCATGAGGATAGACTGAGACCAACGTCTCCTATAACAAGAGCAGTAATAGTTGAAATATTAAAGCCTCAGAATTCTTCATCAGTAATACCATCTGCCTCAGATCTAACATTTGAGTCAAAATATCTCAGGTCTCCACATCACAGCAGCACAAAGTCTAGGGCATACAGCGATTCTTCTGCATTAGTATCTAACTCAGCTTACCACTGTGCTAGTAGTACAAAGATCTTATCTCCAAGACCCTCATCCTTTTCTGGACAAGAACTGCACTTCCAATCATACGATGAATCTCAACACAGAGATATAAATCTTGCAACAGTGTCTTACAGGCAGCAATCAGACTTGGCATCAACTATACCATCAGAGATTCAGTCAGAAACATTAAGACATTTTGATGTAGAAAAGAATACAGATTTAGGCACTAAAAGAAATATAGGGAATAACACAAATACACTACCTCCATCTCCTAGAAAAAACACAGAGCGTAGGAATAGTATCAAAGAATTAAGACAATTATTTGAGAGACCAGATTCAGATCACATAGTTGGTGCTGACAGTGATTCAGCCAGTCCAGCTGCTACTCCACTGCCTGTTGTACGTTCACGTGTCAGATCAATATCTCCACATACCAGTCACGGACATGAGACAAAGAGAGAAAAGGTGGTCAGGCTAAGTTTGGAGATTCCAACCAACTCTATAACTTGTCCAAGTTTGTCAGCAGATATCAAGTCGCAACCTCTCAGACTGGGTCCCAAACCATTCTATGGAGTACAGAAATAACATCTACAATCTCAGCATTGTATTCAGTAGACAATGGATGGCTCTAGTCATTTTTTATAGTATTCTTTGAGATTAGAAACTTGTTTTAAGATGCATAAATTGTAGCAACGGTATACAACATTATTCCTGTACAGCATGGACACAGCTATTTTGTGGGTTATATTCTGGTATATCTGAATATAGCTGCATAAGAATGAAGACATGACTGTAGCAAATGTTATGGCAGAATGAAGACATGGATCTTAGACAGTAGACATGGCGGAAGAATTGAGACATAAGTCTTAGACAGCAGACATGGTGGAAGAATAATGACATGAAATCCTTAGGCATAAGACAGCAGACAGTGGAAGAATGATGACATGACAGTCTTAGACATAATACAGCAGACACAGTGGAAGAATGATGACATGACAGTCTTAGACACGAGACAGCAGACACAGTCGAAGAATGACGACATGGCAGTCTTAGACATAATACAGCAGACACAATGGAAGAATGATGACATGGCAGTCTTAGACACGAGACAGCAGACACAGTCGAAGAATGACGACATGGCAGTCTTAGACATAAGACAGCAGACACAGTGGAAGAATGATGACATGGCAGTCTTAGACACGAGACAGCAGACACAGTGGAAGAATGACGACATAGCAGTCTTAGACATAAGACAGCAGACACAGTGGAAGAATGATGACATGGCAGTCTTAGACACGAGACAGCAGACACAGTGGAAGAATGACAACATGGCAGACTTAGACATGAGACAGCAGACATGGTGGAAGAATGATGACATGGCAGTCTTAGACATGAGACAGCAGACACAGTGGAAGAATGACGACATGACAGTCTTAGACATAATACAGCAGACACAGTGGAAGAATGATGACATGGCAGTCTTAGACACGAGACAGCAGAGACAGTGGAAGAATGATGACATGACAGTCTTAGACATAATACAGCAGACACAGTGGAAGAATGATGACATGGCAGTCTTAGACACGAGACAGCAGACACAGTGGAAGAATGATGACATGGCAGTCTTAGACACGAGACAGCAGACACAGTGGAAGAATGATGACTTTGCAGTCTTAGACACGAGACAGCAGACACAGTGGAAGAATGACGACATGGCAGTCTTAGACATGAGACAGCAGACACAGTGGAAGAATGATGACATGGCAGTCGTAGACATGAGACAGCAGACATGGTGGAAGGATAATATGACAGTCTTAGACATAAGACAGCAGACACATTGAAGAATGATGACATGGTAGTCTTAGACATAAAACAGCAGACTCAGTGGAAGAATGATGACATGGTAGTCTTAGACATGAAACAGCAGACTCAGTGGAAGAATGATTATTTTAGTCTGAGATGACAATGTGTGCAGATACAAACTCAAATATATATATATTATTGGCAATCATATTACCTCTTTGGATTAGCTATTGATTATGAAGCAATATCATAGCACCTCTGACATAAGTGCTCAGTCTCACCCAGTAGATATCCAAGTCTATACATGCTGAAGGTTCCTATGGCTCTGGGGATGTCAGTAAATTACATCAACAATTTATATCACTCTGACTCTCTCCCTCCACTCTGTCAACAACTTTCAAGAATTCAGGGACTGACCCCTTCTCCTCTCCCCCCCCCCAAATGCCCATCTGTGTGACTCATTTTCCTGCTGGAATTCACTTCACTGGGTACAGTTGTAAATGATTTCTATTCACATTTTGAATTTTCTTGTGACAGTCAAGTATCAACTGTGCTTGTACACATTAGTCAAGTATCAACAGTGCTTGTACACATTAGTCAAGTATCAACAGTTCTTGTACACATTAGTCAAGTATCAACAGTGCGAGTGCTTATACACATTAGTCAAGTATCAACAGTGCCAGTGCTTGTACACATTAGTTAAGTATCAACAGTGATTGCACACATTAGTCAAGTATCAACAGTGATTGCACACATTAGTCAAGTATCAACAGTGATTGCACACATTTGAAACTGTATTTCTTGTGACATTAGTTGAATATCAACAGTGCGTGTACACATTAGTCAAGTATCAACATGCTTGTACACATTAGTTAAATACCAACATTGTTTGTACACATTTGTATTTAAACTGTATTTCTTGTGTTACTTTTGCTAATATGACACTATCATAGGTTATTGGTTTTGAGCTGATATCATTGCACACTCCAGGCAGAACCATAGTTGCATTGTCTGTACTAGCAGATGATGAAGGGTATGTATACTGATAGTTCCCGTGGCTCGCTGCTTGACCATGCTTCTTATCTTTCTTCGCAGGCTTCCATTTCTACTTGCAGCATATTTAATACTAAGTTCCTGAAATCTCAACCTAAATCAGAGCTGGGCAACCTGTTTGGCTCATCGGGCCAGTTGCGTATATCTATCTTGAGATGGAAAGTGATTCAGATAGTATGGTTTACATTTTTTCTCATTGGTCAGTTAAGTATATATTATCTTGTGATGGGAACCAAGAAGTTTAGTCCTTGAGCTGTGGTTCAAGAAGCTGAGATCATTGGTCAGTTGCATAGTCTTTTTTAAATTAGTCTGGAGGATGTGAAAATAGCTTGGTGAGCTGGATTATATTACTGGATGTATTTGACTTTACAGGCTGAATTGTATCCACCAGTTGTAATTGGTTTCATGGGCCGGATTCTATCTGCTGGCTGATGGGCTGGATTGTATCCGCTGACTATTTGGCTTGACTAAGTAGACTATATCTGCTTATTATATGTGGCTTGAAGGGCCTGATTGTATCCACTGGATGTATTTTTTCACCCCAATATCTACATGTTTCTTCAAAAGTAAAGTCCACATCCAGAAGTTTATCTTGAAGCAATCCACTGTATCCATTGTCAACTCCCCATGGTGGCTTGAATGCATGCCCCCATCATTTGGTGGCTTGAAGACAAGCCTGTATGAGATATCTATAAGATTACTGTATTTTCTTGTGAGCAGCAAATTCAAATGGTACAATGTTATCGCAATCTTCAATCTATTGCTATTATGAACATTTCTTTGGTGCGTTTGCCACAGTTTCAGAATGAAATAAAACAGAACACGCTTCTTTTGAAAATATTTTAACATTGTGTGGAGAAATCTCAAATAAAATCAGTTATTCTTCTTCTAGGTTTGTTCTCACAGATTAGCAGGATGTAGTCCAGAGAACAGAATGCGTTGTGTCATTGTTTACAGCTTAGCTGTGATATCTGCACCTTTTGATCTGACTTGAGCATGGTTTCTGGCTCACTTTGATCCTATATGGGATGAGCCAACTCCACCCCATAACCTCCTTAATTGCCTCATACAACATGCATGAAAGATAAACAGTATTGCTATTTTTCAGAGCCCTGCAACACTTGATGTGTAACAATCAAGATAACTGGCTCACTGCACACTATACTTTCAATACTCTGCCATGTCACAACCAAGAACATCAGATGACCATGAACACTAATTTTATGTATTATATTACTATACTTGAAAATATTCATGTCATTGTTGAATAAAATATAGCATTTAAGATGTCAACCTTTCATGAACTACCCCTTCCCCATTGTTAGCAACTGTCAAACTTGTTCAGGACCCCCACCACCCAAAAATGTTGATATAATTTATAGACAGCTCCTTACTATTTAAATATATTCCTCATTCTGCCACTCTTATTACTCATGTCACACTTCATACCAAGACAGTCTTACATCACACTTACTCATGTCACACTTCATACCAAGACAGTCTTACATCACACTTACTCATGTCACACTTCATACCAAGACAGTCTTACATCACACTTACTCATGTCACACTTCATACCAAGACAGTCTTACATCACACTTACTCATGTCACACTTCATACCAAGACAGTCTTACTCACATCACACTTACTCATGTCACACTTCATACCAAGACAGTCTTACATCACACTTACTCATGCCACACTTACTAACATCACACTTACTCATGTCACACTTGATACCAAGACAGTCTTACATCACACTTACTCATGTCACACTTCATACCAAGACAGTCTTACATCACACTTACTCATGCCACACTTACTAACATCACACTTACTCATGTCACACTTCATACCAAGACAGTCTTACTCATGTCACACTTCATACCAAGACAGTCTTACTCATGTCACACTTCATACCAAGACAGTCTTACT
Organism: Meghimatium bilineatum; assembly: GCA_034231615.1. Lineage (NCBI taxonomy): Eukaryota > Metazoa > Mollusca > Gastropoda > Stylommatophora > Philomycidae > Meghimatium > Meghimatium bilineatum. The sequence continues at coordinate 75,714,600 of CM067304.1, read as the reverse complement.
CATGTCACACTTCATACCAAGACAGTCTTACTCACATCACACTTACTCATGTCATACTTGATACCAAGACAGTCTTACTCATGTTACAATGCATACCACGACAGTCTACTCATGCCACACTTACTAACATCACACTTACTCATGTCACACTTCATACCAAGACAGTCTTACTCATGTCACACTTCATACCAAGACAATCTTACTCATGTCACACTTCATACCAAGACAGTCTTACTCACATCACACTTACTCATGTCATACTTGATACCAAGACAGTCTTACTCATGTTACAATGCATACCACGACAGTCTACTCATGCCACACTTACTCATGTCACACTTCATACCAAGACAATCTTACTCATGTCACACTTCATACCAAGATAATCTTACTCATGTCACACTTCATACCAAGACAATCTTACTCATGTCACACTTCATACCAAGACAATCTTACTTATGTCACACTTACTTATGTCACACTTACTCATATCACATTTCTTCATGTCACACTTCTTCATGTCACACTACTGCAGTGTTCTTATCTAGCAGGATTCTTCCAGTCTTACTCATGTCACACTTACTCATGTCACACTTATTCATATCACATTTCTTCATGTCACACTTCTTCATGTCACTACTGCAGTGTTCTTATCTAGCAGGATTCTACCAGTCTTACTCATGTCACACTTCTTCATGTCACACTACCACAGTATTCTAGTCTAGCAGGTACACACTAAGCAACTTCACAGAGTCTCCCACTTATCACCCATATTGAAAACATTTTCTTGATCAAATTTGTCTGTTGTGGAATTTCTGTTATATACCCTTGATGACTAACTTGGACAATTGTTAAAACTTACAATACTTCAAAAACACAGTAGCTGTAGTATTTCTATGCATAGCTCATCCGGGATAATGAGTCATTCCAAAATGGTGACATCCACAAAATACAGTCACACAACATGGCTTGTTAGTTTTTTTGTTTTTTTAACAAATCTGATATTCTTGAAGATGAGATTTTGTAATATATAAAAAGTAATGTAAATCCCCTGCAAGCATTTGTACATTTAAAGAAGATTTCACTCATGAAATAATTCTGGGGCTTTCACATTTATTTAAATAATGCAAACATTCATTATCAAAACTCTATAACATAAGTTTGATTGCATACAGATTTTTACAAATGTCCAAACATCCTTGATAATGGCAGATTATATATTCTTTAACACTTGGGATTGATGATCAGTAAAGTGTTAATTCAATAACTATAAATTCATTTATCACAAGCCAATCAGCTCTTTCATTTCTGCAAACACAAGCATATCTTCTTCTTTCCTTCCTCTTTTACCCTTGCGGGTGTCAAGGGAGACACAATGTTCTTGTTCTCGCTTTTCTGGCAGCTTCAGATAATGTCATTTGGTGTTCGTTTAATGTCTCTTTGATGTCGATCCAGCGTACTCTAGGTCTATCCCTGGCTCTTCTTTCTGCTTCTCCTCTCTTCATATATGATTTATAAACTAATGAATCACATCGCATTCTTTCCAGAGGACCAAACCATTGCATTTGTTGATTCTGTATGTATTGTAGAACTGATATGACACCCAATCTTTCTCTTATGGTCTCATTTCTGATTCTGTGTCTTCTGGTCACTCCTGTGACTTTTCTCAAACATCTCATTTCTGTTGTAACCAGCTGTCTTTTATGTTTTGTTGTTAAGGACTATTTTTGGCATTGGAAGCACAGGGTTAGAATGAAGATACTTTGGATAAGATGTTTTTTTGGTTGTCATTGGTAGCATTTTGTGTTGCAGTAAAGGGGATAGTTGTCCCAATATTTGATTCACTTTGCTACAACGAATATCTATTTCGGTGTCCTTCTTGTCATTTGAAGAGAATGTTGCACCTAATTATTTGGTGATTGTTTTATGACTTGATTCTCTATTGTTATATTTAGATTGTGTTTATCCCTTCCTATTGCCATGGTTTCTGTTTTGTCAATGCTTATCTTCATGTTCTTGCACTCAATATCATGAATATTAGATGACGTTGAAGTTCATTTTCTTCATATGCTTGTATGGCTTGATCAGTGGCAAAGAGTAGCTCATTGATATTTTCATTATGCAGCTTGGCTTTTTTCGTAATTCTATCGATATAATTGATAACACTACGAAAAAAGCCAATTGCATAATGAAAATACCAATGAGCTACTCATAAGCATATACATAGCAGTAAATCCATGTTATTTGCAGGAAGTAAGAACGAGATGTATAGATGCCATCTACTCATACTCACACCAACCATTTTGAATTTTTCTAAGTGGAGACTGATAAACAGATATTATAACTGTTAATAAATTGAGCCATTGGAGGGATGTAGTTACAGCCTCAACCTCCATAATCGTCAGGTGTCTGACTGGTGTAAGCAATCATGGATCTCCACAATTCTCTATTTCCCTACCCCTCAATAAACATGTCATAGGGGTTTTTCAAGAGGCACTCAAGACCATCGTTTTACTCAATAAAGTGCAGGTAATACAATCATGTGAGTGTTGACACCAAGATCAAGGTACTCATCAATAAACATGCTGATGACATGGATGTTGTGATTTACACAGATGGGTCGGTCATCTGCCACCAACTGTGCACATGGGCCTTTACAGTAGATCTCATGGAAGAATAGTTCACAAAGCCAGTAGTTTCACCCCAAGTAGTTTAACGATGGAAATGAAAGTTTTTGCCATGACAAAGGCCTTAAACTGTCTGGAATCACAAGCCTATTCTCCTGCATGCATGCATACTGAATGATTTTAACGAGTATTATCCAGAAAGTCAAAGCAGGTGATGTGCATAGACAATGGGTGAAATCATTGGAAAGAACTGAGAATTGAGACTCCATGCATTTGGTGAAGTGGGCATGTGGTTGATGGAGTAATTGGAGGGCTGAGAATTGGGTTTCACTGCACAAAATCACTTTGATTTTTGTTCGTGGACACACAAGTGTGAAAAATGAGCGAGCCAACAATTTGGCTGATTCTGCTTCTATAACTGGTGGTTAACCTATGGATAAATCAGACATACTCAATGCTCTGTGAGAGTGCACAATTGAAAGATTTTGAGTTAATGAGCAATAAGTCAGTATCAAGAATGCGTGAAGTGAAAGTAAGGATCAGTGTCCCATGAAGAAAGCATTTCACTAAAAGAACACTTAACCAACAAAGAACGTGGACCATCAGCCGCAACACCCTGAGAAATTGACTGAAGCAGAGATCTGACCGCCTATGGTTCTGTTCTATGTACAAAAACGTTAATCAACATACCTAAACCTAAACTTTCTATTTCCAGTTTCTTTTATCAGGATCTCTGTTGACACTTTGCTGTGCCAAAAAGTCAGCCTATATAATATTTTCTTGCGTTATTGTCCTTGATCTCTCTTGCCTTCTATCTTACAGGTTGTAACTATGTTTTCCAGACCGCCCTGTCTCATAACATTCCCCAAAAATAAATAAAGATTGCCTCTTTCTGATATCATTAAGTAATCCCTGTGTCATCATATTTTACAGTTTTAGCACATCTTTGTTAATCTTTCTAGCTGTCCATGATACTCTCAATATTCTTCTATAGAACCACATCTCTGTTGCCTCTAATTTTCCACTATCCTATTTATTTATTGTCCAATACATGCATCCACATTTTTGTATCAGTGTTATGTAGCTATGAAGAACTCTCTTCCCACCTTTATTGACAGGGACATCGTTACGGTATATTCTTTCTTTTTTAATGAAAGCTGCCTTTGCTTGCCCTATTCTGATTATTATCTCTAACTTCTTCCATCTGGTGTCATTAAATATTTCAATTGGTGGACCTGTTTGAGTCATTTACTTTGATCTTGCACGCTGGGAAATCTTGTTTCTTACAAACCCATCACTTATGACTTCTTGTTATAGTTGAATCCATCTATAGCACATCCTTTTATAATAAATCTCCCTGTTTAACAACACTTTTCAAAATCCCCAATTATATTTATTCTTGTTATTGTTTGTATTGTGTATAGTAAAATTGAGTTATTACATACATATTTCATATTTCTGGAACCGTGTTGTTATAATGGGATATGAGTGTATTTAAGAATAGCTGCGAATACCATCTCCCTGCAACTCTCTAGCAGGAAACATGCAGTATTTGTCATTGTTTTGTTCTTTTTAAGAAAAGGCTTTTATCTTTGCTTTCTGCTACTACCATGTTGATTGACTCTTGTAAATCTTTCTCACTTTTGGCAATCAGAATAGTGTCATCTGCATATCTCATTATTTGTGTTATGCCCACCCACTGAAATTCCTGGAATAATATAAATAGTTTGTAATGTTTTCACTGTACATAGAGAACAAAACACAAACACAATCCAAAAGAATTTCACTAAAAATGGCTTCCATTTCAACTTGATTTAGCATTGATTGTAACAGTTTAATAAATGAAACTTTGTGAATGCTTCAGCTTGCCTATCTTTTCCACTCTAACTTGAATTTAAACGAGGCTATATTATTACTAGCAGTGTTCCCACTCCAACTGAAAATAAAAACTAAATTTAAACTTTGTACTGTGGTTACAAAGCTGCTTAACAACTTTGCAAATCTGAGACCACAGCGTAGAGCACATTACACCTGAAAGTGTATGTTTATTTATGTCGATGGCATTCTATGTGGTGCAGATGAATTATTTATTTTTAACCGTTTCATTGCTGCTCTAGATCTCCACAGCAGTTTTTTATGTCGTCCTCTGAACTGCTCTGGGTGCATATACTTGTGTAATGATAATACTGATGGTCTTCCATTCAGTGTTACTAATAGAAATAAGAGATACCGGTACATCAGTTAATGAAGTCCTTGTACACATCCCCTTGATATAATTTATTTTGTAGTTTTTCTGAGTGCATCCAGTCCATCTCCATTTTTTTCCTTAACACTTTATTGACCAGCACTCCAGGGAAAGATAGCAGGTTTTTCACATTAGGCCTATAGCTAATTCTGACTTCTATACTTAACTATGAAATAACCAAATTGTTATTAGTGTATAGCTTATCCATCCATCTTACATCAGTGAGGGTATTGAAAACATGCAGCTACGCGTAGACATAGAATTAGTTGTTTTTTAACATGTAAAAAAACAAAACATTAAAGTTTAAATAAAATATTACATAAGTCTTGTTTTAAAGCTAATAATATTTTTGTAAGGTTGGATGATCGTTATGACTTTATATATCAGTCTCTCCCAGCTTTAGATTGGCATCGGCAACATCCTCATGGCATCAGCATTTTAAAAATACATTTTGAATGTGCCATCTTACCACAAATCTCATTTTTAACAGAATAACAAACCTATCATAAAAATCTGATGAAAAAAACAAAGAATCCTAACAAGATCATGCATTTAAGAACTTAACAGCACAATATATATTTCATTTTAAACATTTAAAAATCATGATATTAATGATAACAACAGGCAGGGTAACAGAAGTTGGGAAATAAATTGATCATAGTGAAAAAATATTTTTCTGCAGTGTTGAAAACTGACTAGTCCTTGACCTATCAAATTTTGTTGTGTTACAGATTCGAATGTTGCCACCTGACCTAGTCACATTAAAATAGGATCAATTCATACACCATTTATGATAGGGTCAGTATATTCAGGGTCAGCATATTCAGGAGTTCCTCCTCAACAATTCTGGTTACAGTGATCAAGTCCTTTTCACTCACTGACAAACCCTGATACAATTTTATTAAGTTAACAATTGAACTCAAATGCCAAAGGTAATGTGTTAATTGGTGGGCTCCAAAATCCCTCTTTTCAATATGAACTTCACCAAATATAAATAATTCAAACATACATAATTAGCTATAACTATCATCAACATGAATAATTTAATCATACAGGATTCTTAACTACAATCATTGTTTAATTTTCTTAACCTTCTTCCCTTCTACCCATAGGTGGTCTATAGCTGTATAGATGACATGTTGCGAATCTATCATAAGACAGCCTGAATATCACGACATGTCATCTACTTAGGTTTTCTGTTGCATGAGTGGCTTGTCCAGTGGGTCACTGGTGAGACCTATAGATACAACCACATGTGTGAACTATAATATCACTCAAAAGTGGCCATTATTTAAATCCTAATTATCACAACAATATGACAATACATATCTTTAAGTTTGTTCCGCCTGATTGTGTCATCCTCTTCCTGTAGTGCTCGTTGTTCACGCATGTACCTGGTTGTACTTATACTACACTGACATCCCTCAGTCTTTACGTTGTCTAACATTCAGTCAGTTTCAGGATTAAAACTTGGAAATTTATTCCAACACAATAGTTATCTCTTTGTAATATCAGAGACAGTGCACCCATCCTCAAACAAAATAGATATTTCCAGTTAATATCTGATCCATACAGACATTGAATAAATAGATAATTTGCGTGTAAAGGGAAACACACTAGAATGCATGACTTGTCATAGTGAGCTGTAGAGAATCACTCAGTTCCTTTAAGAGTCCACTTGTCTAGTTATAGTTGCAAATTTCCAAAAGAACAATATTATTAGAAGTTAGCCAGCACAACTGTTTATTTAAATATATATATTTAAATATATTTATATATCTGTATAATATATATAATTATATATTTATATTATATATATATATATATATATATATATATATTGTCCTTCAAGAAAGAATTATGTTTAAATGTATCTTTATCCAGCTATTTAATTGTCCAAAATGCAGCCACTTGGAAGTTGTTTATTTAATACTCGTAGATATTAAGTATCACTCAAGATTCCTATGTAACTATTTTCATCATCTCCCTGTGTGGTGTGTCCAGATGTCGTTTTTCCATGTGATAATATTATTTACTCTTCTGTGAATATTATATTTTTCTCATAGATGTCCAATTTTTTAACTACCATTATTTCTCAGGAGTGAAATTTCCATCATATTAAAGTGTAGAATGAAGAAAAACTCAGTACAAAGTGATATCAGTCTCTACATCACTTTATGTTATCTGCGCTCTGGCCTATATACATATATATATATGAGCAAATAGTTAACTGCACAATAGAATTGTTTTGGAAGTAAATTCCTAGGCTAAATACACAGCATATTTTGATTTATTCATTTTCCTTTTGCACTGAAGTTAGCACAGAGGTCAGATCTCTCCAATTCTTTCTGTTCAGAGCTATTCTGTTAAGTTCTTGAATAGTATGCATATTGATTGTTTTACTTTCTCTAAATATTGTTCTTCTGAGTGTTTCTTTTGGTCTACCCCTGGCTCTTTTGTCTGTAGGTATCCATTCAAGAGATTGGTGGTGTATTCTGTTGATGTCTGCGCATAGGACTTGCCCGATGTAGTACCAACAGCGTTTTCTGATAACATCTGTGATGAAATTTTGATGTGTCTCTTCTCTGATTTTATCTTTCGATTTGAATTCACTCCAATGGGTATTAGTTATCCTTTTAAGACATTTGTTCTCAAAACTCAGTAATTTCTTTTCTGAAGATAAACAGTTTTTCCAGCTCTCACATCCATATGATAGCACCAGAATAACGCAGGAATTAAATAAGCGCATTTTCGTGTGTGTGCTGATTGACTTTGGCCTCCAGATATTAGACAGTCTGTTAAAGGCACTTGATGCTAGTGCAATGCGAGTTGTAATTTCTGACATGACATCACCGTTGAGTATTAATTTGCTTCCTAGATTGGAGAATTTGTGTACCTTTTCAAGTTGTTGCCCATTTAAAGTAATTGTGTTAGGTGAATTGGTAAAGTCCATAATTTTTGTTTTTAATGAATTCTTCTGTGTTCATTCTCAAACTCCTGAAGTTTAGCAGGATGTAATCCGGAAACCGGAATGCGCTGTGTCATGGTTTACAGTATTGCTGCGATATCTGCGCCTTTCGGCCTGACACATTCGACTTCAGCGTGTCTTTGTGTCACTGACCCCATATGGGATGGGACAGCCAACTCCATCCATAACCTCCTTAGTCGCCTTTTACGACATGTGTGGAAGGTAAACAGTGTTGCTATTCTTTGCTCCCCTTTCGGGCCCCGGCAACACACAGGCATTTTATGAATTGATTTGGAAACCTATTTGTCCTGCAATGAGTTTTAATCTATCAGTTTTTGTTTGTGCATCTTGATGGTTTTCACTCAATGGTGCAAGATCATCGGCAAAAATCCAGGTCTTCTAGTGTTGTTTTATTTATCCTTTTGATTCCTAAATTTGCGTTGGATGTGCTTTTTCTCATAGCCCAGTCAATTGCGATATCGAATAGTAATGGTGGCATAGGGCAACACCAGTAATCATAGGGAACCATTTTGAATTGCCTTTTTCTGTTCGAACACAGCATTTTAAGTTGGTATAGAATGATTTTATCACATTTATATATTTGTTTTGGAATCCATATATTTTTTTAATTTCCCAAAGCAATGGTTGATGGATGCTGTCAAAGGCTTTTTGAAAATCAATGAAGTTTATTATGAGATTAGATCTAAATTCTAGACATTCTTCAATTATTGTTCTAAGAGTGAATATATGGTCTACAACTATTCCTAGGCCGAATGCTATGATTGCTCTACCAATTTCTTACAATATGTGGTTTTATAACCTTAATTTTCTTGCATTGAATATTCTGGGCATACTACAAGTTCTATCTGTCTAGTTTTCTTTCCTTTTTAACACTTGCTCAAAATACTCGTCTGACCTAATCCCTAATGTTATTACTGCTAAATGGTCATACTAACATCTGTTCAAGGTCTCTCCATGTTAATTTTGGATACATGTAGCAAATCGTTTACAGTGTGTGCTACAGGAAAAATCTTTAGGCTCAAACAAAAGAGCGCATCAACTTACCGAGTTCCAACATCTTGCCCCAGGCTACCCTACTTATCTCCCATTATTAACACTTTACTGGCCCGCAATCCAGAGCATACTAATCTCCCCTATTACCATGTTGGTTTGCACATGTTTGAGACATCGACACTGTCTTTAAAAATCTGTGTAAATCAAATTCACAGCACATAGTTTTGAAATATTCCATGTCATACTGCATAATGATAGTTTGCATTTCTGAATAAATTTGAAAGGATCAAAGTTATTTCAAGAGTGAAATCATATGTATTATAATGCTGGGTGTGCATATGTACTATCTATCTATATGCTGCGGCCCTTGTTTGCCTTGTGGTCAGGGGTGGAAGAGTTCTCTGGAGATGGCCTTCTTGTGTGCTGTTTGTAAGCTTGTTCCTGTGGCTTCTTTGATTTCTGTGACCATCTTTTACATGGTCTGCCTCTGGCTTTATAACCGTTATGTCTATGTGTCATGGCCATTTATGGCATGCTATCTGTTGGTAGTCTGGAAGCATGTGAAACCCACTTGATTTTTTGTCTTTTGATGTGTTCAAATACTGGCATTGTTTTGGTTATCTGTCTGATGGTATCATTTCTAATTCTATCTCTTAATGACACTTTGAGTATTCTTCGTAGACATGTCATTTCTGCTGTCACTATTTTTCTTTTGTCTTGTTCTGTCATTGTCCAGGTTTGGCACTGGTAGCATAGTGATGGAATAATAATAGCCTTGTATAATGCAACTTTAGTCTCTATGTTTACATTTTTGTTCTTGAAAATACATGTGATCTGTTATGTTTTGTTGCATCTATTTTGTATCTCTTTACTGGTTTTCCCGTCACTCGATATAATGCTTCCTAAGTAAGAGAACTCATTTACCTGTTTAAGGTGTTTATCATCGATGGAGATAGTGATATTTCTTTCTTTAAATGTTACTTTATATTTCTTTATATGCATATGTACTGGTATATCAAAATCTCACCTTCCAGAATTTCCGATTTTGTTGATGCAGTAAAATGTGGACGTTAGTCCAATTTCATGATATCAGAGGTATACAACCATGAAATAATAGTGGAGGCCGAAGTTCTGGTAATCCATTAACTGATACCTCAGATTTTCAAGAATAACACTCTCATAAACAAAACATTTTGATAAATTTTTTCATGGGTGTTGCCATCTTGGAATGAGTACTATCGCAGATGAGCTTAGATTAGTAATAATAACGCTATGTTTGCCACATTTTTGAAGCATAATGGTTTAGAAATTCTCGAAGTTGGTCATCAAAGATGCATACCAGGTTAATAGAAATTCCAACAACTGTTGTGTTTGGTCAGTACAGTGTTCACTCTTTTCCTCTGGAATTATATCCCTCCTTTGGACAAAATCATCTTTCTTTAAATATTATGCCACTAAATGTCAACAACTTTAGAACTCTGTAACGTTTGTATTTTTATATAAAACCAACTATATTATATATCAATTTAAAGCAAAATGATTTCACAAGAGGAAGAAAGTGTTAGTAGGGCATAATAACATATGTTTAGTTATTATGGGACAAAGAGTGTTTAAAATGGGGGAAAAAACAATGAAATGACTATTCACCAAAAAATGTTGCTAAATAAGGATACCAGAAGCTGCTCAATTGCATTGAATAACATCATCTATGATGTCTCTGGAAGGTTATCTTATTTATCATCTATGCATATCTATTGTCTCTAGAATGTAAATCTCATGTAGATGTTCTAAATTGATAGCAAAAAATAACAAAAATTGTACATTGAAAATCAATGATGAAAAATATTCTTTTATAACAATTATCTAGTGATATTTTGCAAAATAATTACAATATAAACATGATACAAAAACATGTGTATATTATAATAACTATTTCTACAATATCAAATGTTTCAGAAAAATATTTATTGTGTTAAACAATTGTTTTTCATATTACAAGGCGTGTTCAAATGAAACCTGTCCAAGTAGGTTTATGACAAGATTTTGAAATGTAAATCAGCAGTTCCATTATAATCAAGTAAAGTTATTATTAGGGAACTTCTATGCACCTGGAGTCATCAGAAATTACCATAAGCATTCAAATATGTATCCCACTGTCTGGGTAGACAGTGAATTCTGTCAGAGAAGGACTTCGTTTGCTCATTGAACTATTTGGTCACCACAGTCATGGCATCTTCATTGGAGTAGAAATATTGTTCATTTGGAGCTTTCTTTAAGGGTCCAAACAAATTTAAGTAACATGTCGATATGTTGGGCTGTAGAGGTTGAATGTGACAGAACTTCTCATCAGTTCTGTGATAAAGTTCACCAACAAGAGTTTAGTCAAAAAAGGAAGTAAGCGTAACCTTACCTGCAGAAATTTGTGATTTGAGTTTTTTGCTCTTTAGCGATCCAGGATGTTTCCATTGCATGCTGGCTGCTTTGTTGGATGGCTCAATGTGATAACACCATGATTCATCACCTGCCACCATTGGTGACAGAAATGCATTGCCCTATGCATTGTAATGCTGCAGTTGGTTCAAACCTCGCCCCATCTCCATTCATAATTCCTTGTGATGTTCAGTAAATAACCATGGTATCCACTGAGAACAACACTTTCCAATATTTCAGTTTCTTCTGAACAATCATTTATACTGTTCCAAATGATACAGTTTGAGTTTATTAACTAATGACTGCAAACTGTGGCGATGGCCAACACTTATTTCTGCATCCATCGTAGTGATAGCTTCTTTTGTCACAACAACACATGCCAGACCCAGCCACAGAAGATAATTTGTTACCTATTGCTACATTCCCAAAAAATTCTTGCCCAAATATTCACTATTGTCTATTAAGCAGATTTTCCACCTTACACCACTTGCATTCTTTGATGTAAGAAGCTGAACAACTGCTCATTCTTCAAATTTAGATGGATTTGTTTTCACACTGACCATGTTATCAGTTGTTCAGGACACTAGGCATACAAAGAGAATGATCATTTGCTCATCAATGTGTACTTATTACATAAATAATAATATCTTCACATACTAGCATAGGTGACGCAGCATAGGCCAGTTTCATTTGAACACGCACACATCAGGGTAACGAACTAGTATGGAATTAAAGATAAATCATTCTAGTAAATTTTTGAGGTGCCTGCAACATGAGCAAACATCAGAAAGCAAATAAATAATTCTAAAAGAGGAACACCCATATTTTTCTTCCATTTAAAACAGCCATTTTATTGGAGCAATAAGATTGTCACTCCGAAGAAAATGAGTTAATTTGAGTATCCATCAGGTCTGCTCATCTCCATATGACATAATTTCTTATCTTGCTGCTTAGTGAAATCAGAAGTTACTAGCACATAGAAGGCAACTCAAGCCTGTATGCTCAGTTACTCGATGAGCATGATCATATAATTATTACAAGGAGAATTTGTTTGTGAACATTGACCTAAGACAGTGGAAAGTCAATTTCTGATGAGTATCACATTCATTTTCATTCCTGGCCATGTGGGTGTTCAGGATAATGAAAGGTCAGATTGGTTTTTGTGAGCTGCTATTGTGTCGGGTTATAGAACAATTGATCAGATTTAAATATTTAACTCCTTGCATGAACAGCAGGAGCATATGAAATTAATGAGGGTGATGATTCTTTTTCCATGTCCAGAATAAATAAACTGAAATGTGGCATCGCCAGAAATTATTGATATTGTGGGCTTAGAAGAATGTTCATCAACCAATGGAGAACTGGAACTTTAGTTGTCATATAATGGTGGATCTTTGAGTGGATCTGGTGGAGATTTGAGCCCCTATGGGTGTGTCCGGAGTGCATTGATGATGATCCGATTACTAACTAATGATCTTATCCTGCCACCTAATTTGTAGTGTTTTAGTCATTATCCAGGTTGGCAAGTCTGCACATTTATATAACTCTATGAGTCTGGTATATTTCTTGGCTCTCCAAATGTTTTTTAACAGCACAAATACTGTTCTAACTTTGACCATCCTTGATTTTTTGTCTTTTACTGCTTCTCCAGTTTCTCAACAACTCTACTCAGGTAAGTCAAATCGCAACTCTTTCGATCATGCTATCAAAATGTTGCATAGGTTCTCAATCACATATTCAGTCCAGTCATCTGAGGAGCACAATTTAATGTCAGTCACCTGGACATCATGGACACCCTGATGGTCTGTGCTGTTGAAACGATCAGCAATAGGAGTGCCAGACTGGTGGTTGATATTGTACAAATGTCTCTGAACCAACTAATATTTGCATGTCATGGTGCAACATTTGTAAACTGGTATATATCCAACAATTTCATACAGTACAGCTTTTTGGGATGAAAATCATCATTCATATGTGTAGATATCCCGATATTGTTGTTTTCGATATCCAAATGCTGATAAGTAATGCTACTCTTGTCAGCATAATACCATTCTTAAAAAAAGAGCAGGTCTTCTGAAGTTGGCTTAGTGATCCGTACAGTAAGTTGGTAACTGTTAAGAGTGTCTGTAGAAGTTTTTCCTGGCAGTTGAAAGGTAAGGACAGTCAATAAGAAGGTGTTCAATTTTTTCATTGGGATGAAAGCATGGTCTACTGATATCCTGATATGGTCTGCCATTTTTCTGTTTGTTTTATTTTTGTTCAATCAATGTCCTATCAGTTTTTGCATCATTCATACTCTTTCAGACTTCTGTAATTTATCCCGCCTAGCCACTATGATATAAATGTGGAAAATACCATTTATAGCTCACCTCGTATTATGTTGCATTTTTTATAAAAGCCTTTTGTTCAAAACTTCAATTTTTGTGCATTAGTATGTGTGTTAGCAGGGATTAATGTATAAAATGTGTCCTGCTAGTGTCACATTGTGATTTCAGAGCCAAAAGATTCACTACCCTGATCATTATCCTTCATCAACTATAAGAAATATGTGAACAGGGGAAGCAACTCATTATGGCTTTTGTGGATCTAACTACGGTTTTTGACACTGTTAGCAGACCAGTTATATATAAGATTCTAAAATCTACTGGTTGTCCAACTGAAACTACTAGACTTGGTTACTTCCTTTCATGAAGACATGTGCACAAATGTGTCAGGGGCAATATATCTGATAGCTTTGGAGTAAAGCAGGGGTGTGTTTTAGCTCCCACCCTTTTCAGAATCTTCTCCACAGCACTTCTGAAACATGCTCTTGCCAATGCAGAAAAAAACTGTGGGAATGCATCAAGGATATGTGATGCCAACAAGTATCACCTGAAAAAATAATCAAATAAAGCAAGTTCAAAATTTTTATTACCTAAGATTCACAATTACTTCCACTATTTCCCTAGATACTGAAACGCACGCATAGGAAAAGTGGCTACCATTTTTGGCGGACTGTCAAAACAAACTTGACAAAACAGAAAGCTAAAACTCAAAACAACGATTCAGATTTATCAAACATGAGTGATGAGTACATGATATTATGGATTCAAAACATGGACTACCTACAAAAAACACATTTAAAGGAAATTAAACACCTTTCACCTAAGATGTCTCAGTAAGTGCTATACCGCACTCAGCTGCCATCTGCCATGGCAACACTAAATAAGAATAGAATACATTGGCTGGGTCACGTCTCTTCTAACTGCCGCATCAGTAGTTTCAATGTAGAGCACAATCTCAGATACAAGAACTCTGAATCATGATAGCTTTATTGACCAGCAATCCAGAGCTTACTTATATCTCCATTATCATGGATGTATTTGCTGATGTTTTAAACATTGACAGTGACATCTTGATAAAATCTATCTGATGACATAAAGTTTTTAAAGTGTTCATGTTATAATGATTGTTTTCATTTTCAGAATGAATTTTAACAGCCCAGAGTTATTTCAAGAGTAAAATTGTATTTATTATAATGCTGGACATTTTTTACATTACTTTCAATGCATTGCACAAACATCTATCTATCTATGTTCCTTCAGTACAGAATATAGTGCATAGGGCTGAATGCAGAGCTCTCCAGCTCAAACTTACCTGCATGAATTTCTGATAACGAAGAATTCACTTATGCCCACGTTGAAAGACAAATTTGTGGCCGCATCCATTTTGGAACGAGTACCACCACCAGATGAGCTATTTTTAGTTAACTGTTCACTTTAAGAATGAAGTGGGTCAAAACACACCCCCCAAATTACTCCATGACAACAGATAATTTTTTAAAAGCTGATGATATGTAAAAACAATATTTAAACAACATTTAGAAAAAACATTTTAAAACGAAATTTATAAACAATATTATTGGGCACTTATCAATCAATTAATGCGTTCTACATCCAACAACCAATCAGAAGCACTGGTCCACTTCATTCTTATAGTGAACAGAGCATAATACTATCACACCGGTTGCCATTTTATTGAAATACCATAGCACATTTGACTATCATTGAACTTGGTCAGCAAAATGTTAAAGTATTCTCCCACAATCCGTGTTAAAAACTGTATTTCATGGGCGCAGCCATTTTAAAATGATATCCTATTCTGGATGACCTATTTATATTGCTATGGTTGCCATATTACTTAAACATCATAGCACATTGGACTTTGGTCAAAGTTGGTCACCATGGGGTAAATACCAGAAACCTGTAACTGTTGTTGAACTTGGTCAGCAAAGTGAACCTTAAACTAGCAGCATTACTGGTTTGTACAATTCAAACATAAGAAAAACTGAGTGGATTGTACTGGAATATCTGTTTTCTAGTATAAGTGTTGTAGTTTTGTACATACATCAAGTTCATCAACTGTATCTTAATTTTCAATTTAAAATGTGAATGTGGGAACTCGTTCTTAGTATAAACTCCAAGACTTCTTTTGTCAGCAGGACATAGTTTTTGACTGCTAAGTGAAATCTGAATGGTTGAAAAGTATTGGATAGTAATGTATATCATATAGCAAGTTTGTTATTAAAATGTATATTAGATAGCTTATGTAAATAGCTCAGGGGACAAGTTGCAATTTGTATGTCTCTGCTGCCATTTTGTGTGTGCATGATTTATATTGTATTTTTGTTCTATTCATGTTGTATCAAGACAGATCTCTGTTGATGCTTATCCAAAAATATGCACATTAACATGTTCTTATTAATGCATAAATGTCAGATGTTAGCAAACATAATCACAATATTTTCTCATTGAGATACTTGGCAAAGATTTGTTGATATTAACATTACTACATACTTCATGCATTAAGGGATCTCATCCGCTTGGAAGATTTTCAAATGTGTGAATCATGGTTGCTCTCAAGACTGCATGAGGCTGGTGTGAAAATTAAAACAGCTTGTAAAGAGAAACATAATAGATAAATGAAGAGACTGATAAATCAACATCGAACTTTAACTGTCAGTCTACACTCTGATGGATTTATTCAGACAGGGATCGGGGCACCTAGAACACATTGATATTTGATAGTAACTTCAGCAACAGATATATTTCATGGTACGTTCATGAACACAAAGATATTTTTCACAACTTCACCAACACAAAGATGTTTGTAACTTCACTGTCATTAAAATCATTTGTGGTAACTTCACCACTACAATGATACTGCATGACAACTTTATCACTACAGTGATATTTCTTGGTAACTTCACTATGAGGATATTTCATGGTAATTTCACCACAAGGATATTTCTTGTACTTCACCACTACAAATAACTCATAACATGAATGGGTTGGCACAAGCTAATGCACAGTAAAATATGCTTTCATGAAAAATAAAGAATTATAATTATACTATAAGTAGATGTTGGTATATCATGTGGTTGACAGCCATGATACACTGAAATTATGTCTTGTGATTTTATGAACATATTTAACCTTTGCAGTGGAAACCCAATAGGGTTATTTAGTACCAGGAAACCCAATCAAAGTGATAATCAGTGTGCTGAAATAAGCAGTCCATTTTTATACTAGGTCTATATATTTCAATATTGTTTTAATTCATTAACAAGAATATAGTGGAGAGTATATCATGTAGGAAACAAGAATATATTGGAGAGTTTATGATGTACTGTATTGAGGTAAGGTACATTAGTGTGTATATGATGTAAAGTATGTAAAGTTGATGATGTGGAGAACTATATATAGTATATTAGTGTTTGTGTGTATGGTGTGGAGAACTAGAGTATATTAGTGTATGTATAGTTGTGTATAGTAGGCAACAGAGACAGAGGGCGACAACATGAGAAAATATTAGACAGTTTGACAACCTGGCACGGCAAGGAAACAACAATGACCTTGATACATAATACTGTGGACAGAGAGCTGTCGAGAGCCATGACCGCCTATGCCAGCCAGCATAACACCTGATGATGATAATAATTGATGATATAGAAAACTAGAGTATATTAGTGTGTGTAGTTGATGATGTAGAGAACTAGAGTATATTAGTGTGTGTATTATTTAGAGAACTAGAGTATATTAGTGTGTGTATTATTTAGAGAACTAGAGTATATTAGTGTGTGTATTATTTAGAGAACTAGAGTATATTAGTGTGTGTATTATTTAGAGAACTAGAGTATATTAGTGTGTGTATTATTTAGAGAACTAGAGTATATTAATCTGTGTGTAATGTAGAGTACTAATGTATATTTGTCTGTATTATGTACAGAGAATTTATAGTATATTAGTGTGTGTATCATTGAATATAGAGAATTAGAGTATATTAGTGTGTGTATGGTTGATGATATAGAGAATTAGAGTATATCAGTGTGTGTATCATTGATGATATAGAGAATTAGAGTATATCAGTGTGTGTATCATTGATGATATAGAGAATTAGAGTATATCAGTGTGTGTATCATTGATGATATAGAGAATTAGAGTATATAAGTGTGTGTATCATTGATATAGAGAGCTGGAGTATATTCGTGTGTGTATAGTTGATGGTATAGAGAGCTAGAGTATATTCGTGTGTGTATAGTTGATGGTATAGAGAGCTAGAGTATATCAGTGTGTATATAGTTGATGTGGAGAATTATAGTGCGTTCATAAATAAATGTCCACCGATATTTACATTTTTCTCTGTAATTACTGAGCGTATAGACTTCATATTTTGCATGAGTGCATCATTTCATAACCATGTTACAGATTTATGATTATTTATTATCTTTATTGAGTGGTTTTATTGCAGCAGTCGCTACGAATGCCTGTTTTTTAGGGGTTTTTTTCTTCGATTGCGAGTACAAATATTGGACTGGTCTACGGTATTAATTATAATATTACTTCTCAATGAGTCTTATTTGTTTATTGTTGTTTTTTCCCATCCAATTATGTATTGGCTCTTATGCAAACCATGAATTTGCTAACAAATGAAACGCACTATTTGATACAAAGCCGTCATCATTGATTGCATAGTATTTTCGTGAAATTTATGGTGTGTACCATGTCGTGTTTTGATATTGTTTTCACAAGACAAGTTGCTTATGAAAGCCACATCGTGTATGATTTGGTACAATTGTAGAATGTAAATTGAAATTTTAATTTGTGCAAATCTAAGTAAGGGTTTTTTTTTAGAGATTTCATAGTTGAATGTCTGATAATAATAGTAAATTGTCATCTCTATCATAGATTAATCTGAAATACAACGTGTTCATATTGTGATATTATCAACATATCGTGTTTTTCTAAATAAATACAGTGTATCATACAGCAGCATTTACAAGTATATTATAAGTATGTCGATGAAAATTAAATTCGTTACACTAAAAAATATAACTGTAAGATTATACAAATATTTTTCACAAGAAGCTAATCGTGGTACTCTATTTCATAGTTTATCGAAGCCCTCAAAAAGAATACAGCATGTCATGGGTATATCCTACAAAACACTATCACGGTGGATAAGCGAAGACAAACCTAATGTCAAGAACACAAAGGAATCGAGAGGACGGAAAAATGTTGTAGACAATTTCGATGAAGAAATCATTAAGAGATCAATTCATAGGCTTTTGGATGGCAAAGAAACATTGACATTAAAAGTAGTGAAAACGTATATAGAAAATACCAACGACATTCACATTTCAGAAACAAAATTATGGAAATCAGTAAGGAGTGCCGGATTTACATTTCACAAATATACTTGTGGTTAGAGTGTCATTTGTGAAAATTCACATTTAGTAATTATGAGAAGTAAATATTTGAGACAAATTAGGGAGATGAGGAAAGAAAGTTATGATATAGTATATATAGATGAAACATGGATCAACGCTCAGCACACTAATGAAAAGTAATGGCTATCTACAGATGGAACTATTAAGAGATATGTACCAAGCAGCAATGGTCAAAGATTAATAATGGCACATGCAGGTATCAGAGAAAATGGTCTGTTGAAAAATTGTGAACTCATGTTCATTTCCAAATCTACCGATAATCGAGACGACCATGCTGAAATGAATGGTAAAATATTTAGAGAGTGGATAGAAAAGACTGTACTTCCATCCATAGATAGACCCTCCTGTCTGGTTATGGACAACTCTTCTTACCATAATGTAGTTGCATGTGAAGATAAGATCCCTACAACCTCATCTACTAAGGAAGACATTAAAATATGGCTTAGAAAAGAAAATATTTCGTTTACTGAACTGCACTTGAAACCTGAGTTGCTGATGTTGGTAAAAGAATGCACACAAAGCGAAGACTTTCCACATTGATAAAATTATAGAGCAGCATGGACATAGATGTATAAGAATGCCACCGTATCATTCACATTTAAATCCAATAGAATTTGTTTGGGCTAAAATTAAAGGAGCCGTGGAAATGGAAAATAAAACCTTCAAACTTATTGATGTTCAGAAAATGGCATATTCTATGCTCTCAGACATTAACAAAGAGTTCTGGATTAAATGTGAGGACCATGTATTGAAAGTAGAAGAAGAATATTGGCAGAAAGATGGTTTACGCTTCATAAACCCATTACCATTATCAATCTCTACTATTCATCAGATTCTGAATGAAACATAAAATGGAGAAATTTTTCATAAAACAAATGATATTATAAACAACACAGAAGAATAATTATTCGAATTACAAAATTTCCACTCAAAATTGGAACCAGAAAGAAATGGAATATATGGTTGATTTGGATAGCTAGGATATGAAATAAACAAGAAAACATGCAACAACTAAAGAATAATTAAAATATGTATTCAGAAAAACATATTTAAACAATCACATTCGTCAAGGATATAGATACCCAAGTTTATGCTTGGTGCAAGTATAACTATTTAAACTGCAGAAGCCCGATGACATTTATATTAAGAAGAAGAACTATCAGAACAGAAGTAATATAATATACTAAAGAGCCATACCAAACGTGTGTGTAGAAAACGATAATAAAATAGGAAATCAAGCTGTAAAATCAAATTTAAAAAGAAAGAGGCAAAACATATTGAAATAGGAGACAGACCATGCAAAAAAAACCACAGACATGATGCTCACAAGCAGCACATAAGGAGGAAGTCTGCAGAGAACACTTCAACTTGTAACAACAAAAGTTAAACAAGGGCCATAACATATAGATAGAGATATAGATAGACGATGATTATTATAGAATACTAGTGATAAGCGAGATGAAATTGAAATTTGATAACAATGTAATAGTGCACATATTGAAACAATGCAGTCAATCTGAGATAAATCAAACTGAAAGGTTTCTGATAAGATTTGAAAAACGAAAGGTCTGTAATGATAATATTAAATGTTAGAAAAGTATAATTGTCTCTGAATTGTAGAATGCACTTAGGAAATGGTTCATCGAAGATTCCTGAAAAGCAACATTAGTACTGAGATAGATCATACTAGGACAAATATGATGATGATGACGGTAAGTACAGTGTTCGTTGTTAAATTCATATTTTCCAAAATAATAATACAATTTCATGAATGTATCACTATTAACTTTATATCTCTTTGCATATATTCTCAATGCAACGAAAGAAAAATATTATTCTAGTAATATCGCATTTTTACCCACGCTATGAAAGATGTACGATACGCCTATACATGCAATTACTGTAAAATTTATTTTCCACATACAATAACATTGTTACTACCTAAAAAAACTGCATTTGTAGCGACTGCTGCGATGAAACCGCTCAATATAGATAATAAATAATCATAAATCTGTAACATGGTTATGAAATGATGCACTCATGCAAAATATGAAGTCTATACGCTCAGTAATTACAGAGAAAAATGTAAATATCAGTGGACGTTTATTTATGAACGCACTATAGAGTATATTAGTGTGTGTATGGTTGATGATATAGAGAACTGGAGTATATTAGTGTGTGTATTATGTAGAGTACTAGAGTATATTAGTCTGTGTGTATGATGTAAAGAACTGGAGTATATTAGTGTGTGTATAGTTGATAATATAGAGAACTGGAGTAAATTAGTGTGTGTATAGTTGATGATATAGAGAACTGGAGTATATTAGTGTGTTTATAGTTGATGATATTGAGAACTGGAGTATATTAGTGTGTGTATAGTTGATGATAGATAGATTGAGGCAAAAACTGGTTGATATATTTTGATTAAGGCAAGAATGAGTTGAAGGACTGATTGATTTGTTTTAGATTGATTGATAAAAAGATTGTTGTTAGATTAATTGATGCAAAAACTGGTTGATAGATCGATGCAAAGACAAGTTGATAGATTTATTCATGCATAGATTAATTGATAGAATTATTAATATATTTATTTATGCATTGACTTGCTGATCAATTGATTGATAGTGTACATGTATCATACAAAAGATTTATTCATGCAGATATTGATTGATGAAAAGATTGATTAATTAATTGATCAAAGATTGGTTTGGATCAATTGATTAATACATAGATTGGTTGATAAATTATTTCATGCAAAGATTGATAGATTGCTGCACAGGTTGCTAATCAATTGATTCATACAAAGAGTTAATTGATTGGTGAAAATATTGGTTGATAGATTGGTGTAAAGATTGTTGATCAACTGATTCATACAAAGTATTGATAGATTGATGCAAAGAGTGTTTGATAGATTGATGTAAAGATCAATTGATTCATACAAAGAGTTGATTGATTGATGCAAAGATTGTTTGATCAATTGAATGATGCGCACATTTGATGATTACATGAACAAATAGTTACGGTACATATATTAAATTGATAAAGTTATTGATTGGTTTATCAATCTGTTTATTGGTAGATTGATGTATACAGTAATTGATTCATAGACTATTTTAAAATCACTGCACAAATTTGTTTATGAAACAATTGTATTTATTTATTGATTGATTTATGCATATTTTGAAGGATGGATGAGGTTGATTTATAATTTTATTGATGAATTCTCTGTAAAATAGATTGGTTGATGTATTGATTGATACATATTTAGATTGGTATATTCATTGTTTGATTAATTGATTGATTGCTTAATGCTTGTTTGATAGAATGTTGGTATTGAACCCATTTCATATGTTATAGACACATCCATTTCTTTATGTGCCAGACTGCTGGTCTGTTTTCATAATTAGATTGATGTGAACATTTCTTCAATTGAAAACAATATATCTTGATTTGCTTTCTTGTGTACTCACTTGACCATAGAATTATACTTGAAACACTGTCTTCTAAAGTGTCTGAATGGAAATATATACATGATTTTATGTATGTTTGTGTGCTTATGCATGATTGAATGTGTGATGCTGATTACAATGTAAATAATTCATAATTCTTACTGTTATCATTGACAGAATCTGATGATATCAATTATATTTGGTCATTGCTAACATGTTTGGTGGGAATGGTGATGCTGCTTTATAATTGACTGTGTCAAGAATGTTTTCTCAACACAATTTTAAAAACTATACTTTAGAAAATCATTTCATCTCATGAGAATCTGGACATACATGCTGCAAGGATAGCTTTACATGTCACTCTAGTTTACACATACATCTACATGTCACTCTAGTTTACACATACAGCTAGATGCCACTCTAATTTACAGACACAACTAGATGTAACTAGTTTACACTCACAACTACATGTCACTCTAATTTATACACACAACTAGATGTCACTCTAGTTTACACATACATCTACATGTCACTCTAGTTTACACATACAACTAGATGTCACTCTAGTTTACACATACAACTATATGTCACTCTAATTTATACACACAACTAGATGTCACTCTAGTTTACACATACATCTACATGTCACTCTAGTTTACACATACAACTAGATGTCACTCTAGTTTACACATACAACTATATGTCACTCTAATTTACAGACACAACTAGATGTCACTCTAATTTACACATAGAACTACATGTCACTCTAGTTTACACATACAAATAGATGTCACTCTAGTTTACACATACAAATAGATGTCACTCTAGTTTACAGACACAACTAGATGTCACTGTTGGCACTTTCATATCCATGTCATCACTGTTGGCACTTGCATATCCATGTCATCACTGTTCATACTTTCATATCCACACAGTGTGTGTCCTTGTGCAACAAAGGGTGATCTGTTTTTCTTTATTTTGAATTCTCTCTCGTCTCTCAGTCTGTGTGTGTGTGACTGATGGTGATAGTGGCACCTGCATATTCAGTGATAGGTAGCACAAGAGCCTCATATAGGCTTATGAGCTGTGATTGTTTAGTATCATCCGCTGCCATAACTCTCAGAGCTGAAAGTTCTTTGCGATAACATGATTTTTCAACATGTTCCAGAAAGCACAGACTGCGATCAATTGCCCAGGTATTGTAGGGATGAGGTCCTGATTACATTATACCCTCTCATCTCCACCATCAGTGTTGTAGACTTTACGATATGATTGTTAAGATGGAACCATGTTACTGCAGCCATTTTTTGGATGATCATTGCCTCTCAATCATCACACCAGGAGGTGATACGGTCTAGCTCATTCTGCATGATTCTACAGTTTATGTTTTCTATTCCTGCCCCGTCTATATATCAGAATGTCATCTGAAAAAGACAGTGTTCTACTTCTTCCATCAAGCTGCTGCTGTGTGATTGCCACAGTGTAGACATTGAATAATATGGGTGAGAGGGAAGATCCCTGTGGAAGACCTCGACTATTTCTATGGATATAGATGTCCAACAACTGCGCCTGAGAACCACCTTCTCTAGCAACACCGCTGATATCCATCTGATGACGAAAGGGTCAACATTAAAGAACAAGAGCATGTTGATGAGGTACTCGAACAGCACACTGTTATACGCATCCTCCAAGTCAGTTATGACATCATATATTTTCAGACCTACATGAAATCCCTTGAATTATGTCATATGTGAAAACAGCGGCATTGTGCCATGTTTTCTTCTTCTTCTTTCATTCACTTGAAACACGTCTATATCTATAATTCTGTCTCCTTAATAAAACTCCTTGTCTTTTGTAGTTCATACAGTGGCCCATAGAGCTTTGATTCAAGGGTTGTTTCCTCTGGCCAATATATCTGCCTCAGTGTTTCATACTCAGAACACTCTTGAAGTATATGCTTGGTACTCTGTGCTGCCTGCCCACATGTGCACATGACCGTGTTGCCAATCTTGAACTTTGTGTATATGTGACTGTAGAGTTGGTTGTGTCCTGTTCTGAGACGTAGAATTATAACTTGTTCTGATCTGTTCTTAATGTGATAATCATCTTATGCTGGTGTTTGTGGATTTCTTATTGACTTGCTCATCTATTTTTTCTGATGGTAGGTGATTGGTATATCTGGTTGGTCTTCGACAGCACTTTCCTTAACCAGTTGGTCTGCTTTTTCATTTTTTGGAGGTGTTGAGATAAGGGAAAG
Organism: Meghimatium bilineatum; assembly: GCA_034231615.1. Taxonomy (NCBI): domain Eukaryota; kingdom Metazoa; phylum Mollusca; class Gastropoda; order Stylommatophora; family Philomycidae; genus Meghimatium; species Meghimatium bilineatum. The sequence goes on along the minus strand of CM067304.1, from coordinate 75,689,842 downwards.
CTGTCCGACTTTTCCTTTAGTTTTTATCTTTTTTCAAATCATTGTCAATGTTTGTTTCTTGGTTACGTAAAACACACCTCCTATTGCGAGAGGTAAAAGGTAAAGGATATATAGTCTGTTAGTCGTCGTCAAGTAAATCTACAAAACATGTGTTCTACGTAAGTACTCCTATGACAAGGTATATTTCGTGCTCGCCTGGGCGAGCACATTAGGACAAAGTACATGGCAAGGTTCATTTCAATCTTTCAAAATTTCACAAAAGTTTAATGTATCTAGCAGATTTCACAAATATTTCTTCTAATTGACACATTTCACAAAAGTATAATATATCTGGCACATTTCACAAAAGTATCATATATCTGGCACATTTCACAAGTTTCAAGTATTTTACACATTTCACAAGTTTCAAGTATCTGATACATTTCACAAAAGTTTCATATATCTAACACATTTCACAAAAGTATCATATATCTGGCACATTTCACAAGTTTCAAGTATTAGACACATTTCACAAGAGTTTCGTGTATCTGATACATTTCACAAGTTTCATGTAAATGACACATTCACAAGATGTTCTGTGTCTGACTTGCAGAAAGATTGTGTGAAAGAGAATAGCCATCTCCTGCGGATAAAAAATAAAAGAACCACTGAAATAACATTAACATTTTGTATTTAACACTGACAGCTAGTCATGAAGTAATATTAACATTTTGTATTTGAAATTGACAGCTAGTCATGAAATATATGATACTTTTTCAACAGCATCTCTCATTGACGTTTTATAAAATGTTTCTTTAGACATTTTATTGTTCGCAAGCTAAGGATAAAAACATTTGAACCCTTTCAGTCCTGACTGTTCAGGAAATCCCAGGACAACAGAAATAACTGCAAAAATGAGATATGATTGGGCAAAAAAATTGATAAAAAATACAATTTTGTATCAATTTTTATTAATCAAAGTCCATTTTACAGATATTAGATAAATGGATGAGGTACTGATCTGTGAACATGTCATTGTGAATGTCATGTAAGACAGTTTTACTAGTCATGTAACAAGTGAGAGAAAACAAAATGAGCACCAGTTTCATGTCAGCTTCATTTACTTGTGTCAAATTGTTTGCTTATAGATGTACAAGTGAAAAGCTGCAAGGTAGTCTCCCTTACATACAGCATGACAACATGATATTCAAGCCCATCTTTCATCTGTTTGTCTGATTATCCAGTATGGGGATCTTAAGTCTTAAAGTTATAGACATGTCCATATTTGTTTGTAATTTCAAATATATTTCTGGATATAACACTGCCAGTCACATTCAACAGTTCATCAGTAAATCAAAACATTCTGTAGGAATGATCAGCCCCAAACATATAGACCTACTTCACATAAAGAAAGACCTTGACATTATCAGATGAAACAGGTTTCTAAGGACCCTGTGTTTCTAAAATTTTGATGCCAGAATATCCCCCTACATCTCAGTACCTCAAATAATGACTTACGGTAGGTAGAAATATAACGATGCTCCTAAATCGTTCAAAAACAGAGTAATCTGGATCAATGTCATTTGCAGGACCTGATTTCTCATGAAATGGCTCAATATTGACATAGGCCTACATCAGCTGTTTTGACTATTCTTTATCATTACTATTTCTAGAGTTTAGGGGTTTTTGATAAATTGAAATAATTAATTGAGCCTTTACTTCAAATCTTCACTACTTTCAACTCCCAAATCCTGAACTAATTCCTCTTCAATGTCTGATTTATTCTCATTCTCTAAAATTCCATCACAAAATTTCCTATCAGCCACATCTGAATCATATGTAGGTCCATTCTGACAAAATTTTGACAAAAATTGAAGACCATAGGGGCCTAATAAACAACACACAGCTCGGAAGCCACAGCTGTCAGAAATGATCTGAAAACTGCTATTTGAGCCACCATTATTAATAGTCACATGATGGTTAAATTTAGTATGCCTTAGTGATAGACTGGAGGCACAGAGTGCAATGAAGAAGACAACAGAGTCTTTTAAACAAATTGCTGAAGTAGCAAAGAAGATGTGTTGTAATAAATTCACTGAGGTCACGGTGGACAAAGCATTACACAAGTTTTGGAAACTACATAGGTCAATGAAGTGGAGAACAGAATTGAAACCCAGTACAAGCGTGAGGGACGACACAGGGCAGACATTGATATCAGATGATATGAAAGGCAGAGCTTTCTTTGATAGATATTTTCAACAAACTAATCAAGGTGACTTAGATCAGCGCAAAGAAATGCTGCATATCCTGACATCCATCACGGATTTTACGGACAAAGAAGACCAGCTTGCAGATGTTAAAGAAGTGCAACTGGCTATTAAGAATGCATCCGATGGCGCTCCAGGTCTGGATGGAATCAGGTACAGCTTACTCAAGGACATTGGGGAGAATATGCTAGCTAAAATAACGGACGATTATAATGCAAGTCTGAAAACAGGAGTAATACCAGAGGAGTGGCTAAATAGCTATCTTACACCCGTGCCAAAACCAGGTAAAGATTCTACGGACATAAAAGGCTATCGCATCATCACACTGCAGAATGTGCGCGGTAAGATTCTGGAACGAATTGTTGCTAGACGCATAACCAGGGAACTAGAGATAAAAGGCGTTCTCTCAAATAACCTAGGTGCATACAGACCTAGACGAGACACAGTCACAAATGCAGCAGTTCTTGCATATGAAGTTTATCAAGGTTTTCAGAACAAAGAAGAATCTGCAGTTGCAGCGATAGACCTGGAAGATGCATACAATAGAGTTAGCTACACCCATCTCATCGATATGCTAAGGGAACAAGATATCCACTCCTGGATCATATGCTGGGTAGCAAATGTGCTAATCTGTAGAAAAGTCGCTCTGAGGTGTGGATCCTGGACGTCTGAGATCAGAACAATAGCACCTGGTCTGCCACAAGGATCTCCTCTGTCCCCAGTACTGTTTAATGTGTATACATTGAGAATTGCTCAATTGCAAACTCCCAGCAATTGTAGAGATCTAACATACGCTGACGATATCCTACTATACAACATGGGCAAGAACAGAACAGATATCGCTGACAGTGTACAGAATGGACCAGATCAATTGTCGATATGGTGCAGGACTTACAACACTGTGATCAATCCCTCAAAAGCAAAAGTCTTCTGGTACTTCTTAAATAATAATCTGGTCAATGACACACTGTTAGTTGCATGGGCTCATTCATTTAAAGAGAACAGGACCTTAAATATCTTGGGATAATCTTTGATAGAAGTCTCTCATTCAACAAGCACGTCACAAATATGATTCAGAAGGCTAAAAGAGGGATCAGTGTTATCAAGGTTATGGTGACCTTTGACATGCAGCAATGGGTACTTTTTCTGCTTCTGCAAGTGGTGGTGCTATCTGTAATAGATTATGGCCTCTGCCTACTAACTTTGTCACAGACACAAGTCGATAGATTGGAAAAAGTTCAAAATGAGGCAATGCGAGCGGTACTGGGGTGTACTAGAGATACACCCATCTCTGCTATGAGATTTCTGCTTGATCTCCCCAGCATTAAAGTGCGACATCAGGTAGCACAAGTTAAGTCGTACCTTAAAGTGAAAGAATACAACCACCACCCATTACACCATCGTCTAGATGAGTCAAAGGGAAAACGAATCAAGTGTGGCAGATCATGGATGGCAGAGGCTGAAGACTCACTGCGAATAGTATGTGAATTGGAAGAAATAGGACAGGGCAGTGGATGGGTGAAGGTAGACACTGAGAAGAAATCACTGACTAAAGTAATAATACATAATTATATACACAGATGGCTCTGTTAGCAGAAACACAAATAAAAGCGGTTGGGGTTTTGTTTCCTACAGAAATGGTGTGAAGTTGGTTGAGAAATCTTCAGCATATTCTACTGTCACATCGAGCATGAGGATGGAGATAGAGGGAGTGACAGCAGTTCTTAATTGGTTGATAACTGATACATCAACACACTTGGTAATTCTCACAGACTCTCAAAGCATGTTGCGCAAGATAGAAAAGTTCATGCTAAGAAAAGAATGGTGGGACTTATTGAACAACTCAGTTGTCCAGAGTATTACATGGATATACTGCCCTGGTCATGCTGGGGTCAGAGGAAATGAGAGAGCTGACTTATTGGCAGGCAATGCGGCGATAGACGGCACATTGCTGAGAAGAGATAAAGCAGATTTAATAAAGGCAGTAATACCCCGGTAAATTTATTTCAAGATCAGATGATGTCAATGAGGTTGAGAACGTACACATACAGAGAATGTTAGAAATGACAGTATTCAGAGGTGAGGGGAGGAAAAGTATATTTTTTGGAAAGCCCCGAAGATCACACAATCAACACCTGACCACAACTCTGAGTCTACATACACTGGGATGGCTGCTTGAGCGGAGTTGGAGCACTTATGTGAATGTCCCGCCAGTTTTTAATCAAAAATCAAGAAGTATGCCTTTTCACATGTAAAGTTAAGAAAAATAATTTAAACCACTGTTGACGTTGGCCATTCTGGGAATGAATTCATAGTGACCAGACCTGGTCAGTATGGAATTGAGAGAGTTAATACTAGGACATGAATGTCACTGCAGTTGAAGCTCTGTTACTTCAGCTGTCATCAAAATAAAACTGACACAACTACAAAAACTTGTTTGAAATGTCAGCTTGTCCTTGATTAATGGCACCTGGAACATTCCTATCAGTTCTCCAATCTAGCAGCCATCCAAGAGTATGCAGAATCAAAGATGTTCCAATCAGATGTTGATTATGTGATCTTCAGATCTTACCAAAAGTGGCACATTTTCTCTCACCCCTGGTCACTCCCATTTCTGCTACTCTTTGTATGGGTACATTATAACCTCCAGGAATCACTGTGTAGTAAATCCATGAATACCCTTATTAGATAAGTCCTATCTCTTATCAGTACTCTATCATCAACCAACACATTGCCACTCATGAGTTTGTTATTTCATTGCCATAACATTGAAAGCATTAATCCCCTTCTTTGATTCCTAAAACACTTTCAATAGATTTACTGAAAGAGAGGGTTTCCTTTGAAAGTTATTCCTAGATATTTCAGGTTATGTTCATTTTTTATAATGGAGCCCATACAACTGGCAGTGTCAGTGTATCTGTGAATTGCTTGGAAGAGTTGCTCAATGTTCCAAAGACTCCTCCCACATACGTTGAAAGAGTGATAGAAAATTTCAGATGTGCATAGGACTCATTAGTCACAGCCAGACACACTGCAGTCATCATCTTATCATCATCCCAGTTGAACGAAATGAAATGGTCTTTGTCAACTCTCACAGATGAACAACACTCAGGGAGAACCAAATTACCTTTACCTTTGAGGGATTAATGACTGCATTATGGGTAGCGCACCATAATGACAGTTGGTCTAATTCACTCTGTACACCACCATTGATCAGTGTTTTATATAAACTCTGCATAGGTTTTCTAAAGCATCATTAACACATGTTAAAATTATATCTGGCTCTGAAGGTTGCAATTGTGCAATTTTTTAAGTGTACACGTTGAAAGGCACATGAGACTGGATCCCTTTGGCCAGTCTCATGTTATTACTCAGGATGGCCATGGCATACTCTACTGCTGATACAACTAACACTTGCAAGAAGCCATTGTTCACCAAAACAAATAAAAAACAACCATCACCATTGCTGTCAACCCCTTTGAGTGGGTGCTCATTGAAACACAAACATCTGTCAAACAACACTCCCAGATATTTTAACACTGATGATTTTCTCTGCACTATCTCTACACATTAGATTGGTAGAGGCATTTGTGTATGGATGATTTGGTTATACAGAGAGAACCATCTCATAGCTGCTTTTTTAAGTCTTCCTGCCATGAATTATCTGAACTCCCTGCAGTTCTCTGTATTCCCTATCCTTAGCTGTTAAGTGTGTAGTCTGACAAAATTAGAGTCACTGTGATGTATTTAGCTTACATGATTAATAACCCACAATGTCACAGAATATCTATTGCTCACAGTGCATGCTGCAATGTTGTTCATCCACCATAAGTCATGATCATTATTATTTGTTACATCCATCACATGGTGATCATTATTATTTGTTACATCCATCACATGATCATCATTTGTTACATCCATCACATGATCATCATCATTTGTTACATCCATCACATGATCATCATCATTTGTTACATCCATCACATGGTGATCATTATTATTTGTTACATCCATCACATGATCATCATCATTTGTTACATCCATCACATGATCATCATCATTTGTTACATCCATCACATGATCATCATTATTATTTGTTACGTCCATCACATGATCATCATTATTATTTGTTACATCCATCACATGATCATCATTATTATTTGTTACATCCATCACATCATCATCATCATTTGTTACATCCATCACATCATCATCATTTGTTACATCCATCACATCATCATTTGTTACATCCATCACATCATCATCATCATTTGTTACATCCATCACATCATCATTTGTTACATCCATCACATCATCATTTGTTACATCCATCACATCATCATTTGTTACATCCATCACATCATCATCATCATTTGTTACATCCATCACATCATCATCATCATTTGTTACATCCATCACATCATCATTTGTTACATCCATCACATCATCATCATCATTTGTTACATCCATCACATCATCATTTGTTACATCCATCACATCATCATTTGTTACATCCATCACATCATCATTTGTTACATCCATCACATCATCATCATCATTTGTTACATCCATCACATCATCATCATCATTTGTTACATCCATCACATCATCATCATCATTTGTTACATCCATCACATCATCATCATCATTTGTTACATCCATCCACATCATCATTTGTTACATCCATCACATCATCATCATCATTTGTTACATCCACTTTAAAAAATTCAGTTAGAATTACATTCATGCTTAATAGTTGTAGATGGCTAATAAGCTCTATTTGAGCTTGAAATGTCCTTGAATATTTCGAAATGGAATGACCACTGTAGGCAGTTTTTGGTATATCTGTGACTTTCTAGCTATTCTCCGCTGTTGAGCTGCTGAATTTCTCCTCTTTTCACAAGATGATATGCCTTTTTTGACTAGAGTACCATGTAGATCTATTTTGTACAAGTTCTTCCCATGTATATTGGTCTATGTCAAAGACTTTCAGTGAGGTCTTTAACAAATCCATGTAACACTTCTTCTGACCACCTTGAGATTGTGTACCCTTCTCCAGCTCACCATAGAGAAGTATCTTTGGCAGGCGATGGTCTGGCATACATACCAAATGACCTGCCCAATTAATCTGTGTCTGCATCATAATAGTTTCAATGCTACAGATACCAGATCTGTCAAGGACAGTAGTATCTAGAATCTTGTCTTGTCATCTGATGTTCATAACTTTTCTGAGACAAATTGTGTGAAAGTGATTTAGTTTTCTCACATGACGCATATACATAGTCCATGTTTCACTAGCATATAACAGCACTGTAAGTACTACTGCTCTGCTAACTTTCAGCTTAGTCTGTAGGTTAATACCATTTCTACATCACACATTTGCATACAATCTGCAGAAAGTGCTGCTTGCCCTGGTGATCCTTGTATACACTTCATCTGCTACAGTACCATAATGTTGAAGGCCTACAACACTAGAGCATGTGATACTAAGAGAATTCCAATAGCCGATGTTAGTATTATTAGTTGAAATATGGCTGCTTTCCTTCTGTATTTTATCTTTCGCTTCTACTTGGTATTTCCACCAACATGATGACATTCTCAGTCTGTGATTGATGGAGCTATGGCAACATCACAGGAAATAAAACTATGTGGCCCCTGCAACAGATTTCTGTGTTAGTGTAACAGCAATTGATGACCATAGAATGAGTGGCTAGTAAATCAAATTTTGTTCTGAGGTCTGAACTCAAGGCCTGAATGCATTGTGCTGTGTGTTGACATTGAACCTTTTTTGGAATTCTCCTTCAACAGCAAAAGTGTGTTCATGTGTGTACAAGATGGAAATTTCTGAATTATCCTCTCATGACATACTTTAGAAATTGTAAGCTATACCAACCTTCCTTGATGGAATTGTTACATCATACGTATCACATGACACACTTTTATTGCCTTCATTGTTTACAACACTTGACCAGCCATCTTACTTATGACTACTGATCATACTTTTCATTCGGCTTTTTTGTTCAGTTCAGACGCCACAAAGGCATATCCGAACATGGAATACCTCTATAGCACATTCTTTTATAACAAATTTCCATATTTAACAACTCTTTTCTAAACTCCCATTTATATTTATTATTTCTACTGTATATTGTGAATTTGTTATTACATACATATTGTGTAGTTCATGGCTGAGTGGTTAAAGCATTGGTCTCAATCTGTGAGATCCAAAGGTTCGACTCCGTGAGAACTGGGGTTGTTTTTTTCTGTCAGAGAGTAAATTTTAAAATTCACCCTGTGCATGACATGGTGACAGCAAGAGCATGAGACCTTCATCACTCAAGCCAAATTCAACTTCCCTGCAACTCCCTAATGGAAAACATTTAGTATTAGCAGTTTTTCTACGCATATTTGATTGGTCAGGTTCAAATTGTTAAAATGGAATTTGAGGAAGAGTTTTTTAAGGTTACAATGAACTTGAGGAAAAGTGAAATCACTGGAGGCACTACATCACTGAACATGTACTGTTAGTCATGCTGCTGTCTTGAATATTTAAGCCACTGGTAATGAACCTGGATTGTTTCACCAGGATCCAGCTTATTTTTACTGTATGAAAACATTTCCAAATAACATTCTAATTAGTGGCATGTGTACAGGAAACTCATAAACCTAATTGGAGAATGTAAAGGAGAAAGCTGACTATCAGTGTATGTCTGTGCAGCTGTGAGCTCAGCATTCAGCTAATTAATTATAAATATTGAATGTTTGTGCTGTTATAAACTGTTGATGACTTTTACTATTGTACTAAATGCCATGTGAAATAATAAATTGTCACTGGTATATTCATGACTTCAATCTTAGATCAGATTTTATTACCAGAATTTCATTTGCAGTAGACCCTAATCTTATTGGTTATGTTTGTGCTGTGAAATTTTATATGCACAGTTTGTTGAACTTTGTATAAACTATGTGTGTTCTAAAGGGAAATTCCTTGACAACATTCTTTTAAGTCTACAGTAACACTCATTTCTGGCAATGCCACATTTTAAGCCCAGTTGTTTTATTCAGGATATGGAAAAGGAATCATAGCCCTTGTTTATTTCATGTGGTCCCTGTAGTTTCATGTGAGGAGTTTCAAGTGTCAGCTTAATCTTTCGTTCACTTAGTATATGTTTATGTCTTTAAGTTTTGTCTCATCTATGAACTGGACTATGCTTTGTAACTTGTACAGAGAGTTTTTCTTCTACTGTTGTTTCTCTGGGACAGTGTGTACGCCTGGAACATCCGTATATCTGAAGTTTTGTCTCTTCTATAAACTGGACTGTGTTTTGTAATTCGTAGAAAGGTCCATGCAGTTTTTCTTCTACTGATGTTTCTCTGGGCTAGTGTGTTTGCCTCAGCATGTCACATTCCTAGCATTCTTGAAGAATATGATCTGCTGTTTGAAATGGCTGTCCGCCTGTACATGGCTGTTGTACCAATTTTATATACTTGTAGCTGCAGAGTCGATTATGTCCTGTTTTGAGCTGTAGAATGACAACTTGTTCTTAATTCGGTAGTAATCTTGTGTGGGTGTTTAATTTATAATTTCTGTGATAATCTGTTTATTTTGATGGCAAGTTATTGGCACATCTGGTTGATCATCACTCATATATTAGCAGTTGGTTGCCTCTCTTTCATTCACATCTTAGCAGTTGGTTGCCTCTCTTTCATTCACATCTTAGCAGTTGGTTGCCTCTCTTTCACTCACATCTTAGCAGTTGGTTGCCTCTCTTTCACTCACATCTTAGCAGATGGTTGCCTCTCTTTCACTCACATCTTAGCAGATGGTTGCCTCTCTTTCACTCACATCTTAGCAGATGGTTGCCTCTCTTTCATTCACATCTTAGCAGATGGTTGCCTCTCTTTCATTCACATCTTAGCAGTTGGTTGCCTCTCTTTCATTCACATCTTAGCAGATGGTTGCCTCTCTTTCATTCACATCTTAGCAGTTGGTTGCCTCTCTTTCATTCACATCTTAGCAGATGGTTGCCTCTCTTTCATTCACATCTTAGCAGATGGTTGCCTCTCTTTCATTCACATCTTAGCAGATGGTTGCCTCTCTTTCACTCACATCTTAGCAGTTGGTTGCCTCTCTTTCATTCACATCTTAGCAGTTGGTTTCCTTTCTTTCAAAGATCTCATATCTAGTAGTTGGTTGCCTCTCTTTCAGAGATCTCACATCTTAGCAGTTGGTTGCCTCTCTTTCAGAGATCTCACATCTTAGCAGTTGGTTGCCTCTCTTTCAGAGATCTCACATCTTAGCAGATGGTTTCCTTTCTTTCATTCACATCTTAGCAGATGGTTTCCTTTCTTTCAAAGATCTCATATCTAGTAGTTGGTTGCCTCTCTTTCAGAGATCTCACATCTTAGCAGTTGGTTGCCTCTCTTTCAGAGATCTCACATCTTAGCAGTTGGTTGCCTCTCTTTCATTCACATCTTAGCAGATGGTTGCCTCTCTTTCATTCACATCTTAGCAGATGGTTGCCTCTCTTTCACTCACATCTTAGCAGATGGTTGCCTCTCTTTCACTCACATCTTAGCAGATGGTTGCCTCTCTTTCACTCACATCTTAGCAGATGGTTTCCTTTCTTTCAAAGATCTCATATCTAGTAGTTGGTTGCCTCTCTTTCATTCACATCTTAGCAGATGGTTGCCTCTCTTTCATTCACATCTTAGCAGATGGTTGCCTCTCTTTCACTCACATCTTAGCAGATGGTTACCCCTCATCATGGGGGTAGTCGTATGTGTGGCCTCACTGTATTTCTTGTTATATGTTGTACAAACTTGCTCAAGATTGACTTTTCGTTGCGCTTATATTTAAAGACATGTTCTTTCTGGTTATTTCTACAGTTCTAACTTTTTTGTGATTGTTACCGCTCGTGGTAGGTGGTCACTACTATGGTAAGACCGTGCCATCCACGTTGTTTCCATTTCAACATTACACGATACCAGTGCAAAGTCAATGTCTGTGTCTGTCTCTTTGGTAGCTAACCTGGTCATTCTGGCACAATTAAGAATAGTGAGATCAGTCTATAGCGGGACCTTGCATAGTGCCATTCCCTGTGTGCTGTTGTTGGGTTTCCCCGGGAGATATTTCGAAAATTTAAGTCTCCGCACACTAATAGAAAATATCCCGGGAGATCTTCCAACTCATTGAGAAAATTCCACTCTTCATGCTTGACGTGGGAACAGTTTCGAACATAGATATTAATAATGTTCCATCTTCGAATTATGATCTATACTCCCTTCAACTCCCTATATCCATTATTCCAAGGTGTCAGGTCGGGCAGACAGTGTGGCATGCCATGTTGTACGAGGATCACCTCACCGTGATGCATGGGACTTGTCGGGTTAACATAGCACACTAATCCTTGAAATGATAAGTGTTTGGCTTGTGTCTCTTGCAGAAGCATTACATCGAAATTCTATGCTAACCGTTCCTGTTCCCGGCCACGCGGAAAAGTGCTAGAACAATTCCAATATCCAATGTTGACATTATTCATTCTATTTTTCTTCTTACGCCTCACTTTCCAGCCCTTACATTAGAAGATCCTCCTCGGCGTGGGCGTTTCCTAATTCCACGAGAAAATGATCTTATATCTGACGGAACAGATGTCGATCGCAGAACACGTATTCCGGCGACTGCACCTTTTGTCTCGAGTGCTGTCAATGATGCTGTCAGCGAAATGTGGATTTAAACTACACACTTGCTTAATATGGTATAACGACGATTTAATATAATTTATAATGAGTTGTCGTTCTTCTAACTGGTCATTGTTGTTGAAAGTAGATCTTGCGTGTTTGGTTGAAGACAGTAACTTTTTCTACTACTCTCCTGGTGAATTTTTTTTAATCTAGGCTGTAGACTTGACCAGTCTTACGGTTAGTTGAATAACAATGATTTCTATCCACGGTGACCAATCGGGTCTGTCACACTGCCAATAATGAACTCTCCATTTTGCACCAAGGTCCTTGTATGTGTATTAATTTTTATCGCTTTTCACGGCACTTTTAAGACGAGATTTTAGTTTAGCAGCACATCGAGACATAGTAGCTTTAACGATGATTTCCACAGAGGGTTCCAATTCAAGAAAAACGAAATCATAATTGTCACAAATCCACTGGAATGTGAAACACGACGTATCAAGACGCCATTTTGAGCCTTGAAGTGACAGAATACAACCGTCACCCATTACACCAACCGGTAAAGACAATATTCCAGCAAAACTCTTGAAATTTAAATATTATGACCAAAATATATAGAGAGAGCACAAAACAATGGCCCATTGATTGGACACAATCACTAATAATACCAATTCCCAAGAAAGGAAATTTGAAAGTGTGTACGAATAACAGAACAATTAGCCTTATAACGCACCCAAGTAAAGTGATGCTCAAAATACTACTTAACAGAATAAAACACAAGTCGGAAGAAATAATTGCAGAAGAACAAGCTGGCTTCAGAGCAAACAGAAGCACTGTTTAACAAATATTTAACATCCGAACACTAATCGTAAAACATATTCAGCACCAACAACTTCATTGACTTTACAAAGGCCTTTGACCGTGTTTGGCATGATGGTCTGTGGCACATACTGAGGCAATTTAATTTTGCCACCACAATTATAGACATTATTGAAGCTCTACAAAATTCAAATAGTGCTGTCTTGTCAAATAATACAATTGGAGAGTTCTTCAAAACAAATGTGGGAGTTCGACAGGGATGCATAATGTCCCCAGTACTTTTCAACATATGCTTAGAGCACATCATACAAGAGACATTATATGATTACAACACGTGTATATCGATCGGAGGTCGCCCTATTTGCAATTTGCGTTTCGCTGATGATATTGTTCTTATAGCTGGGTCTAAACAATCATTGCAAGAGTTAACAGCAAAGTTGGAAAAAGTTACCAGCAAGTACGGAATGGAAATCAATACAGATAAGAACAAAATCTTGGTAAACAGCAGAGACACAGAGAACCCGACTCATATCATGATGAATGGACATAAGCTTGAGGTAGTGAATACCTTTAAATACCTCGGATCCATTATATGCAGTGATGGTAAATGCAAAGCAGAACTAAAAATAAGGCTGGAGATCGCTTTAGAGTCCTTGTCAAGTCTAACTGTGATTTGGAAAAGCAACATCAGTGTTGGAGTGAAAATGAAACTGTATAATTCGCTGGTGCTTTCTGTTGTGTTGTATGGTTGTGAGAGTTGGAGACTCACTGCGGACATGGAGAGAAGATTACAGACTTTCGAGTACAAATACTACAGACGAACTCTACGAATTTCCTATAGGGAACACAAGACCAATGTGTACGTAAGAAATAAAGTAGAGATGTCTGCAGGTGTTCAGGAGCCATTGCTTTCAATAGTGAAACGACGAAAACTAGCATGGTTCGGACATGTATACAGGCACGATTCCTTGTCGAAAACAATAATGCAGGGTACTGTCGAGAGAGAAGAAACAGAGAAGGACAAATAAAGACATGGACAGACAACATCAAGGAATGGACAGGGCAAGATATTTTCACACTCATCCGCATCGCTGAGGATATAATTCTCTGGATGACTATGTGCGCTGAAGCATCCAATGTGGTACCCCTACGACCCTGAAGGGTTACGGGTTTATTGATTGATTGATTACAATCTGATAGATGAGTCAAAGGGAAAACGAATCAAGCGTGGTAGATCATGGGTGGCAGAAGCTGAAGACACACTGTGAAGAGTATGTGAATTTGAAGAAATAGGAAAGGGCAGTGAATGGGGGGAGATAGACACTGAGAAGAAATCACTGACTAAAGTAATAATACAACTAGATAAAGCGTGTCGAAAATGTATGGGTGTCAGGACCTAGGCTACAGTGCATTAACTCGCCCAACTACACTCGGAAGCACAAGGCATAATTATATACACAGATGGCAGTTAGAAACACAAATAAAAGCGGCTGGGGTTATGTTGCCTACAGAAATAGCGAGAAGTTGGTTGAGAAATCTTCAGCATATTCCAGTCACATCGAGCATGAGGATGGAGTTAGAGGGAGTTACAGCAGCACTTAATTTGGTTGATAACGGATACATCAACACACTTGGTAATACTCAGGCTCTCAAAGCATGCTGCGCAAGATAGAAGTTCATGCTAAGAAAATAATGGTGGCACTTATTGAAAAACTAAATTGTTCAGAGCATTACATGGATATACTGCCCTGGTCATGCTTGGAACAGAAGAAACGAGAGATCCGTCATATTGGCAGGCAATGCGGCGATAGACAGCACATTGCTGAGAAGAGATAAAGCAGACTTAATGAAGGCAGCAATAAATTCATTTCAATATAAAGATGATGTCAATGAGGCTGAGAAAGTGCACATACAGAGAATGTTATAAATGGGAGTATCTAGAGGTGAGGGAAGGAAAAGTAATTTTTTTGGAAAGTCCCGAAGATCACGCAATCAAAACCTGACCTGGACTCTGAGTCTACATACACTGATATGGCTGCTGGAACGGAGGGCGGATCACTTATGGGAATTCCCCGCGTGAGAACAACTTATTTATAACTAACACATTTTTCAAGCACAGAGAATCCCAAGTGCACACCTCGTACAAGTGGAATGTTTAGACTGCAAAAGCCAGATATACTTTATATTAACAAGAAGAACCAACAGAAGGAAAATAACAGACGCACGAGCCATACCAAACATGTGTGTAGACACCGACCATAAAGCAGTAATAATATATGTAAAAGCAAACAGAAAGAGAAAGAAAAAGACAACAACAAGGATAACTTCTTCTTCTTCTTCTTCTGCGTTCATTCTCAAACTCCTGCAGATTAGCAGGATGTAGTCCAGAGAAAGGAATGCGTTGTGTCATGGTTTACAGCATTGCTGCGATATCCGCGCCTTTCGGCCTGACACATCCGACTTCAGCATGGCCTTGGGTCACTGACCCTATATGGGATGGGACAGCCAACTCCATCCCATAACCTCCTTAGTCGCCTTTTACGACATGCGTGGAAGGTAAACAGTGTTGCTATTCTTTGCTCCCATTCAGGCCTGAAATAATAAATGATGAAAACGGTAATGCACTAAAAGAACCGAAGCAAATAATGGAAAGATGGCAACAATATTTCAAGGAACTACTAAATCTAAAAGAAGGAAATGAAGACACAACAATAAACACTGCAGCAACGAACTAGAACCAAATATACTACTATCAGAAATAGAAAATGCAATAAACAAAGCACCAATGAACAAGGCAGCAGGCTCTGATAACATACAAACAGAACTTATCAAAGCAGCAGCAGAGAGCGGGAAAAAATGGTTACACAGACTTTTTAATGTAATGTGGAAGAAACAAGAAACACCAGAAGACTGGAGGAACGCGACAATCATTCCTATATGGAAGAAAAAAGACAGTAAGAGAGACTGCACAAAATACAGAGCGATATCTTTACTAAGTCACAGGAAAAAATTTTAACAAAATATTAGAGCAACGACTACGATCATACATTGAACCACAACTTCAAAACACCCAAATGGGCTTCCGTAAGAACAAAATCTGTACGGATGCTATCTTTACACTTAGACAACTAACAGAAAGAGCCACAGAAAACAACAAAGAATTATATATCGCATTCGTAGACCAAGAAAAGGCATTCGACAGAGTAGACAGACAACAACTATGGATAGCGACATCAGAAGAACAATTGCAAGACCATTTGAACAAACTCCACACAACAAGTCAAAAATTCAACATGAAGATCAATATTGAAAAGACTGAAATAATGGCAATAACAAAGAAAGAAAGAAATATCACCATCTCCATTGAGGATAAACACCTTAAACAAGTAAATGAGTTCACTTACTTAGGAAGCATTATATCGAGTGAAGGGAAAACAAGTAAAGAGATACAAAATAGATGCAACATAACATTCCAGATCCAAGGACAGATGACACGCATTTTCAAGAACAAAAATGTAAACATAGACACCAAAGTTGCATTATACAAGACTATTATTATTCCAGAACTATGCTACCAGTGCCAAACCTGGACAATGACAGCACAAGACAAAAGAAAAATAGTGACAACAGAAATTACATGTTTACAAAGAATACTAGGAGTGTCATTAAGAGATAGAATTAGAAACGATAACATCAGACAGATAACCAAAACAATACCAGTATTGCAACACATCAAAAGACAAAAGATCAAGTGGCTTTCACATGCTTCCAGACTACCAACAGATAGCATGCCACAAAAGGCCATGACACATAGACATAACGGTTATAAAGCCAGAGGCAGACCATGTAAAAGATGGATCACAGAAATCAAAGAAGCCAAAGGAACAAGCTTACAAACAGCGCACAAGAAGGTCATCTCCAGAGAACTCTTCCATCCCTGACGCCGCAAGGCAAACAAGGGACACAGCGTATTGAATAGATAGAATTAGTTGTTAGGTTAGTTGTTAGTTGTTGTAAGGTACAACGATTACAGCAAATGTGATAGCCATCTAGTGTTGGTGTTTGGCATTCGTATTGACTTGATCATCTGTTTTTTCTGATGGGAAGTGATTGGTACACCTGGTTGGTCTTCGGCAGTACATTCCTTAGCTAGTTGGTCTGCTTTTTCATTTCCTGTTATTGCACAGTGAGATGGTATTCACTGCATGGTTACACTATACTGGTAAGACAGTCCATTAAGTAGTTTTTATAAGTCTGTTAGTTTTCCTGACTGGAGAGCTTGTAGCACTGACCTTGCATCTGTCAGGAATACCACAGGATGTGGGTCAGAGTTGAAGTTTTTCTGTTGCCACCCCAATTGCCTTGATTTCTGCATCATAATTATTGCAGAATTTCCCTGTTGGTGTTCTAATCGTATATCTCGGCTTGTGTGGATATTATATATATACGCATGCGCCTTCATTCCTTGCTGCATTCTATGCTGACCCATCTGTGTATACTCTGACCCATATGCTTTGCGAATATTCCTCGTCCAGGAAACTAAGGGTGACTGTTCTTAACTGCGCACATTCTGTTCGCCCTCGTTTAGTATTCCTTTCCCATGGGTCTGAATGTTTATTGGTATTCCGTACTTTTCACTCCAAGGGGTTTTCTCTGGTACAGAACTTAAGGGACTGTCAACTTCAGGTAGATATGTAAGTTGTCTACGGAGTCATTTAGTTTGGTGGATAAAGCTGCTCCTTTTCAGTCGCCCCCATTGCTAGATTTTGGAATCTTTTCTGAATTTGATGCCTTGGCATACACTGAAACTTTTCTGCTTGTATTAGTACCTTTGTGTCTCTGCGTTCGCCAAGTGTTTACATTCTTCCCATTTACTGCATCTCTGCTATGGGTGTTGCTTTCATTGCTCCAAACATTATCTTAAGTGATTGGTTTTGCACTTTATCTAGATCTTGTAATGTGGTGTTTGATGCAGGACACCACGCAGCTGAACCATATTCCAGGTGTGGTCTTATTCCTTGCTGGTAAACTTTACGTAGTATATTCCCATTGGCTCCCCATGTGGTTCCACTTAGTTTTCTCAGGATAGCTAACTTCCTCCTGGCTTTTGTTGTTGCTTTATGTAATGCTTCCATGTCAGCTTTATCAAAATTATTTACGAGGTATGTGGGTTGTCTTATTTCAAAAACTCTCCATCTATCTGTATATCACCAGCTTTTTGTGTTGGTAAGAGGGTAAAGAGTGTAGTACTGCACTTGTCTGTATTAAAGCTGACGCACCATCTATTTTCCCATATTGTTAAGGCATCAATAGCTCTTTGTATTTGTTTAGTGGCCACTGTCGAATGTTCTCCAGTGCACCAGATTACCAGTCGTCAGCATACATTGCCACTTTGATCCAATGTGGTAGCTCGACAACTAGGTAATTGTAAACCAAGAAAACTGTGGGTGACAGGACTCCTTCCTGGGGGACTCCATGACGCAGTAGGACTTTTTTGCTCTTTCGACCATCCAATAGTACCCTGGCTCTTCTATTATGCAGGTGTGCTTTTACCCACTTGTACATTATTGAGTTAACCCTGCAATTTATTTAGAGTCCTTCTTTCCAAAGCTTGTCAAATGCTTTCCTTGGGTTTATCTATGCTGCTAGTACCCGTTTCTTATCTTGTAAGACGTCCTCAACCTCTTGGGAGAGGTTGCCTGATCTTCAGTAGAGTAGCATTGTCTGAAGCCTGCTTGCTGCGATACCAGAAGATTTTCACTTTAAAGGCACCAATGCATCCCAAGATTGATAATGCGTTCCATTGTTTTGCATAGACAGCTTGTGAGACTGATGGGCTTGTAATTGGACACTTTGTTGTTCTCTTTTCATGATTTGAGGAGTGGTATCATTATTGCTTCCCTCCATGCCTGCGGAACATTATCTGTGATCCAGCTTTTGTTGAAGATCTGCCGTAACTTTGCTCTTGCTGCAATTCCCAGGTTTTTAATCATTTCATTGAACACTCCATCAGCTCCTGGGGAGTTTTTCATTTTCAATTTGGATATTCTATGCTCCATTTCTTTCATTGTGATTGGTGCCTTCATGACTTCAGATATAGGTTCGCCTTGTCCAATGTTCTGCTGGTTCTCTCGAACCTCCTGTTGTTTATCTAGGCTAACTTTTACGTTATTGTCTTCTGCAAAGGAATCTGCTGCATAGGAAAACATAATGGGAAGTAAAGAAAACAAACAAAGAAGTTCTAACAACACTTAATATGAAGAAAGAATTAGTAAAGGAAATGAAGATCAAGAAAATAAAACATATTTTGGACACATTAAAAGACGTGACACCTTGTCGAAGACCTTAATTGATGGTAAATCGAAGGGATGCCACAACAGGTAGACAGGTACAAGTGGGAGAGTAACTTCACAAGAGGAACAGGTTACAGTCTAGCAGAGTGTATCAGTAAAACAAGAGACGGGATATTGGAGGTCTGTTGCACTGTCAATCTTCGTTGCGGAGACGGCATTTGCATATGATAACCTCACAACTGAGTTGTGGAGACGGCACTTGATGATGATGACTTCACAATTGAGTTGCAGAGACGACACTTGTTAGTGATTGACTGACAATTGATTTGCGGAGATGGCACAAGATGATGATAACCTTGCGATTTAGTTGCGGAGACGGCACTTGTTGATGATGAATTACAATTGAGATGCGGAGACAGCACTTGGTGATGACTGACAATTGAGTGGAGACATTCAACAACTAAACATCGCCTTCATCGACCAAGAAAAGGTATTTGCACAGAGTTGACAGAAAAAAACAACTGGGGCTAATATTGGAGGACTATGGAGTACATGGACAATTACTAGACAGCATAAGAGCTTTATACCTAAACTGCCAAAGCGTAATCAGAACTACTGAGGGAACAACAGACCAATTTGAAATAAAACAGGCGTTAGACAAGGCTGCGTACTATCACCACTTCTGCTCGTAACATACATGGACAGGATAACTAAAGAAGCAGACACAAGAAACAAATCCACCACTGCAAAAGCATCAAATGAAGATCCCATCTCACTCAACGAACTGTTATTTGCAGACGATCAATGTTTAATATACGAATCTGAAAAATAATTACAGCGGCACACACATTTGATCCATACATCATGCGAGCAACAAAATATAAACTAAACACGTCTAAAACAGAGACTATGAAAATAAGCAGAGCACCAGGCTAGTTAAATGTATCTGTCAATGGTACAAAGCTAAAGCAAGTCGCAGAGTTTAAATACATATGAAGCATATTTACGAAGGATGGCAAACTCGACAGAGAAATTGAAATAAGGTGCCAAAAAGCCAATGCTGTGACTTACCAGCTGTCGCCAATACTTGAACACCCATCAATCTGCATGATAACCGATACATCAACACATCCGGTAATAGTCACAGACTCTCAAAGCATGCTGCGCAAGATATAAAAGTTCATGCTAAGAAAAGAATGGTGGGACTTATTGAACAACTAAATTGTCCAGAGCATTACATGAATATACTGCCCTGGTCATGCTGGGGTCAGAGGAAACGAGAGAGCCGACTTATTGGCAGGCAATGCCGCGATAGACGGCACAATGCTGAGAATAAAGCAGACTTGATCAAGGCAGTAATAAATTCATTTCAAGATGAAGATGATGTCAATGAGGCTGAGAAAGTATACATACAGAGAATGTTCGAAATGGGAGTATCTAGAGGGGAGAGAATGAAAAGTAACTTTTTTGGAATGCCCCGAAGATCACGCTATCAACACCTGACCGTGCTCTGAGTCTACATACACTGGGATGGCTGCTGGAACGATGGTTAGATCACTACGGGAATGCCCTACGTGTTGTGAAGCTAGTTTCTAATCAAGAATCAAACTGCATCTACAAAACGACAATTGATAAACAGTATTTTTATAATAACTCTGTGTTACCAATGTCAAACATGGCCCTTGACAAAGACACTGGCGAAAAAGATAATTTTTCGAAATGAGATGTTTGAGGAAAGCTATAAATGTCACGAAAAGAGACCGCCGGAAAAAATAAAATATCAGGAAAGAAGTAAAGACTATCTCAAGTCAAGACTACATCAAGAGGCAGAAAACCAGATGGTTTGGCCACGTCATGAGAATAGAACCTGCGCAACCAGTCCTTTATGCATACATTAGTAGAAGATCGAGCTACAAGACACGAGGAAGACAAAAAAACTAGGTGGGCATAGACAGTCAAAGAAACATTAAATAGACACGGGCTTACCATAGCGAATGCAACTCAAATGGCCAAAGACAAAAAAACTCAGAATTCTCCCCACGACGCTTAACGGCACAAGTGGAAATGACAATATATAGATCCAACCCCACATAAACCTCCTTATTTGCTTCTTACGAAATGCATTAAAGGTCATAGTCATAATATTTTTAGTCTTTTCTTCTCTTTCGAGACTGTGCAACACACAAAGACTGTTATTAGTTTCTATCTGTTGAACTATCTATATAATAATGCATACATATATGCAGTATTAGTATGTTATACTATTTACTGTTGTAAATATAATATGAATATTTACCACAAACTGATAAATATTGTAAACAATTGTTAAATAGGCCCTATACTGATTAGAACAATAAACGAAGCTTGGAACAGTAATGAAGTTTTGCTGATCACTGGAAAGCCACAATAACGCACATAAATCACGTTTCTACCAAAAGTAAAGACCTTTTGAACACTCCAATCCTCCTTATGTACAAGCCTGTATATATTAATAGGTATATGAGTGAGTGAGTGAGTGTGTGTGTGTGTGTGTGAGAAAGAGAGAGAGAGAGAGAGAGAAAAGAGAGCTCTGATTTTCTGCGCTTTTTTTGGTCTTTGCTACTGGGCTTTTCTACAATGTTGAGTGGTAACTATCCACATGGGATACACAGTAGTAATACAAAAAATAGACGATCATATTTGTTGTGGAACAATTTGAATTTTACAATAAATGGTACTAATTGTAAACCAGTTATTGGCTATTATTTTATGAAATGGTTTGTATTATTGTATATTTAGCCATTATCTTGGAACCACTTGGGCGCAAATTTTGTTTCGTCCACCGTTGTGACATTTGCAGTGTTAGGATATATTAGGCATTAGGACAAAATTTTCAAAATGGGTGTACAGCATTTTAAATGCCACAGTTAGATAGCCCTTGAAAATTGCAATCCAACGATACCTCAACCAAGTCTCTACGTCAATTCTGAAAAAAGTTACGAATTTTTTTCGTATTAATTTTTGCCTCAAGATAATTACATGGAACATATAAGGAAATATAAAATGACAGTTGTCAAAAAGTTGTGGCCCTGCCTTAGAACCGAGCCACAATTTTATGAATATCATAGTTATTTGCATTAAAAAATATGACAAATTATACATTTTCTTGTTCGGTAAGACAAGATGCACCTGTTTAGTACATTGTGTTAATTTTTCGATGCAACCAGAGCCAATTAATAATTAATAATAGTGTCTAATTAGCATAATTAAAATCTCTTCTATGCTTCCCTTTATGGCAACATGCATGTGGCTGGCAATCTGTAACCTCAGCCCTCTTTGTATCTGAAATATAATATTTGATTATTATTATTATTGGCATTTGGTACACATGTACATAAACAATTCTATGTCAAAGGTATGAATAAATTACCAGGTAGGTCATTGCACCAAATTTTCAAAATTTCCATTTCGTTTTTCCTATTATAGTGATACCTAATTAGCCCTATATAATTAAATACTTTATTACATTATTCAGTAGATAGGCTTATGTAGAACATTGAGCAAAATTGATAATGAACAACAAGAGACAAAGATATCAAAAAGAGTGAGAACGTTTGGAAGATGCTGCAGTTTACGTTGTCTGCATTGATGATTTGATTTATTAGGCCTACTGAAAGGAGAAAGCATGTCTCAATAAAAAGTGAATTTTACGAAATATTCATGAGAGAATTATAAGAAATTGGACTTCATAAACAATATAAATAATATATATTTAATTTGAAATGTGTTTCTTGTAAAATTATCAACATGAAACAGACCGCTGTGACTAAGAAAACACTTCAGTCGTCATGGCGACGGACGCATGATAGTACATAAGTACGCGCACTCAGCATGGTCTTGTACCAATAATTTCAATTATTTTACATATAAATCTTAGATTTTTTACTAGTAGCATTTAAAAATGAATTAAAGAAATTAAAAGAGGCAGGAATTGTAGTTGTTAAACGTCAATTTCTTTAAATAAGAGACATTTCAGAATTATCGACGCGGCAGTAAAGATTAGCGGTATTCAAGATGGCGGCTGAGGAATGCGTGACCGATCTGCAGTGCGTTTGTTTAAAATTCGATAATAATTACAGGCAACTTCAAAAATTAATGAAATTTTGTATATAAAGAGAAAAATGGTTGTTTCATTTGTTAGACATGGTTACAACATTGTATTTTATTCAAATTAATGCATATACGTGTGCAAAGAGAAAAATCACTTACCTAGGCTTATTTAATTGCTTGGTGAAAAATGTACACAGCGTATTTCCAACTTCTAGTTACGTAATTCGATGCACAAATGAATGAGAAAAATTAAACAGTTGTCTTTTATAAACAATAAAGTTGCGTCGCGTTGTCTAAAGACAATTGCTGTGGTCAGTGTTTCACGTGATGCAAAAAATGGATTCTTGGACGCTACAAAAACAAGGGAAGTAATTTAAGCCACATTCACTTTCACGTCCCCTTACGATTTCCTAATGCCTAGGATATATTATTATATATATTTATAATACTATATTATATATGAAATATATTACAGTAGAACCCCGATATATCGAAGTTCTCGGGGAAATTGAATTAATTCGATATATCAGAGGTTCGATATAACCGTTTTTTATTAAATGCAATGCTCTAAGAACTTGCAATGTCAAGCCGACTTCACGAGTTATGAAGCGCGCTTCACGAAGCTGTGAGCTAGGCCTACTATACATTTCTTTTTAAACACGAGATAAAAAGTTGTTTTTAAAGTTAAATAATAAAAATTGGCAGTACATTTACATACCTGTAAGTACATGTATATACAGCTGTAGTCATATGGTGATACATTCAACTTTGGCAGCAGTCTGTATCTTTTTTGAAGAAGTCCGTAATTGATTTCTGCTGCATCGGACGTGAGCTAATAACAATGTTCTCCAGGTCTGCTACCATTTTAAATCCATTTTTCGTATCCGCGTTGCTACATTCCATCCAGTTACGCAAAACAGCAAGAGCTTCCATGGCGTCGGCTGTTGTGGGTGGGGGACGTTCCATGCTGTCACCAATATCATCATCATCATCATCATGTTGTGAAGTTACCGACTCAATTATGGCTTCGTCAGTCATGGTTTCGTTACTTGCCAAGTCGTTATCAGCATCACGAAAGTCTTCAAACGTTGGAATGTCGAAACCAGCTGAACGTAGACGATCCCATAAATTTCCTACATCTGGTGCAATTGCAATCGAAGAAACAACAGCAGATGGGCCAGCGCTATCTGACTGCACAAATCTTGCGTGTTTAAAACAATTAGCAATAGTTTCTGGCTTCACTTGATTCCAAGCGCTGTGCAGCATCCAAACACATTACTGAACTGAATTACATGACCTTACAGCAGCGTCATAGTAGCAGTCCCATAAAGATTATCATTTGGCCAAATGACGAGATTTTGGTTTGTTGTACGGCTTGTAAATACAGTTTGGCAATGTCCAACATGTGGGCCGCGGACCTGATATTCTTTGACATGATAGGTCAGCAAATCTTTGTCTGTTTCGGACTTCGATATACACGTCGATTCATTACCAAAAGGCCACCGTGGAACTTCGCTATAAGCGAAATGGTGCAAACCCGACTTCGCTATATCCGTAATTTATTAGAGGGATTAATGTTACCTATTGCGCGGACTATTTAAAATATTCGCAATAACCGAATGTTCGAAATATGCGAGTTCGATATATCGGGGTTCTACTGTATATATTATATTATATAAATCTATATTGTATATGAAATATATTATATTATATATTATATGTTGGCAAATAAAATTATAGATTTTTGGACTAAATGGGGGTTAAAAGTATTAGAATTAGTTTATATTGTGAATTTAAAAAGGTGTGAAATCAAATTTTTACCCGAACTTGTTATAAACTTTCTTAATCTACGTTTCTAAGAACTACTAAGAGAAATAAAGATCAGGCAAATAAAATACGTTGGACACATTAAAAGACATGACACCTTATAATAAGGCTTATTGAAGACCGTAGCCGTAAGGCACTTGAGGGTAACCGTAAAGTCAAAGGGAAGCGAGCAAGAGGTAGGCAGAGATACAAGTGGGAGAGTAACATTACACGATGGACAGGTTACAGCCTAGCAGAGTGCACCACCAAGACAAGAGACAGGAGATGTTGGAGATACGTTGCAGCCAACCTTCATTGCGGAGACGGCACTTCATGATGATGAATCTACAATTCTAGTAAATTTGAGTAGGCGTACTAATAATTGTTAATTGTAGTAATTAGAGTAGTACTGCTGTACTCTGTGTTATTTTCTTTCTTTGAAATAACCATTACTTCTGTTTTCTTGATATTTAGGAAGAGGCCTTTCTCTTTGCTTTCTGTGACTACTACTTGTTCAGATTCTCTAGCATGTGTATAATTTCGCTATGTTTAACTTTGTCAAAAACTTTAGTGTAGTCTATAAAACAGGTACAGATCTGTTTTTACCTCTATAGACCTCTCTATTAGTGTTCTCAATATATAAATCGCATTGTTGGTGCCTTTGCCTTCTACAAATCCACATTGTTCTGGACTTATTTCTGGTTTTATTTTGTTTCTCACTCTCTTCATGATGATTCTGAGCAGTATTTTGGTTATTTGGCTCATGAGGCTGATTGTACGGTGTTCTTCACATTCGGTGGTCCCTGGTTTCTTAGGTAATGCTATGAATATGGATCTCATTAAGTCATCGGGTATGTTTCCGCTGTTATATATGTCATTCAGCAATTTTGTGATTATTTCAACTCCAAAGTCATCTAAAGGTGCTAATTCTTCTAATGTGATATTGTCTGGACCTGGGGCTATGCCTTATTTCATGTGTTTTAGTGCCTCCCTTACTTCTGCTGTGAGTATTGATGGACCCTCGCCATTATCTTGTATGTTTATTTCTGGTCTATTGTCCTCATAAAATTCTTTGATATATTCTGACCATCTCTGTACTATGTGATCTATTCCCATTAATACCTGCCCTGTCTTAGATTTTAGACACCCTGTAACTGTTTGCGTTCTCTTTCCTGTTATCATCTCAATTTTCTTACATAGTAATGTTGTATCTTGGTTGTAATGCAATTCTATTTCTGTGCATTTCTTGTTCAGCCAGCTTTCTTTTGCTATTTTGCATTTCTCTCGTATCTCCTTATGTATTTTCTGATATTCCACTATCTTGTGTTTATTTTTCCTTCTGGTGCTCATCACTTCTAATAGTTCTTCTGTCATCCATTTTTGTTTTGATGTATGTTTTACTTTTGGTATTATCTCTTTAGATGTTTAGTTTATCGATTGTTCTAGCATGTTCCATTGATCTTCAATACTCTGAATCTTTGCAATGGCATTGTATCTATTTTGTACAATTATGTTGTATCTTTCTTTAATGTCAGCATCTGATTTCAATAAAGCTAAATCTAATTTCATATTCCTTGGTGCTCTCTTGATCTTCTTTAATCTTATACACAATTTCGCTACCAGTAGTATATGATCACTGTTGCAGTCAGCGACTGGCCTTGTTTTCATAGATCTAATGCTGTTTCTATGTCTTTTAGAGACTAAAATGTAATCAATTTGGTTCCGAGTATTATCACCTTGGCTAATCCATGTACACAGCCTTCTTGGTGTTGCTTGAACCATGTATTTCCCTATTATTAAATTATGAGCCTGTTCCCACTCTATCAATAAATCACCTCTTAGTTCCTAAACCAAATCTTCCTGTCACATCTTTTATTTCTGTTTCACCTACTTTTGCGTTAAAGTCCCCCATTACTATAGTTACTACCTGATTTTTACACTGTTTCATTGCGATTTCTAAATCTTCATATACATTTTCGATGTCCTCCTCTGAATTGCTTGATGTAGGTGCATATACCTGCACAATGTTGATATCCAACGGTTTTCCTGTTAGTTGAACTAATATTACCCGATCTGATATTGCCATAAAACCCTTCACCGTTTTTCCTGTTTCTGTGTCTAATAATACTCCTACTCCCCTCTCGTGTTTTTGTCCTCCTGAGTATATGACTTTAAATTTATCTGACTGTATCTCTCCTGTCCCAGTCCACCTCATTTCGCTAATTCCTAGGATATGTATGTTCATTCTTTCCATTTCTTGCTTGATGTTGTCTAATTTACCACACTGCGCTAACGATCTGACGTTCCATGTTGCTATATTAACACTAACTGTAGGCCTACTTCTGTGTCGCCATGACTTTCATCTTGGAAGAATAATGTGGTAGTTTCCCGTTGCTTTCCACATCCATATGGGGGATATCCATTTGTATCCGCTCCCTTTGACAATATTTTATGTCGGGACAAATGGGTGCCCCGCCCTGCCCAGTTGCAGAGCTACCACTTATACCGGTGGCTATCGGTCGCTTCCTTGTTCGCGCCTAGCGAACATCATGACGGCACGAAACATATAGGAAAATATAAATAAAACTTGACCACAAAAATGTAACTGAGCTGACAATTTCTGAATTATCTTTGTTATTTTCAATAATACAATACACAAACTATACATTTTTGTGTTCGTGAAGACAAGACACTTATGTTGATCACATTTCTGGAATTTTCAGATGAACACAGAACTAATTAATATTCAAAATGGTTGCTAATTTGCATAATTATAATGAAAATAAATTAAATATCTATTAAACATAATAAAATACCACATAAACTATATATTTTTGTATTCACAAAGACGAAATGCATCTGTTGATCACATTGCTGTGATTCTCTGAAGCATGTACAACTAATTAATATTCAAAATTTGCATAATTAAAACAATTTTTGATGTTTTTTAAATTAATAAAAAGACCTGCATCCTTAAAAGTTACATATTTGAAAAGAAAAATGCTTAACTAATTTTCACTAAATGTGACAAGAAATTTATATCCTAAGCAAAATTTTCCAAAATGCTAATCCAAGATGTCCAAGTACCTACTTACATACAATAAGCATTAAAGACCAAACAACATACTTTACTCAGGAAATATAAGATGCTTTCCAGAATAAGAAAATCAAAATTCCTAACCACCTTCTTTGACCACACAAAGGCATTTCATAAATTGTGGAAAGATGGTCTACTTCTAAAACTTGATCAGAAAGGAATTGGGCAAAATGCTACGGTGGATAAAAAGCTTTCTACACGGCAGACATGCAAGAGTCAAATTCAAGGAAAATAAAAATAAAATGGTCAATATAACAGAAGGCATCCCACTAGGAGGAGTTCTATCCCCCACACTCTTCATAATTTATATAGATGACCTGCCAAAACTATTCGCAATATATGTACATAGGGCTCTCCATGTAGACAATCTTGCTATCTGGACCCAATCAGAATACATTGGAGTTGCAAAAGTTAGAATGCAGGAGGCAATAAACAAAGTTGAAGAGTGGACAAAAACCTGGGGTGTTCAAACTATTCATGTAAACAAAAGCAAAACTGTCATCACACTCTTCACTCTCTCCACAAAACCTGAAAATTAAACTCTCACACTAGACAATATCCCACTTCCAAAAGAAAATAACCCAGTCTACCTGGGACTACCTGAGTGTAAAATAAAAAGAGGAAGACCCTAAAGAGCACCATACATAAATAAGGAGAAATAATATGTTGCAAGTCCATACAAGAACTAAAAGTACAGGCAGCGGACTGCAATGCATGGAGAATCAAAATCTCTGCCCTATGTGCTACTATGGTACAAAAGGAACAAACTAACTAAACTAGCTAACCTGGGATTAAAATTTGACAAGAGACTTACATGGGGATCACACATAGAAGAGACAGGTATAAAAGCCACACACAGACTACAAATAATGAAAAAAATATTTGACATTAAAAACCATAAAACAATTCTATGTAGGTCATATTCATCCAACTCTGGAATATGGATTGACCACATATGCAGCAAATAAGATACCAATCTCCAAAGGCTAGACAAAATTCAAAATCTGCATTTTAAAAAGTCACCATATTTTTACAGTTGTACTTACGTAAAACACAGGTTTATATAATCGTACCAATCAGACACGACAGACTATAACTAAAACTAGTGGGTAATGATGTGCACACAAGAAAACATACAAATTTCAATACACAAATAATATTCAATGTTTCAACCAAAAGGTCTTTATCAAGATACACACAAAACATCAAAAGACAATGAATGGAAAAATTAACATAACAAACAAACGTATCCAACAGAAATATGGAAATGAGTTGCCGGAAGGTCGGGAAGTACATTAAAAAACGTAAATATATGTGGAAACGAAACGAACAAAAAGATAAGTAAATGACGGAACAAAAAGAATAAAGACAAAGACCACACCAACCCAGTACTAGACATAAGAGTGGTCGGAATTGAGTCCAAAAGGCTTGAGTGTACCCAATTAAAACATTAGACGATTTTCTAGAGCGTAGCTAGATTTATCACCGTGGTGCAGCATCTGATGGCGGTGGCCTGAATATCAAAAGCACCATGATGACCATCGCCATTGAAGTGTGTGGCCACAGGAGTGGGTGTTCTGTGCTTGATGGCATGAAGATGGTTACAAAAATGATCGCCCAATCTTAAACCAGATTCCCTGATGTACTGTTTTCCACAGCGTTTATATATGATCACGTAAATGACATTACGGGACTCACATGTAAAGACCTCATCGATGGAGAAAGTGGCCTTGGGAAATGAAATGGAGCGCATCTGAAACATGTAAGGACATGTATAGCAACGAACAGTGCCAAAATGGTCGGGAACAGAAGACTTAAGGTGGCTATGGACCAAGATGTCCTTCAGATTTCTGTCGTTCCTATAAGCCACCAGAGGTAAGTCGTGGAAAGCGTCATGGGTGTCAGGATCAGACTGGAGAAGAGAATATTGTTTAAGCATGATGTGTCAAACAGAAGAGTTATGGGGATGAAAGGTAAGAACAAGTTTAACCCTATCAGAGAAGGAGGAAAAACCCTGAGAGTTAGTCAAGGTATCGAGGCGAGACAAATGGTGCACACGGAGCCAAGCGGATGAAAGAATGCTGTCAGGGAACGATCGTCTACGGAAAAAATCAATCATCTCAGAAGACTTGTCGAGAAAATCGGCGTAATCGCTACATAAGCGACGCAGGCGAAGAAGCTGGGAGTACGGTAGAGAGTTGCGACAAGCAGGAGGATGAGAAGAAGTGTAGAGAAGAAAGCCATGTGCATCAGTAGGTTTATAGTAAACGGATATGCTAAGATAAGGGGGATGAATGGTGACAATGATGTCAAGGAAGTTGACAGAGGTAGTGGAGATGTTAGATGTAAATTGAATAGCTAGGTTGAAACTTCTGATGAAGCGAGACAATTCCACTTCGGACATGTTGATGATAACTATCCCATCATCAATGTATCTGTGGAAAAGAGATGGGAATGGGCTATCATAGGTAGACCAAACTAGATGTTCAAGATGTCCCATGAACAGACGCATAGCTAGGTCCCATTTTGGTTCCCATAGCAACGCCACTGATCTTATTTAAAAAGTACCCATCAAATTCAAAAGAGTTGAGCGTAAGCACCAGTTCAGCAAGGCGGATAAGAGTAGAAATGGATACATAGGGATGGGGACTCTTGTTAAGAAAGAACTGCAGAGCCCTGAGACCATCTGCATGGGGTATAGAAGTGTACAAAGAACAGAAATCAAGCAAGAACAGACGATAGGTAAGGTCAGAAGACAACTGGATGGAAGAAGAGGGAATTTTCTTTCATCAAAAGAAAATACAAACATACATAGTCAAAGAACAGACAGCAACTTTCCACAGGACCCCATTCTAAAGCTGAGTTTATCACAGCAAAGCACAATATTTAGGCTCCACACAGGAGACTACAAGCACAACTCCACAAAATAAAGGCTGATCAATGCCCATGTCAAAAAGGTCCCCAGACTCCAGAACACATTCTGCAGACATGCCCACTCTACGAAGACCTGAGAACTAAAATATTCCCCCAAGAGACAGATCTGATGGTTAAGCCATGGGACAACCATGAGGATCTTCTGTTGATGACTGAATTAATTGAGTCGCCCCCTTCCTGTTTAGAATTTGGAGCATAGAAAACTGATTGAAGAAGAAGATGCAATATTGTGTTAATTATTAACAATTTAAATATATATGAAAATATAGGTCAAAATCAATATGAATGTCTGCAAATTTTACATGCTTATCAAGATAGACTTATTCTTGAAAAGAAGTATTGCAAATAGGAATGGTTCGTTTGATTTTACAGGAATCTTGTTTATAACTCATGATAGTAATGTTGTATAAAAATATCTGAGTGGCTTTTTGGCATAACAGGTCACCAAAATGTTGATATTAGTGACTCAGTGGATGTGAAACAGCAAGGACTGGGTTTTTTCTGTTGGAAGGTAAATTAAAAAACTCTCCCTGTATATGCTGTGGCTACAGCAAGGGGCATTTTTCACACACGTCACTGGCACACTCCCTAATTGGAAAAATATGGTATTGACAGTTTCTTCAGTTCCTAACTCAAACATTAATAATTTGAGTTTTCATAGTATTACTATTAATGAACACTGATGATGATTGTACATATGAATATGGTGAGTTCACCAATGGACTGAAGTTTACTTAGGCATAAGACTAATTTAATGATATATTAGGCCTATAATTTACAGAATGGTAGGGCAGACAACACATGAGAAACTATGATAGTACTTATGTAGAACACAGGTTTTAATGTTGTTCCATGTCACTGCAGTGTAGCCTTATATTGATTATCAGAAACTATAGAACATTGTAGAAAACATGAGATCCAACACCATCTCATATTGCTCATCAACATGCTTTACCAAGACACACACACACACACACATCTGTGAGGTGTTACCAATGTGCTCTCTTATACTACAAGAGACTTCCTCTTATACTTTATATAATTTCAGCAAGTATAAAGTTCAGACTAATTGTTGTGAAGACTTTTATCTAGTCTGGTTGCTTGATACCATGGTTGCTAGTGCACTGCCTGGTATTTTAGATTTTAGCACTTGTGCTTCCTTGGGCAGGACTGTGGCTCTGCTTGATGTAGGCAATGACTTGACCAATCTTAGTTTCCAGCCTCTGTTGGCTGGACTAAGACCCATGGAGTTGGCCTTGTTGGGGCTGACTGATAAGTGAGCTTGATTGGTTTATGATATCTATCACCTAGTCAGCTAGTTTTTGTTTATGCATCCCCGTTTGTGTCATCCATATAGCATTTTTGGTGTTCTATTGTTATTTTTGGTGGTCTTATTGTAATATTTTTTATTGCTTTTGTTTTCATTCCCAGAATTTTTAGTTATGAATTCTAACACTGAACCTGTGGTTGGCATGCAAGAAAATAATGTTCAGACACTTCCAGATGTATCACCTACAATTGTTGACATAACTGTCCCAGTTTGTAATGCAGGTCATGTTTTCATGTCTGCAATGCCAGCTCCTAAATATCAGGCCCCTTCTAGGTCAAGGAGAATATCAGCTGCTGACTCCAGGTCAGTTTATTTGGTTTAGATTTTACATACATAAAGTGCAGCTAGAAAATCTTAGATTATAATTTTTTTGAACATCTTAGCTTGTTATCCTTATGGAAATCTGAGTGTACTTATGACAGTTGTAGTCAGACAGTTTACTGCTACTTATGACAGTTGTAGTCAGACAGTTTACTGCTACTTATGACAGTTGTAGTCAGACAGTTTACTGCTACTTATGACAGCTGTAGTCAGACAGTTTACTGCTACTTATGACAGTTGTAGTCAGACAGTTTACTGCTACTTATGACAGCTGTAGTCAGACAGTTTACTGCTACTTATGACAGTTGTAGTCAGACAGTTTACTGCTACTTATTAGACTTGTAGTTACACAATTTAATGTTGTAGTTAGTTGATTTTACTTATGATAGTTGTAGTTAGATTGTTTAATACGACAATCAATATAAGGTAATACTGCGTGAAATATAATAACAATAGTACTGTGCGTCATGTCTAAGTCCTAAGTCGTGTCTAATATTACTGTGACTAAATTACATTTTTTAATAATGCATTATGTTTAGTCAAAGTGACTATCTAAGACACAATAGTCAAGTTTTCTACCGGTAAACAGAGCTCTATTTCTATCTCGTGAGTACAGTTCACGAAAGTAAGATTGCTCTTAAAATGTCAACATAGGACCAGTAAGAAAAAATAAAATAAAATCTGTGTGGTATTGACTGTGCTATGTGGTTTAGATCAGTGGTCAGCCCGTGTGATGGACTGCGCTAATTACAGATCTGTGTTCAGTCCATGTGATGTGGACTGTGTTATGTATTATAGATCAGTGGTCATCCCATGTGCACACCCGAAAATGAAGCAAAGATTAGTGGCACTGTTATTGTTACCCACCATGCACATTGTAAAAGATTACTAAGAAGGGTTTGTGGTTGAGTTGGTTCTCTCATTCAATAGAGGGTCAAGGGACACAGAAGTCATGCAGATAGTCTGTCGTGTCTAAGTGGAACCTTCTAAAAACCTGTGATTTATGTAAATACTATTGTTAGATTGTTTAATGTACTTGTCACAGTTATAGCTTGATAGTTTACTGTACTTATGACACATATAGTCAGACAGTTTACTTACTTATGCCACTTGTAGTCAGTTTGCGGTACTTATGTCAATTGTAGTCAGACAGTTTATTGTACTTATGATACTTTTAGTCAGATAGTTTACTGTACTTTGGAAACTTTATAACATAAAGTAATTTAACTACATCTTTTAGTGTTGTTCCAGCTCGGCGGAGTTCAACAAGATCTATTAAAAGAAAAAAATTTGATGATGAGCTTGTTGAGAGTAGTCTAGTCAAGACTGAACGTGGACGAATGAAAACTTCCTTGACACTGTTACCAACTTCAAGTACTCAGACAGGGCACTTTGTACAGTCTCATGGGCAGTTCAGTCCCAGTAATTCCAACACAAATTCAGGGTGTTCTGATGTTGGTTTTGGCTCTACAATTGGAGGAAAGCAGGCCACTTTGTACATAGCTCCAGTTTCAGTGGCAGCAGCAGGAGCACCTATACCTGTTGTATCAGTTGGAGTAAAACCAGCCAAAGGTATATAAGTGTATTGTATTCTGTATTGTTATAACTGAACTGTACAGTTGACAGTGTATTCTATTCAGAACATAGTCTTCAGCTCAGCATTTTTTTGTTTGTTTTGGTCTGAGGTTATTTTTTAACAGTCTTTGTAATAAGTAGTATGTCTTTGCTTTCTGAAAAGTCCAGATGATAAACTAATTGCTGCTGAAGTCAAACCGATTACATTGACTTTCTAAAACATAGTCTTTACTTCTCTCAGCCACAGTTCTGGATGGTTTAGTTACATTATAAAATGTTTACATTTGTGTCTTTTTTCTGTGGCTTTCTAATATCTATATCTGTGTCTTAAAGTTAGTAGCAGAGTTGTTAGAAACTAGAAGGGATGTCTTGTTAATATGAATGAGAGTTGTAGAGATGTAGCAGAGAATGGAGAGAATGAACAGTTAAACATTGCAGAGATGTAGCAGAAGATGGAGGAATCTTTTTCTCTTTTCATGTTGCTCTCCCTATTTTTCTATAACTTTTAACACCCTGAATTAAAATTACGGAATATCCCCCTGGGCCTGGATTCTTTTTTGACAATGTGCATTATTTGTGGTGAGTGTTTGGTAACTGATAACTTTTTTGTTTGTAGAGATATCAAAATAATTTTTGCACATGTAAATAATGGAGTGAATAATGAATATAATTGTGACTCTAATACTTGAGCAATGTGTGGCAACATTGATAAAATCCTCCTAAATACTTATACCTGGTGTATATATGTTGTTTCATATGCAAACTAATAAAACATGAAGAAATCGCATACAATGTCTGTACATCCAACACTAGGTCTAGACTACATACAACATAATATTCCATGTAGACACGTGGCATCCCTGAAACATTTTGATTTTGTGTTTTTAAATGAATAAACAAACATTCTTATAATATAGCATCAAATAAAACACAAAAATAACAATTAACACATGTGGTCACGATTACTTACCATGCCAATCAGTACTCCATTTGATAGTAAAATATGTCATCAAAAATGGACAAAGTTGTTCCAGAAATTTGTTGACAAAATCAGAATCCCTTCTTACAATTGTGATGTGTAAAGGAATTTGACCTTTAGGCTGTGATGTATTCCTAGCATCGTTTGGCGGGAATTCTACGTCATATGAGCTTTACTGTGTGAAGTTCCGTAATCGAGAATTTGGCAAAAAAAACAGGCACATCGTTGTGCCTATAGACCCCTAGTAGCGTATATTCATTGACGCAGTATTGCACCTATAGAGACATACCCACATCTCAAAGGCATCAATTCTGTTTTCTAGTTGTGTGTTGATTGTGTACTTAAACTAAAGTCTTCCAATCTTCAAATGAATATCTCTAGAAGATATCAAAGAAACAGATAGACATGGAGACATGCTGCTGTGCTCATCTCCTGAAAAACGTACCAAACCTAGCATAGGAAAAATGACAGTATCTCCAAAAAGTTTTGGAGGGAAAATTTTAGCATCCAAGTCATCGTCTGGAGGAGCAGGAATGTCGAAAGCTGTGGGATCAAAGTCAAGTGTTGCCAAGTCATCAGGTCATTCCAAATCAAGAGTATGTAACTTTATTTGTGTTGCAGCACTTGCATGTGTGTGATGTAGCAGTTGGATAATATGTATTGTAGTACTTTGGATGATGTGTATTGTAGCACTTGAATGATGTGTATTGTAGCACTTGGATGATGTTTACTGCAGTACTTGGATGATTTATATTGTAGCACTTGGGTGATGTGCATTGTAGCACTTTGAGGGTGTGTATTGTAGCACTTGGATGGTGTGTATCATAGTACTTGGATGATTTATATTGTAGCAGTTGGAGGATGTGTGTATTGTGGCACTTGGATGGTGTGTATCATAGTACTTGGATGATTTATATTGTAGCACTTGGATGATGTGTATTGTAGCACTTGGATGATGTTTACTGTAGTACTTGGATGATTTATATTGTAGCACTTGGATGATGTGTGTATTGTATCACTTGGATGATGTGTGTATTGTGGCACTTGGATGATGTGTATTGTGGCACTTGGATGATGTGTATTGTAGCACTTGGATGACGTGTGTATTGTATCACTTGGATGATGTGTGTATTGTGGCACTTGGATGATGTGTATTGTAGCACTTGGATGATGTGTATT
The DNA here is from genome assembly GCA_034231615.1 of Meghimatium bilineatum. NCBI lineage: Eukaryota > Metazoa > Mollusca > Gastropoda > Stylommatophora > Philomycidae > Meghimatium > Meghimatium bilineatum. Next base: position 75,653,490 of record CM067304.1, on the reverse strand, counting down.
GTAGCAATTGGATTATGTGTATTGTAGCACTTAGATGGTGCATAGTGTAGTACTTGGATGATGTGTATAGTAGCACTTGTATGATGTGTGTTGTAGCACTTGTATGATGTGTGTTGTAGCACTTTGGTGATGTGTATTGTAGAGCTTTGATGATGTTTATTGTAACACTTGTATGATGTGTATATTATTGTTATATGATGACATGCTTCTGTTTCTGACTTTCTTACCAGTCCAGGTCCAAAAGAGCAAGGAGACAAAAGACATCAACTCCGTCAGTAAAAGATTTGGGCAGGTGGAAACCACAAGATGATCTGGCTTTGATAACAGCAGTGCAACAGGTTGGTAGATAACAGCAGTGCAACAGGTTGGTAGGACAAATCATTGATAACAGCATTGATAAATCATTGATAACACTGCTGTTATAAATGGTGGTAGGACAAATCTTCATGTCCTAATATTGACAGTATTAGATTCTGATGCACACATAACATACTGAGTTAACCTGTAGCACGCCATCGGGTACTAGTGTTACCAGCAGAAATCTATCCATAAATATCCATCGGGGACATATGCCACCTACTGCTATGTACTCATTTAGTGATGAGGAACTACATGATGTGACTGGGAATTATGCCATCTGGGCTAGGAATGCGTCATTTCCTTCCTGCCCAGTTAGTTTTCAAGTGAGCTGTCATTTTAAATTTTAGTCACCTGTTCGAATCGAAATGAATTTGTTGAAATGGACATCATTATTTATGAGATTTTTATGGATTCTGATGATTAGTAATTCCTGGTTATTACATTTGTTTTCAAAAAAGGTATTGGTAACACGTTAGTTTCTGAGAATAGACCCAGACATTGTGCAGCATTATATTCGGCATTGAATATAATTACATTATGCATCTGACTAAAATATTCCTAGACCTAATGAAGAATCGACAAGGTGACATCTATGTTTTATTAGTTTTCACAGGTGAAATTATTATTTATTTACATTAAAAAATTATATTTTAAAACCCCCTACAAGAAACGTTATTGCATTTTCTTAACACCAACTAACAATAACACAAATTGTCAAAGAAGAATCCATCTACAGGGGGGAATTTATGCAATTTTAATGCAGGGTGCTGAATGTTAACCTTTAGAGTCCTAACTTAAATTTTACGCAATATTCCCTGGGGCCTGACTTATTTTTTGGAAAATTTGCGTTATTGATGGTGGGTGTATTGAAAACGTGATAACTTTTTTGTTTTAAAAGATATCAAAATAATTTTTGCACATCTAAATAAAGGGTTGAATAGTAAATATAATCGTGTTTTTGTTGTTGTATGTGTGATATGATATATCTTCATGATATATAATACATGAGTAATGTGTGGCAACACTGATAAATTCCTCATAAATACCTATACTTATTGTATATATATTGTTTTACATCAAAATTAATATAATATAAACTTAAAAAAACTGATAAAAGGTGAAGAAATCGCATATAATGTCCGTCCGGTCAACACTAGGTCTAGCCCGACACACAACGTAATTGTCCATGCACACATGTGGCACCCCTGATACATATTATTTTTGTGTTTTTGAATGAATACACAAACATTCTTATCAAATAGCAACATATTAAACACAAAAAACAACAATTAGAACATGTAGGCATGATCACTTACCATGCCACGCGGTACTCAATTAGATAGTAAAATACGGCCGAAAATGGCTAACGTCGCTCTAGAAATGCGTTGACAAATTCAAATGGCTTTCTCTCTCTTACAATGCTAATGTGTAAAGGAATTTGACATTTAAACTGTAACGTATTCCTAGCTTCGTGTGGCAGGAATTCTACGTCATATAAGCTTTAACTTTATGAAGTTCTGTACTCGGGAATGGAGCGCTATCGTATGGCGCATGATTGCGACCACAGGCAAGGTGGGACGCACACTCAAGGCACAATGTTGCGCCCATAGGGTCCTAAAGGTTAATGTGAATCTAGTGCACATACAACATACTGACAATGTGATTCTGATGCACACACAACATACTGACTTAATGTGAATCTGGTGCACATACAACATATTGACTTGATGATGTTCCTCCTTCACAAGCAAAGATGAGCATGGTACAAAAAATAATAAATGTGATGAACAAGTACAAAAATAAGAACATTTGTGATTATCTAATTAGTTTTGTAGTTTCGTAGATGCCCAATGAGTCCGATTCATGCCAGGAAAGATCTATTACAGTGCATGCAGGAATGCAGAAGCTTCGAGAAAGGAGAGATTTCGGATTTGTCTTTCTGCTTCCGTCACTTGTAAATTGCCCACAGTGTTTTGTTTTTTTCAAATTTATTGATGCCAGCAATGATCTGGGTGTGCCAATCTGAGCGATCAAGAGCTGTAGTCTCCCAGGAGCTAGGATCGATGCTGCAGTGTCTTACTGTCTCACTGTGCTCTTTGACGCTCTATGACACTAGCTGAATGACACCTTTTCTGCCCAGTGGCCCATGTTAGTTGAGCTCCTTTGCACAGTGCTCCGCATCCAGACTATCTATCCGAATGATTACTATGGCTGTTAAGCATGACTTGATGTTTCTCCGTCTCTGCCAAAGTTTTACAACTGAAAACTTGTGGCTCTATGCTCATGTGATAAGTCACATTTAATACCCGTAAAACTGAACAGGGCTTTTTTTATGACATTTGCTCTCCATTTTGCTAGTGCTTAACATAATTATAGCTATCGGCCTAGCTTGACTGGGTGATATCATGAGCATGAGTAAACATAGTGGTGTTTGGATACCCGTTGACTGGTGTGTGTACAGTTACACTATCCAATGTTACAGAATTTTTACTTGGCACGCTTAAGATTAGATAAAAACACAAGTTAATATTGTAATATTTAGTGAATAACAGTAGAATCCATGACTTTGAATATGTCACATGGTATAACACATGTTGGAAAGCATATTTCAGTGTATTTTGACACAATTTGGTGAGAGAAGAGAAATTCACAGCCATCCTGCCACCATGTTGATCATGTCAGATACTGACTTAATCTTTAGAACACTGCATATTAAAATTATACAAATTCTCTCCCCTGCAGGTGGAGTATTTTTTGACAATTTTCCTTATTTGGAAATCACAATAATGTTTTAGTTCTTAGAGATTTGAAAATAATTTTAAAAAATGTAAATAAAGAATTGAATACTGAATCTAATTATGTATTTTGTGTTGATATATTTATGATATTTGATACAGTGATAAATATAAAAAATCGGGGGAGGGGGAATGCTGACCACCTAGACTTGTCCAATGAGTGGGAACCCAGATAAAATACTTCTATATAACTAGGCCTAATGTATTTATGTTATTTCATAAACAAACTAAATTTCTCATAAAATACTGTCTGTGAAAACAAAACAAATAAAATACATCTTGTTAAAAACATGTGCTCTTTGTTACCTCGAATATTTTTGGTAGTGCTTCCTGATATAACCAAATTAGACTTTGTCATCCGCCAGTTGAATGTGCTTGCCTCTCCAAAAGAGAGGTAAACTCATAACTGACCCCCCCCCACTTACATCCTGTATGTTGGAAATAACTTACATATTGTAAGCCTGGGTTTCAGGGAACATGTTGACCACGTTATCATAAGGGCAGGCAAAGGCTTAGCAGCAATGAAGATTATGGCTGCTGCGCAGTGTGAGCTGAGTTTGTTATTTCTTTTGTACCATGGTTTGGTTTTGGCTGTGGTGAAATATGCACTGGAAATTCTGACTCTTAGCCAAACTCAGATCGAAAGACTGGATATAATCCAGAATGCAGCAATGCGTATCATACTGGGATGCACTAGAGACATATTGACAAAAACTAAGCGATACCTGCTTGACTGTCCAACAGCTGAGCACAGATTACAGTATTGCCGTGCACGGGCATACCTTCAAATATATGCAGATAAGGAACACCCATTAATTCTGAAATACAGAAAGTTAAAGGTAGCAGACTCGAGAGGGATGTCGTGTATGGGACGTGCTGAGGATGTCATACAAAGCGTGTGCATTTTGTAGGATGTGGCAGTAGGTGCGGAATCGATAAGTCTACCCACAGATTTTGAAACTTGTTTGAGAGTAGTAATATCACTTAGCAGGGAATGCAGAGAATGGTGTCCCACAGCTGTGGAGAAAGAAGTGCAGGCTTTGGTCAGTGAGAATACCAAAGAGGGGGATGTGATTATATACACTGATGGATCTGTGATTAGACATGTTCGCAGTACTTGGACCTTCACAGCTCAGTGCGCAGGTAACACGATCAGGGAGGAGAGTGATGCCTTTGCTGTCACTATGAGTAGCATGGCCATGGAGAATATGGCGGAGACCAGGGCATTAGAGTGGGTATGCACACTAAAGGTAATGCAGGTCTGCATTTTGAGTGACTCTATGAGTATGATTAGGAAGGTACAAGTGGATTGAGGCTGACAGTGGTTATATTTATTTTCATGCCTGGACATGTGGGTATTTGAGGCAATGAAAGAGCAGATCAACTGGCATCATGCGCGATTGTGACACAGGACGATGGGGCAATGGATCGCGTTGCCGTTTTGAACTCCTTAAGAGATATAACATGCGAGAGTTAGACTAATGTGGATGTTGATTCCTTTTTAATGGCTGGGATTAAAGATCAGGGATTGAAATGCGGTGTTGCTAGAAGTGAACATTATTGAGGGCGCAGAAGATTGATGGTCAACCAGCATAGGACTTGTACTTTCAGGAGAAGTGTAATGGCGGATACACTCAAGGAGAGATCGGAGCAACTATGGATGTGTCCAGAATGCAGTGATGATGATCCGACGACTAAACTAACTTACATATTGTATGTTGGAGATAAAACTTACATCCTGTATGTTGGAGATAACTTAAATATTGTATGTTGGAGATAATTTACATCCTGTATGTTGGAGATAACTTAAATATTGTATGTTGGAGATAACTTAAATATTGTATGTTGGAGATAACTTAAATATTGTATGTTGGAGATAACTTAAATATTGTATGTTGGAGATAACTTAAATATTGTATGTTGGAGATAACTTAAATATTGTATGTTGGAGATAACTTAAATATTGTATTTTGGAGATAACTTAAATATTGTATGTTGGAGATAACTTAAATATTGTATTTTGGAGATAACTTAAATATTGTATGTTGGAGATAACTTAAATATTGTATGTTGGAGATAACTGTACTTAGCACATTATATTGCTTATCTCACAGACTAATGACTTGAGTGCAGTCCATTCAGGAGTCAAGTTTTCATGCAGATTTTCACTCAAGGAGATTGAAGAGAGATGGTATGCCTTATTGTATGACCCTTCAATTTCCAAGTAAGTCTCCATATTGCTGTCAATACTAGTCATATTGCTGTCAATACTAGTAGTGACATCTTTGACAATAAAATTGAAATTAACAGAATAGTTTCTTAAGAACAATGACCAATCATTGACAATACAGTTAATCTCTGGCCAAAAACTGACAAGACAATTATTCTCTGGTCAATCACTGACAAGGCAGCTGATATCTGGTAAATTCCTGACTAGACAGCGGTTTTATTTGGTCAATCTCTGTTGTCATTGTTTCAATTTCTTCATGTGCTTGGTATAGTGGAGAAGAGGACTTTCTCAGCAAAATCTTTGACTTGATGGATGTATTCCACAATGACCGAATCTCTGACAGGATCCTAAGTCTGCTTGAGTGTCCTCTCATTCACAATAATACGACTTCTTCATGGACCTAGTCAATCAATAAAAACTCCGGGCTTTGTGCTCAGAACAAGGGGAATAACTCTGCAAATATATGAGGCAATTGTGCGAGAAAATTCATATAACATATACCGTTAAATTCCGTGTATAACCCGAGAATTTTTGGACAATAAACAGAGATGACTTCATACTCTTCGTCTTATAATTGAGTAACATCAAATTTAAAAAAAAAATTACGTCCAAATCACAGTAAAAAAGGAGAAAAACACTTTAAAAAAATGCCAGTGACAACTCACATGTCCCGATATATTAAGCCAGGATAAAATGACTAGGGCTCTCCAACAATCTAGAGCGTACTACCATACTGCTAAGCCTCTAATTACATTAATTTCTATATATCATACAATATTTCCTTCGAAACCTCCGATATTTCTTGATAAAACTCACTTACTAGGTCTATATCGTTATTTCCGACATGCCATGCCCGCCATTTTTACTGAGCTTAATTTCCCCGGAAATGCTATTTTTAGCAATGGGTATTACCGTTTTTTATATATTGACCAAAATACGGTAATGGTCTGTGAAAAAACGAAATATGGTAGCCTAAGCTGATCTACCAGTAACACATGTTTATCATCAAGGCCCAGTCTTGTTTGTGTAGGGAAACACCGACTACCAGTAGTCTAAACACTGTCACACACTTTCATTTTGGGTAAAGCAAATGTTACAACAGTTACTGACCGTCTACTAGGCTATAAGACCTGTGTACAGAAAATGTAAAAACACATCAAAGGCAGATTTTGAGTATTTCCGTGCATGTGCTGGTCGGCCTTGCCAATTTTTAACATGCGACTCCAAGTATATAAATAGGGACCAAGACAATAATCAGAAACATAAAGAATGAAGTCCTAATTAATTCTGTACAGAGGTCTTTTTCTACATTCAACGGTCTTGCACAAACACGGTCTTGCACAAACATGTAACTGACATCCAAAACTTTGCTACTTAGGCAGTGTTGGGGGGATGGTGGAGAGAAATAAATAGTGAAACTCGTCTGAGCTGATGGACTACTGGCCCTACCCATTTCAATCGGCTCAACCAATCCACGTTTCCCTCACATTATGTGATGCCATTCAGATAAGTGACTAAAATGTAATCTTTCTTTATAGAAGATTTGAAACGGGTTCCAAATCAAAGTGACTAAAATGTAATCTTTCTTTATAGAAGATTTGAAACGGGTTCCAAATCACAACACATCATAGGCATTTTGTAGTAAAATTGCACCGTAATTGATTCCCTCCCCCAACCACTGTACATTTAGTGGAAGAAGAGATCAATTTCACAATCCTCTGTTATGTTTATTTTATTACCGTATTCTCCCCACATGGTAAACATAACCAGGAACAAAGTTCAAACTCTTCTGTATCTTATAAAAACAAACGTGATCTTGCTGTCTTGCCTTTCATCATTTCCCACTTAAACGTCACTGTCAGAAGCCAGTGACATAATAGTTACGTAGTAATTACTATTCACTAGCGCTGTTCCGCGTCATAACGTCCAGACACCCAACACAGACAATTCATTCAGGAAAAACTTTGTTCCCCAAAGTCTTGCCACCTCATAAACCGTCTATAGTCATGGATAGGGAAGTCAGCCTACCGGGTATTCATTATTTTCGGATATATTGATCCAGAATACAGTAGCCACCGGGGTTTCATTCCTTGATTCATTCAAGTTACGTGAGTGAAGCAAATGAAAGGAATGCTATTTTCTTAGAGTTGCAAAAGTTTGTGTTAATTTCCATTTAGCATGTCGGTTCTTTCTTATGATGATGAAGTTCATTATTGCCGGCTTTGTTAAGTTGGGGATGTCGGTCTATAGTCGGACTTTCGACTTTCTCCACTTTTGGGAAGGGATAGTTAGGTTATCGGCCTACAATCGGATGGGTTTATATTCAGAATTTAACGGTATTTGCAATAAATTTGTATGATTCAAAGTCCAATTAGCAGATAAATGGAAGAGTTACTGATCTGTGAACATATCTTTGTGAATGTCATGTAAGACAAGTTTACTTTAAGCTGCAGATGTAGTAATGCTACAAATGTGTGTATGCCACACAGACCCTTTCTGTCACATTTTCAAAAGCCATTTTCACCATTGATGAGGGTTTCACATGTTGCTCCATGACATACATAGGGAAGATGGGCAAGAAACTTTTATTTTCTGTGTTGGTAGAATCAAAATGACAGCAGTAATATTGCATCAAGGATGATATTTGTTTTCTGTGTTGGTAGAATCACAATGACAGCAGTAATATAAAATCAAGGATGATATTTGTTTTCTGTGTTGGTAGAACCACAATGACAACAGTAATATAGCATCAAGGATGATATTTGTTTTCTGTGTTGGTAGAATCAAAATGACAGCAGTAATATAGCATCAAGGATGATATTTGTTTTCTGTGTTGGTAGAATCACAATGACAGCAGTAATATAGCATCAAGGATGATATTTGTTTTCTGTGTTGGTAGAATCAAAATGACAGCAGTAATATAAAATCAAGGATGATATTTGTTTTCTGTGTTGGTAGAACCACAATGACAACAGTAATATAGCATCAAGGATGATATTTGTTTTCTGTGTTGGTAGAATCACAATGACAACAGTAATATAGCATCAAGGATGATATTTGTTTTCTGTGTTGGTAGAACCACAATGACAGCAATAATATAGCATCAAGGATGATATTTGTTTTCTGTGTTTCTACCAACACAATGGGGAAAGTAATATAGCATCACTGATAATATTTATTTTATGTACTGATAGAAACAGGGGTGTGGGGAAGGCAGTAATATAACATTGTTATTTTTGTGCTGATAGAAACCTGATGGAGACAGTAATATAGCATCACTGACTATATTTTTGTGTGTCTAATGTTTATAGAATTGCCATGGAAGCAGCAAGACAGCTTCTCTCTGATACAGTGGCTACGATCCAAGGGAAAGCACTCTTTAGTAGTGCAGAAGAAAAATTGCTTGGGATGTTTGCCTCGGTATATCATGTGGCAGTGTTATGTGTCTGATATATATATGTTATAGCAGTGGCTATTGGAGTGTTATGTGTCTGATATTGTATATGTGGCTGTTAGAGTGTTATGTTTCTGGTATATGTATGTTATAGCAGTGGCTATTGGAGTGTTATGTGTCTGATATTGTATATGTGGCTGTTTGAGTGTTATGTGTCTGATATTGTATATGTGGCTGTTAAAGTGTTATATGGATGTTTAAGTGTTATGTGATATTGTATATGTGGCTGTTTAAGTGTTATATGGCTGTTTAAGTGTTATGGTTCTGATATATGTATGTTATATCAGTGGTTTTTGTCGGGTTATGTGTCTGATATTGTATATGGGGCTGTTGGAATGTTATGTTTCTGATATTGTATGTGTGGATGTTTGAGTGTTATGTGGCTATTTAAGTTTTATGTGTCTGATATGTTTGTTATAGCAGTGGCTATTGGAGTGTTATGTGTCTGATATTGTATATGTGGCTGTTTGAGTGTTATGTGGCTATTTAAGTTTTATGTGTCTGATATGTATGTTATAGCAGTGGCTATTGGAGTGTTATGTGTCTGATATTGTATATGTGGCTGTTGGAGGGTTATGTGTCTGATATTGTATATGTGGCTGTTTGAGTGTTATGTTTCTGATATTGTATATGTGGCTGTTGGAGGGTTATGTGTCTGATATTGTATATGTGGCTGTTTGAGTGTTATGTTTCTGATATTGTATATGTGGCTGTTGGAGGGTTATGTGTCTGATATTGTATATGTGGCTGTTTGAGTGATATGTTTCTGATATTGTATATGTGGCTGTTGGAGGGTTATGTGTCTGATATATGTATGTTGTAGCAATGACTATTGGAGTGTTATGTGTTTGATTTTGTATATGTGACTGTTTGAGTGTTATGTAGCTGTTTAAGTGTTATGTGTCTGATATATATATGTTATAGCAGTGACTATTGGAGGGTTATGTGTCTGGTATTGTATATGTGGCTGTTTAAGTGTTATTTGATATTGTATATGTGGCTGTTTAAGTGTTATGTGTCTGATATTGTATATGTGGCTGTTTAAGTGTTATATGGCTGTTTAAGTGTTATGTGATATTGTATATGTGGCTGTTTAAGTGTTATGTGTCTGATATTGTATATGTGGCTGTTTAAGTGTTATGGTTCTGATATATGTATGTTATATCAGTGGTTGTTGTAGGGTTATGTGTCTGATATTGTATATGTGGCTGTTTGAGTGTTATGGTTCTGATATATGTATGTTATATCAGTGGTTGTTGTAGGGTTATGTGTCTGATATTGTATATGTGGCTGTTTGAGTGTTATATGGATGTTTAAGTGTTATGTGATATTGTATATGTGGCTGTTTAAGTGTTATGTGTCTGATATTGTATATGTGGCTGTTTAAGTGTTATGGTTCTGATATATGTATGTTATATCAGTGGTTGTTGTAGGGTTATGTGTCTGATATTGTATATGTGGCTGTTTGAGTGTTATGGTTCTGATATATGTATGTTATATCAGTGGTTGTTGTAGGGTTATGTGTCTGATATTGTATATGTGGCTGTTTGAGTGTTATATGGATGTTTAAGTGTTATGTGATATTGTATATGTGGCTGTTTAAGTGTTATATGGCTGTTTAAGTGTTATGGTTCTGATATATGTATGTTATATCAGTGGTTGTTGTAGGGTTATGTGTCTGATATTGTATATGGGGCTGTTGGAATGTTATGTTTCTGATATTGTATGTGTGGATGTTTGAGTGTTATGTGGCTATTTAAGTTTTATGTGTCTGATATGTTTGTTATAGCAGTGGCTATTGGAGTGTTATGTGTCTGATATTGTATATGTGGCTGTTGGAGGGTTATGTGTCTGATATTGTATATGTGGCTGTTGGAGGGTTATGTGTCTGATATTGTATATGTGGCTGTTGGAGTGTTATGTGTCTGATATTGTATATGTGGCTGTTGGAGTGTTATGTGTCTGATATTGTATATGTGGCTGTTGGAGTGTTATGTGTCTGATATTGTATATGTGGCTGTTGGAGGGTTATGTGTCTGATATTGTATATGTGGCTGTTGGAGGGTTATGTGTCTGATATTGTATATGTGGCTGTTGGAGGGTTATGTGTCTGATATTGTATATGTGGCTGTTGGAGTGTTATGTGTCTGATATTGTATGTGTGTCTGTTTGAGTGTTATGTAGCTATTTAAGTGTTATGTGTCTGATAAATGTATGTTATATCAGTGGTTGTTGGAGGGTTATGTGTATGATATTGTATATGTGGCTGTTGGAATGTTATGTTTCTGATATTGTATATGTGGCTGTTTGAGTGTTATGTGGCTATTTAAGTGTTATATGTCTGATATATGTATGTTATATCAGTGGTTGTTGGAGGGAGAATATTATGTGTCTGATATTGTATATGTGGCTGTTGGAATGTTATGTTTCTGATATTGTATATGTGGCTATTGGAGTGTTATGTGTCTGATATTGTATATGTGGCTGTTTGAGTGTTATGTGTCTGATATTATATATGTATGTTATACAGTTTCATGGCATAATATACTTGTGATTTATTTAAGGAGTTTACTTTTATAATATCATTTTTATAAACCTATGCAATATTGGCTGTTTTCCTACACAAGATTTTGTACCAGTGATGATGACACCATGTCTGGAAAATGTTGATATTCATCCACAACTTTAGCTGTCTCATCTTAGCAAATGTATTTCTTGTTTATCTTTCTTTGTTCTTTAGTATACTGTGTTTTTTTTCTGTTGATTAAAGGTTGAAGTACTTGATGGTTAGTCTCAAACTCACTCTTGATTGTTGATTTAAGGTTGAAGTAACTGATGATTAGTCTCAAATCCAGTCTTGATTGTTATGTTGATTTAAGGTTGAAGTAACTGATGATTAGTCTCAAATCCAGTCTTGATTGTTATGTTGATTTAAGGTTGAAGGAACTGATGATTAGTTTCAAATCCAGTTTTGATTGTTATGTTGATTTAAGGTTGAAGTAACTGATGATTAGTTTCAAATCCAGTCTTGATTGTTATGTTGATTTAAGGTTGAAGTAACTGATGATTAGTTTCAAATCCAGTTTTGATTGTCATGTTGATTTAAGGTTGAAGTAACTGATGATTAGTTTCAAATCCAGTCTTGATTGTTATGTTGATTTAAGGTTGAAGTAACTGATGATTAGTCTCAAATCCAGTCTTGATTGTTATGTTGATTTAAGGTTGAAGTAACTGATGATTAGTTTCAAATCCAGTTTTGATTGTTATGTTGATTTAAGGTTGAAGTAACTGATGATTAGTTTCAAATCCAGTCTTGATTGTTATGTTGATTTAAGGTTGACGTAACTGATGGTTAGTCTGAAATCCACTCGATTGTTATTTTGATCAAAGGTTGAAGTAACTGATGGTTAGTCTCAAACTCACTCTTGATTGTTGATTTAAGGTTGAAGTAACTGATGATTAATTTCAAATCCAGTCTTGATTGTTATGTTGATTTAAGGTTGAAGTAACTGATGATTAGTCTCAAATCCAGTCTTGATTGTTATGTTCATTTATGGTATCCATTTCTACTGCCATTTTGTGAACAGCTTCTTTACTTATATTCCACTTCCCAGTTGCTTTACAATTTTCTCATGGGTCAGTGAGAGCATCTTCTAGCTGCTATTGGAACTATAGCACTTGTTTGGATGTTTTGTGTTGGTTATACTTGGGGTGTGGGTTTGTATTTGGTTGTGAATTAATTTTCTTGGTCTCAGTTTGACTTTTGCAGAAACTAATAAATGGTCAGCACTGTGATTGTTGCGTATTAGTTGTGTGTGTTTGAAATATTGCCTCCTGGAATAATAAATTCCAGCTTAATGGCCAGATCTTGAATGTTTCCATTTTGATATCTTTCACTGCACAGAAATAGTTTGTAATGCACAGGTCACTACTGGTGAACAATTTCTAACAATCTCTGTCCGTTTTAATTCATGTGCCCAGATTTTTATGTTTCTCATGGATTGTGAGTCTGATTGCACCGGTGCGTTGAGATCACCAAGTATGTAAATGAATTTGGAATCTTTTTCACTTCATTGTCCAGCTCCTCATAGGAGACATCCGTCACATCTTCAGATGATGTTATTGTTGGTACATAGGCAGTGATAGGTCTGACTGAAGCCAACAATCTCAATGTTAACATTCTTTCATATCCACCAACTGAGCTCTCAATAGTACCAAACAGTGAGCTCTTAACAGCAAAATCCACTTCATGCTGCCGAGTTTTAGCTTTTTCTCTGCCCTTCCAGAAGACAGTATAGTTAGTTAGTTAGTTAGTTAGTTAGTTAGTTAGTTAGTTAGTTAGTCGTCGGATCATCATCACTGCAAACTGGACACATCCATAGATGCTCCGATCTCTCCTTGAGTGTATCCGCCATCACACTTCTGCTGACAGTACCGGTCCTATGCTGGTTGACCATCATTCTTCTGCGCCCTCCAAAATGTTCACCTCTAGCAACACCGCATCTCAATCCCTGATCTTTAATCCTAGCCATTGAAAAGGAATCATCATCCACATTAGTCTCACTCTCGCGTGTTATATCTCTTAAGGATTTCAAAACGTCAGCGCGATCCATTGCCCCATCGCCAATTGCCACAATCGCACACGATGCCAGTTGATCCGCTCTTTCATTGCCTCGAACGCCCACATGTCCCGGCACGAAAATAAATGTAACCGCTTTCAAGCTCGCATTTATCAAGGCCTCAATCCACTGTTCGCGAACGAGACCCACTTGTACCTTCTTAATCATACTCATAGAGTCACTCAAGATGCAGACCTGCGTTACTTTCTGTGTGCGTAGCCACTCAAATGCCTTGGTCACCGCCATAGTCTCCATGGTCATACTACTATAGTGACAGCAAAGGCATCACTCTCCTCCCTGATCGTGTTACCTGCGCACTGAGCTGTGAAGGTCCAAGTACTGCGAACATGTCTAATCACAGATCTATCAGTGTATATAATAATATCCCCCTCTTTGGTATTCTCACTCATTAAAGCCTGCACTTCTTTCTCCACAGCTGTGGGACACCATTCTCTGCATTCCCTGCTAAGTGACATTACTACTCTCAAACAAGTTTCGAAATCTGTGGGTAGACCTATCCATTCCGCACCAGCTGCCACATCCTGTAATCGGCACACGCTTTGTATTACATCCTCAGCACGTCCCATCCACGACCTTCCTCTCTTGAGTCTGCTGCCTTTAACTTTCTGTATTTCGGAATGCAACGGGTGTTCCTTATCTGCATGTATTTGAAGGTACGTCCGTGCACGGCAATACTGTAATCTATGCACAGCTGTTGGGCAGTCAAGTAGGCATCGCATAGCTCTTGTCGATGTGTCTCTTGTGCATCCCAGAATGATACGCATTGCTGCATTCTGGACTCTATTCAGTCTTTCGATCTGAGTTTGGCTAAGAGTCAGAATTGCCAGTGCATATTCCACCACAGCCACAACCAAACCCTGGTACAAAAGAAATAACAATCTTTGCTCACACTGCGCAGCAGCCATAACCTTCATTGCTGCTAAGCCTTTGCCTGCCCTTATGATAATGTGGTCAACATGTTCCCTGAAACTCAGGCTTCTGTCAAAAAACACACCCAGATATCTCATTGTGCTAGTTCTTTCTAAACTTTTCCCGGACAACGAAACTTGTGGCATGGGTGTCTTTACCATGTGATTGTTCAAGGAAAACCACGTCACGAATGCCTTAGACGGATTAACCACTGCTCCCGTATCTCGACACCAATTTGTCAGTCTGTCCAGCTCCTTCTGTAGTTCAACGACACACTCTTCTCTATTTCTGCCCTGTCTATACACCAGGATATCATCGGCATATGACATCGTTCTGCCAACACCTGTGATTTGATTGCCAGCGATATGTACTGTGTATACATTGAAAAGTACAGGAGATAGAGGCGATCCCTGTGGCAGGCCAGGGCTAATAATCGTTGGTGTAGATATCCAGTTACCACACTTAAGAACTACAACCCTGTGCATCAGGGCGGCGCCAACCCAACGCACGACAAAAGGATTAACTGCAAGATTTAACAGCTGGTGCATCAAGATATCCAAGGACACCCTATTGTACGCATCCTCAAGGTCTATTGCGACCGCACATGTCTCCATGCGCGAATCGAACCCCTCAAAAACATCCTGCGCAAATATGGCTGCATTTTGCCATGTCTTCTTTCCTCGACGATATCCTCCTAACAATGTTGGTAAACACTTATTTCTTTCAAGATAACACGATACCTTCCGGGCCACAATTTTTTCCAAAAGCTTGCCAATCGTATTCTGCATAGTTATTATTCTGTAGCCATGTATCCTGGTGTGGTCCTTCCCAGGTTTGTGTAGTGGAACTAAATAGCTGTGCAACCAGTCTTCTTTCACTGTGCCCTTTAGAAGGCTATTATTGAACATGTCCGCCAACTCTCCCAACTCCTCATCCGTTCTTCGACTAATGTCATCGTATCTAATGCCATCTGGCCCTGGTGCTGTATTTTTTGTACTTTTCAGTGCCTTCCTGATTTCTTCAACTGTGATTAGCATATGGTTTTCCATGCTCAAGTTCTTACACGTGTCTGTGAACGTTTTCCTGATTTCTTGATATGCCTCCACATTTCTCTGACCAATTTGTGCGGTGTAGTGTGCCAGCAATGCAGCACCTTTTGTCTCGTCCGTCTTCTGCCAGACGGTATCGTCGCTCTGGAAATCGGCAATAGTCACGCGTCTTGTGAGACCATTCATGGATTTGTGTAACCGCCAGAACAATTTTAGTGACTTTTCGCGTGTGATCTCTTTGCAAAATTCGTCCCATTTTGACGCCTTTGCTGACTTTGCAATATCTTTGAATGTTTGGATTAAGATATCTTTCTTCCATTTCCATTGTGCGACCTCCATGGGCTGAGCCGCAACACGTTTCCGTGCCCTTTGCCATAGTGATACTGCTTTCCGTTTCTCGCTCCATGCCCTTTGAACCTCTTCGTTCCACCAGGGGGGCCTATCCCA
Organism: Meghimatium bilineatum; assembly: GCA_034231615.1. Taxonomy (NCBI): domain Eukaryota; kingdom Metazoa; phylum Mollusca; class Gastropoda; order Stylommatophora; family Philomycidae; genus Meghimatium; species Meghimatium bilineatum. The sequence goes on along the minus strand of CM067304.1, from coordinate 75,637,606 downwards.
CACCAGATTTCCCACTACTTGAGCCTTACGTTTGTCTTGTCGAATTCTGCTCACAACATCCACTCCTCTGCGATCATATTTAAAGGATCTTACCTTTGGCCTTATCTGCTTACTTTTGTCATTTTTTTAAGAGAACAACACATGGGAGAAATAACAGTATAGTTATTTTTGCCAACCGAAGATACTTTTCTAAGATGAGTTGCAGAAGGATATACGTTCTCAATGTGGCAATAGAAGTGCCACATGGAGTCGTTCAAGATTTCACTGAAAGCTTGTGAAATCAACTAAGATACATGGGAAGACGCTGCATAAAATAGATCTGTGTGCTACAGTCAAAACTTGCCACAGCATCTTGTGAGGAGGTGAGAAATGCAGCAGCTCAATAGCGAAGAGTAGCTAGATAGCCGCAGGTTTAATTTAAAAAAAAAAATAACCTGCAATAGTCATTCCTTGTCTGAAATGTTCAAGAACATTTACAACAAACATATGGCTTATTAGCCATCGATGAACTCGTAGTCCAGAAATAACTCTAACTGAATTTCAAAAGTGGATGTTACATATAGTCATCATCACTTGTGATGAAGGAACAGCAAAACATAGTTCCTTTCTCTAGTTAGTTAGTCATCGGATCATCATCACTGCAAACTGGACACGTCCATAGTTGCTCCGATCTCTCCCTGAGTGTATCCGCCATTACACTTCTGCTGATAGTACCGGTCCTATGCTGGTTGACCATCATTCTTCTGTGCCCTCCAAAATGTTCACCTCTAGCAACACTACATTTCAATCCCTGATCTTTAATCCTAGCCATTGAAAAGGAATCATCATCCACATTAGTCTCACTCTCGTGTGCTATATCTCTTAAGGAGTTCAAAACGTCAGCTCGATCCCTTTGCCACAATCGCACATGACGTCAGTTGATCTGCTCTTTCATTGCCTCGAACACCAACATGCCCCTGCATGAAAATAAATGTAACCACTTTCAGCCTCACTTTTCTCAAGACTTCAATCCACTGTTCTCGAACAAGACCCACTTGTACCTTCCTAATCATACTCATAGTCACTCAAAATGCAGACCTGCATTACCTTCTGTGTGCATACCCACTCAAATGCCCTGGTCTCCGCCATATTCTCCATGGTCATGCTACTCATAGTGACAGCAAAGGCATCACTCTCCTCCCTGATCGTGTTACCTGCGCACTGAGCTGTGAAGGTCCAAGTACTGCGAACATGTCTAATCACAGATCTATCAGTGTATATAATAATATCCCCCTCTTTGGTATTTTCTTCTTTCTCCATAGCTGTGGGACACAATTCTCTGTATTCCCTGTTAAGTGATATTACTACTCTCAAACAAGTTTCAAAATCTGTGGGTAGATTTATCGATTCCGCACCTACTGCCACATCCTGCAATCTGCACACGCTTTGTATGACATCCTCAGCACGCCCCATCTACGACCTCCTTGTCTTGAGTCTGTTGCCTTTAACTTTTTGTATTTCGGAATGCAACGGGTGTTCCTTATCTGCATGTATTTGAAGGTCGATGTGTCTCTTGTGCACCCAAGTATGATACGCATATGTTTCGTATGATGCCAACAATATGTATGTTAATACAGATGAGTTTAACATTTATAACAATTGTTTTTCTCATGTTGTATGTGTCATTTCAAACAAGGAGTTACAAAGTTAAAAATGATAATTATAAAATGCTACATCTATTCTCATATTAATGTATGGCTCAGAAACATGGACACTAAATAAACAATTAGAAGACAAAATTGATGCCTTTAAGATGTGGGTATATAGAAGAATAGGGAGAACATCATGGAAAGAGAAGAAAACAAATAAAGAGGTGCTAAAAACACTTAATATGAAGAAAGAGCTACTAAGAGAAATAAAGATCAGGCAAATAAAATATTTTGGACACATTAAAAGACATGACACCCTATTGAAGACCTTACTTGAGGGTAAAGTCAAAGGGAAGCGAGCATGAGGTAGGCAGAGATACAATTGGGAGAGTTACATCACACGATGGACAAGTTACAGTCTAGCAGAGTGCACCATCAAGACAAGACAGGAGATGTTGGAGATACGTTGCAGCCAACCTTCGTTGCGGAGACAGCACTTAATGATGATGATGTGTCATTAAGGTCTGTGGATTTGACACATGGTTCTGATATTCCAGGTTAAAATCTCAAGCCCACAGTTTCTATTTTTCATTTGTGTCTGGTACAATTTATTTACAGCCTATGTTTTGGATTTTGCCCTAGTTCAAAGGACCCATTGAGGCTGACATGCTGTGGCATATCAACACCTTATTGCCCAGCTTTGAGGTGTGCATTATTAGAGACCATTTGTTGCCCATCCAACATGATCTCTCTCTCTCTCTCTCTCTCTCTCTCTCTGACTGCCTTGTTACCTCCAAGCTAAAATATAGAGACCATGTGTTGCCCATCCAACATGATCTCTCTCTCTCTGTCTCTCTCACTCTCTCTGTCTGCCTTGTTACCTCCAAGCTAAAATATAGAGACCATGTGTTGCCCATCCAACATGATCTCTCTCTCTCTGTCTGCCTTGTTAACTCCAAGCTGAAATATAGAGACCATGTGTTGCCCATCCAACATGATCTATGTCTCTCTCTCTCTCTGTCTGCCTTGTTAACTCCAAGCTGAAATATAGAGACCATGTGTTGCCCATCCAACATGATCCCTCTCTTTCTTTCTCTCTGTTTGCCTTGTTAACTCCAAGCTAAAATATAGAGACCATGTGTTGCCCATCCAACATGATCTCTCTCTCTGTCTCTCTCTCTCTCTCTCTCTCTCTCTCTGTCTGCCTTGTTAACTCCAAGCTGAAATATAGAGACCATGTGTTGCCCATCCAACATGATCTATGTCTCTCTCTCTCTCTGTCTGCCTTGTTAACTCCAAGCTGAAATATAGAGACCATGTGTTGCCCATCCAACATGATCTATGTCTCTCTCTCTCTCTGTCTGCCTTGCTGTCTGCCTTGTTAACTCCAAGCTGAAATATAGAGACCATGTGTTGCCCATCCAACATGATCCCTCTCTTTCTTTCTCTCTGTTTGCCTTGTTAACTCCAAGCTGAAATATAGAGACCATGTGTTGCCCATCCAACATGATCTCTCTCTCTGTCTCTCTCACTCTCTCTGTCTGCCTTGTTAACTCCAAGCTGAAATATAGAGACCATGTGTTGCCCATCCAACATGATCTCTCTCTCTGTCTCTCTCACTCTCTCTGTCTGCCTTGTTAACTCCAAGCTAAAATATAGAGACCATGTGTTGCCCATCCAACATGATCTCTCTCTCTCTCTGTCTGCCTTGTTAACTCCAAGCTGAAATATAGAGACCATGTGTTGCCCATCCAACATGATCTATGTCTCTCTCTCTCTCTGTCTGCCTTGCTGTCTGCCTTGTTAACTCCAAGCTGAAATATAGAGACCATGTGTTGCCCATCCAACATGATCCCTCTCTTTCTTTCTCTCTGTTTGCCTTGTTAACTCCAAGCTGAAGTATAGAGACCATGTGTTGCCCATCCAACATGATCCCTCTCTTTCTTTCTCTCTGTTTGCCTTGTTAACTCCAAGCTGAAATATAGAGACCATGTGTTGCCCATCCAACATGATCTCTCTCTCTGTCTCTCTCTCTCTCTGTCTGCCTTGTTAACTCCAAGCTGAAATATAGAGACCATGTGTTGCCCATCCAACATGATCTCTCTCTCTCTATCTGCCTTGTTAACTCCAAGCTGAAGTATAGAAACCATGTGTTGCCCATCCAACATGATCCCTCTCTTTCTTTCTCTCTGTTTGCCTTGTTAACTCCAAGATGAAATATAGAGACCATGTGTTGCCCATCCAACATGATCCCTCTCTTTCTTTCTCTCTGTTTGCCTTGTTAACTCCAAGCTGAAGTATAGAGACCATGTGTTGCCCATCCAACATGATCTCTCTCTCTATCTGCCTTGTTAACTCCAAGCTGAAATATAGAGACCATGTGTTGCCCATCCAACATGATCTCTCTCTCTCTCTCTCTCTGTCTGCCTTGTTAACTCCAAGCTGAAATATAGAGACCATGTGTTGCCCATCCAACATGATCTCTCTCTCTGTCTCTCTCACTCTCTCTGTCTGCCTTGTTAACTCCAAGCTAAAATATAGAGACCATGTGTTGCCCATCCAACATGATCTCTCTCTCTCTCTGTCTGCCTTGTTAACTCCAAGCTGAAATATAGAGACCATGTGTTGCCCATCCAACATGATCTATGTCTCTCTCTCTCTGTCTGCCTTGCTGTCTGCCTTGTTAACTCCAAGCTGAAATATAGAGACCATGTGTTGCCCATCCAACATGATCCCTCTCTTTCTTTCTCTCTGTTTGCCTTGTTAACTCCAAGCTGAAGTATAGAGACCATGTGTTGCCCATCCAACATGATCTCTCTCTCTGTCTCTCTCACTCTCTCTGTCTGCCTTGTTAACTCCAAGCTGAAATATAGAGACCATGTGTTGCCCATCCAACATGATCTCTCTCTCTCTATCTGCCTTGTTAACTCCAAGCTGAAGTATAGAAACCATGTGTTGCCCATCCAACATGATCCCTCTCTTTCTTTCTCTCTGTTTGCCTTGTTAACTCCAAGATGAAATATAGAGACCATGTGTTGCCCATCCAACATGATCCCTCTCTTTCTTTCTCTCTGTTTGCCTTGTTAACTCCAAGCTGAAGTATAGAGACCATGTGTTGCCCATCCAACATGATCTCTCTCTCTATCTGCCTTGTTAACTCCAAGCTGAAATATAGAGACCATGTGTTGCCCATCCAACATGATCTCTCTCTCTCTCTCTCTCTGTCTGCCTTGTTAACTCCAAGCTGAAATATAGAGACCATGTGTTGCCCATCCAACATGATCTCTCTCTGTCTCTCTCTCTCTCTGTCTGCCTTGTTAACTCCAAGCTGAAATATAGAGACCATGTGTTGCCCATCCAACATGATCTCTCTCTCTGTCTTTCTCTCTCTCTGTCTGCCTTGTTAACTCCAAGCTGAAATATAGAGACCATGTGTTGCCCATCCAACATGATCTCTCTCTGTCTCTCTCTCTCTGTCTGCCTTGTTAACTCCAAGCTGAAATATAGAGACCATGTGTTGCCCATCCAACATGATCTCTCTGTCTCTCTCTCTCTGTCTGCCTTGTTAACTCCAAGCTGAAATATAGAGACCATGTGTTGCCCATCCAACATGATCCCTCTCTTTCTTTCTCTCTGTTTGCCTTGTTAACTCCAAGATTAAATATAGAGACCATGTGTTGCCCATCCAACATGATCCCTCTCTTTCTTTCTCTCTGTTTGCCTTGTTAACTCCAAGCTGAAGTATAGAGACCATGTGTTGCCCATCCAACATGATCTCTCTCTCTCTCTATCTGCCTTGTTAACTCCAAGCTGAAATATAGAGACCATGTGTTGCCCATCCAACATGATCTCTCTCTCTCTCTGTCTGCCTTGTTAACTCCAAGCTGAAATATAGAGACCATTTGTTGCCCATCCAACATGATCTCTCTCTCTCTCTCTCTGTCTGCCTTGTTAACTCCAAGCTGAAATATAGAGACCATGTGTTGCCCATACAACATGATCCCTCTCTTTCTTTCTCTCTGTTTGCCTTGTTAACTCCAAGCTGAAGTATAGAGACCATGTGTTGCCCATCCAACATGATCTCTGTCTCTCTATCTGCCTTGTTAACTCCAAGCTGAAATATAGAGACCTTGTGTTGCCCATCCAACATGATCTCTCTCTATCTGCCTTGTTAACTCCAAACTGAAATATAGAGACCATGTGTTGCCCATCCAACATGATCTCTCTCTCTCTATCTGCCTTGTTAACTCCAAGCTGAAATATAGAGACCATGTGTTGCCCATCCAACATGATCTCTCTCTCTCTATCTGCCTTGTTAACTCCAAGCTGAAATATAGAGACCATGTGTTGCCCATCCAACATGATCTCTCTCTCTGTCTCCCTCTCTCTCTCTGTCTGCCTTGTTAACTCCAAGCTGAAATATAGAGACCATGTGTTGCCCATCCAACATGATCTCTCTCTGTCTCTCTCTCTCTCTCTGTCTGCCTTGTTAACTCCAAGCTGAAATATAGAGACCATGTGTTGCCCATCCAACATGATCTCTCTCTCTGTCTCTCTCTCTCTCTGTCTGCCTTGTTAACTCCAAGCTGAAATATAGAGACCATGTGCTGCCCATACAACATGATCTCTCTCTGTCTCTCTCTCTCTCTCTGTCTGCCTTGTTAACTCCAAGCTGAAATATAGAGACCATGTGTTGCCCATCCAACATGATCTCTCTGTCTCTCTCTCTCTGTCTGCCTTGTTAACTCCAAGCTGAAATATAGAGACCATGTGTTGCCCATCCAACATGATCTCTCTCTCTCTCTATCTGCCGTGTTAACTCCAAGCTGAAGTATAGAAACCATGTGTTGCCCATCCAACATGATCTCTCTCTCTCTATCTGCCTTGTTAACTCCAAGCTGAAATATAGAGACCATGTGTTGCCCATCCAACATGATCTCTCTCTCTCTGTTTGCCTTGTTAACTCCAAGCTGAAATATAGAGACCATGTGTTGCCCATCCAACATGATCCCTCTCTTTCTTTCTCTCTGTTTGCCTTGTTAACTCCAAGCTGAAATATAGAGACCATGTGTTGCCCATCCAACATGATCTCTCTCTCTCTATCTGCCTTGTTAACTCCAAGCTGAAATATAGAGACCATGTGTTGCCCATCCAACATGATCTCTCTCTCTCTATCTGCCTTGTTAACTCCAAGCTGAAATATAGAGACCATGTGTTGCCCATCCAACATGATCTCTCTCTCTGTCTCCCTCTCTCTCTCTGTCTGCCTTGTTAACTCCAAGCTGAAATATAGAGACCATGTGTTGCCCATCCAACATGATCTCTCTCTGTCTCTCTCTCTCTCTGTCTGCCTTGTTAACTCCAAGCTGAAATATAGAGACCATGTGTTGCCCATCCAACATGATCTCTCTCTCTGTCTCTCTCTCTCTCTGTCTGCCTTGTTAACTCCAAGCTGAAATATAGAGACCATGTGTTGCCCATACAACATGATCTCTCTCTGTCTCTCTCTCTCTCTCTGTCTGCCTTGTTAACTCCAAGCTGAAATATAGAGACCATGTGTTGCCCATCCAACATGATCTCTCTGTCTCTCTCTCTCTGTCTGCCTTGTTAACTCCAAGCTGAAATATAGAGACAATGTGTTGCCCATCCAACATGATCTCTCTCTCTCTCTATCTGCCGTGTTAACTCCAAGCTGAAGTATAGAAACCATGTGTTGCCCATCCAACATGATCTCTCTCTCTCTATCTGCCTTGTTAACTCCAAGCTGAAATATAGAGACCATGTGTTGCCCATCCAACATGATCTCTCTCTCTCTGTTTGCCTTGTTAACTCCAAGCTGAAATATAGAGACCATGTGTTGCCCATCCAACATGATCCCTCTCTTTCTTTCTCTCTGTTTGCCTTGTTAACTCCAAGCTGAAGTATAGAGACCATGTGTTACCCATCCAACATGATCTCTCTCTCTCTCTCTCTGTCTGCCTTGTTAACTCCAAGCTGAAATATAGAAACCATGTGTTGCCCATCCAACATGATCTCTCTCTCTCTCTGTCTGCCTTGTTAACTCCAAGCTGAAATATAGAAACCATGTGTTGCCCATCCAACATGATCTCTCTCTCTCTCTTTCTCTCTCTCTCTCTGTCTGCCTTGTTAACTCCAAGCTGAAATATAGAGACCATGTGTTGCCCATACAACATGATCTCTCTCTTTCTTTCTCTCTGTTTGCCTTGTTAACTCCAAACTGAAATATAGAAACCATGTGTTGCCCATACAACATGATCTCTCTCTCTCTATCTGCCTTGTTAACTCCAAGCTGAAATATAGAAACCATGTGTTGCCCATCCAACATGATCTCTCTCTATCGTTCTCTCTGTTTGCCTTGTTAACTCCAAGTTGAAATATAGAGACCATGTGTTGCCCATCCAACATGATCTCTCTCTGTCTTCCTTGTTAACTCCAAGCTGAAATATAGAGACCATGTGTTGCCCATCCAACATGATCTCTCTCTCTGTCTGCCTTGTTAACTCCAAGCTGAAATATAGAAACCATGTGTTGCCCATACAACATTATCTCTCTCTCTCTCTCTCTCTCTCTCTCTGTATGCCTTGATAACTCCAAGCTGAAATATAGAAACCATGTGTTGCCCATACAACATGATCTCTCTCTCTCTCTCTCTCTCTCTCTCTCTCTGTCTGCCTTGTTAACTCCAAGCTGAAATATAGAAACCATGTGTTGCCCATCCAACATGATCTCTCTCTCTCTCTCTCTCTCTGTCTGCCTTGTTAACTCCAAGCTGAAATATAGAGACCATGTGTTGCCCATTCAACATGATCTCTCTCTCTCTCTCTCTCTGTCTGCCTTGTTAACTCCAAGCTGAAATATAGAGACCATGTGTTGCCCATCCAACATGATCTCTCTCTTTATCTGCCTTGTTAACTCCAAGCTGAAATATAGAAACCATGTGTTGCCCATCCAACATGATCTCTCTCTTTATCTGCCTTGTTAACTCCAAGCTGAAATATAGAAACCATGTGTTGCCCATCCAACATGATCTCTCTCTCTCTCTCTCTCTCTCTCTGTATGCCTTGATAACTCCAAGCTGAAATATAGAGACCATGTGTTGCCCATACAACATTATCTCTCTCTCTCTCTCTCTCTCTCTCTGTATGCCTTGATAACTCCAAGCTGAAATATAGAAACCATGTGTTGCCCATACAACATGATCTCTCTCTCTCTCTCTCTCTCTCTCTCTGTCTGCCTTGTTAACTCCAAGCTGAAATATAGAAACCATGTGTTGCCCATCCAACATGATCTCTCTCTTTATCTGCCTTGTTAACTCCAAGCTGAAATATAGAAACCATGTGTTGTCCATACAACATGATCTCTCTCTCTCTCTGTCTGCCTTGTTAACTCCAAGCTGAAATATAGAGACCATGTGTTGCCCATCCAACATGATCTCTCTCTCTCTCTCTCTCTATCTGCCTTGTTAACTCCAAGCTGAAATATAGAAACCATGTGTTGCCCATACAACATGATCTCTATCTCTCTCTCTCTCTCTATCTGCCTTGTTAACTCCAAGCTGAAATATAGAAACCATGTGTTGTCCATACAACATGATCTCTCTCTCTCTCTCTCTCTATCTGCCTTGTTAACTCCAAGCTGAAATATAGAAACCATGTGTTGCCCATCCAACATGATCTCTCTCTCTGTCTACCTTTGACTACACTCGAAATCACAAGACAAAATTATATACACAGATGGCTCTGTTAACAGAAACACAAATAAAAGCTGTTGGGGTTTTGTTACCTACAGAAACGGCATGAAGTTGTTGGTTGAGAAATCTTCTGCATATTCCAGTCACATCAAGCATGAGGATGGAGATAGAGGGAGTTACAGCAGCACTTATTTGGTTGATAACTGATACATCAACACACTCGGTTATTTCTCACAGACTCTCAAAGCATGTTGCGCAAGATAGAAAAGTTCACACTAAGAAAATAATCTTGAGACATATTGAACAACTCAATTGTCCAGAGCATTACATGAATATACTGCCCTTGTCATGCTGAGGTCAGAGGAAATGAGAGTCGACTGATTGGTAGGCAATGCTGCGATAGGTGGCACATTGCTGAGAAGAGATAAAGCAGACTTGATCAAGGCAGTAATAAATTCATTTCAAGATGAAGATGATGTCAATGAGGCTGAGAATGTACACATACAGAGAATGTTATAAATTGGAGTATCTAGAGGTGAGGGAAGGAAAATTAAATGTTTTGGAAAGTCTCGAAGATCACACAATCAACACCTGACTGGGACTCTTGAGTCTACATACACTGGGATGGCTGCTGGAAAGGAGGGCAGAGCACTTATGGGAGTGCCCCACATGCTGTGAAGCCCGTATTTAATCAAGTATAATGATGTCTGTGCACATAATGCTGTATGTACATGATGAGAAATGAATAAAACTATCAAATGACTATCTTTATTGTAAGAGACACTTAACATTGATCACTATTTTCAGACCAGTCAACCTACACTGGAGAATTTTCAAAACTTGCTAGGGCAACATTCTGAAGTATTTCATCCAGCCCGCACAGCCAAAACATTGCAGTCTCACTGGCTGTTAATGAAACAATACCATCTTCTACCAGACCAGACAGTTCAACCCATGCCACAGGGAGATCACATTCTCAATCTATCTGATATTGAGGATTTCATGAATGATGACAGTTTCATGTAAGATTGTCTCTTAAAATGTGTCAGTTTCATGTAAGATTGTCTTTTAGAATGTGTCAGTTTCATGTAAGATTGTCTCTTAGAATGTGACAGTTTCATGTAAGATTATCTCTTAAAATGTGACAGTTTCATGTAAGATTGTCTCTTTAAATGTGACAGTTTCATGTAAGATTATCTCTTAAAATGTGTCAGTTTCATGTAAGATTGTCTTTTAGAATGTGACAGTTTCATGTAAGATTATCTCTTAAAATGTGTCAGTTTCATGTAAGATTGTCTTTTAGAATGCGACAGTTTCATGTAAGATTATCTCTTAAAATGTGTCATTGTGAAAGTTTCACGTAAGATTGTCTCTTTAAATGTGACAGTTTCATGTAAGATTGTCTCTTTAAATGTGACAGTTTCATGTAAGATTATCTCTTAAAATGTGTCAGTTTCATGTAAGATTGTCTTTTAGAATGCGACAGTTTCATGTAAGATTATCTCTTAAAATGTGTCATTGTGAAAGTTTCATGTAAGATTGTCTCTTTAAATGTGACAGTTTCATGTAAGATTGTCTCTTTAAATGTGACAGTTTCATGTAAGATTATCTCTTAAAATGTGTCATTGTGAAAGTTTCATGTAAGATTGTCTCTTAAAATGTGATAGTTTCATGTAAGATTGTCTCTTAAAATGTGACAGTTTCATGTAAGATTGTCTCTTAAAATGTGACAGTTTCATGTAAGATTGTCTCTTAAAATGTGACAGTTTCATGTAAGATTGTCTCTTAAAATGTGACAGTTTCATGTAAGATTGTCTCTTAAAATGTGACAGTTTCATGTAAGATTGTCTCTTTAAATGTGACAGTTTCATGTAAGATTATCTCTTAAAATGTGTCAGTTTCATGTAAGATTGTCTTTTAGAATGTGAAAGTTTCAAGTAAGATTGTCTCTTAAAATATGTCATTGTGAAAGTTTCATGTAAGATTGTCTCTTAAAATGTGTCATTGTGAAAGTTTCATATAAGATTGTCTCTTAAAATGTGACAGTTTCATGTAAGATTGTCTCTTAAAATGTGACAGTTTCATGTAAGAGTGTCTCTTAAAATGTGACAGTTTCATGTAAGATTGTCTCTTAAAATGTGACAGTTTCATTTAAGATTGTCTCTTAAAATGTGTCATTGTGAAAGTTTCATGTAAGATTGTCTCTTAAAATGTGTCATTGTGAAAGTTTCATGTAAGATTATCTCTTAAAATGTGTCATTGTGACAGTTTCATGTAAGATTGTCTCTTAAAATGTGACAGTTTCATGTAAGATTATCTCTTAAAATGTGTCATTGTGAAAGTTTCATGTAAGATTGTCTCTTAAAATGTGTCATTGTGAAAGTTTCATGTAAGATTATCTCTTAAAATGTGTCATTGTGAAAGTTTCATGTAAGATTGTCTCTTAAAATGTGACAGTTTCATGTAAGATTGTCTCTTAAAATGTGTCAGTTTCATGTAAGATTATCTCTTAAAATGTGTCATTGTGAAAGTTTCATGTAAGATTGTCTCTTAAAATGTGTCATTGTGAAAGTTTCATGTAAGATTGTCTCTTAAAATGTGTCAGTTTCATGTAAGATTATCTCTTAAAATGTGTCATTGTGAAAGTTTCATGTAAGATTGTCTCTTAAAATGTGACAGTTTCATATAAGATTGTCTCTTAAAATGTGACAGTTTCATGTAAGAGTGTCTCTTAAAATGTGACAGTTTCATGTAAGATTGTCTCTTAAAATGTGACAGTTTCATTTAAGATTGTCTCTTAAAATGTGTCATTGTGAAAGTTTCATGTAAGATTGTCTCTTAAAATGTGTCATTGTGAAAGTTTCATGTAAGATTGTCTCTTAAAATGTGATAGTTTCATGTAAGATTGTCTCTTAAAATGTGACAGTTTCATTTAAGATTGTCTCTTAAAATGTGACAGTTTCATGTAAGATTGTCTCTTAAAATGTCTCATGATGTCAGTTTTTTTATGTTTCCACCCTTCATTACAGCTAAATTGGATAATGCCATCCATTCATTCCATATATTCCATTTTTCCCGAAGTCTGTCCTTAAATGATTTGTTAAGAGAGACATCTAGAGGCTGCAGGAGGGAGGTAAGGTACCCAGAAATTACAGATACAGTGTAGCCCCCATCTCACTACATCATTTGTCCACTTTTGTGGTGAATTGTACCAGAAATAAGTCCCAGACATGCAAGGCTGGTTTTTTTTTCTATAGCTGCCCTCTTTCTCTGCTGCCCATATACTTTATCCAGACATTGCAAGGTGTGACTTTAATCCCCATCTTCCATGCAACCTAGAACAACAGTGAAACATGTTTTCTTATGTCCAGTCATTTTATCATTCTGTTACACCATGGAAGGCAAATCAAAGCGGACAAAGTCGATATTATACAGCGAGATGCTACCAGGGGTACCACTGTACCAGATCCACTTATGACTAAAATTGGTAAGACTATAAAGCCATTGTAATGGCTCTTCACTGATCAGTTTGGGAATGTGCTTTGAATGAAATGGCTGATGCTATCTAATATTTACCATAAACTAAAAGTTGACCAGATCCATTGTTTGACTAAGCTTGGAATTTACCGTAATGACTGATGGTATCACAGCAGCCAACCTTTGTTTTGGAGACATCACTGAAAGAATAAATGAATCAGATATATCTCAAAAAATACTGGTACCTGGTGGTGGCAGGTTTTATTAGGCTGGCAAGGGCCCCCATTTATTATTCTTGATGTTGTATTTTATGTGAATAACGATAGTGTAACCAAGATTTATATGTTGGCTTTGGTGGACCAAGAGAAAGCTTTTGACAGGGTGGATAGAGCACAACTATGAATACCACTACAGACATGGAGTTCCCCACCATCTGATAAACCTATGCCAGAGCATATATGCCAATAGTCAATGCTCAATAAGAACGAGCACAGGTACATAGATAATTTTCAAATTCACTCGGGTGTGAGATAGGGATGTGTACTATCCCCCCTATTGTTCATAACATACATAGATCACATCTGCAGAGTATCAAAAGACAACAGAAGAAAACAATCCGAAGGATAACTTAAACAAACTACTATTTGTAGATGACCAAGCATTAGTGGCATCATCAGAAGAGGAACTACAAAGACAAATGGATAGATTATTATATCAAACATGCCATACCTTTAACATGAAGATACATATAGAAAAGAGCAAAGTAATGAAGATAGAAGAACAGAAAGAAACACCAATATATATATTTATTGGAAACAACAGACTTAACCAGGACTGACAGAATTCACATATCTAGAAAGTAATATAACAACAGACGGCAAGAGCAGCAAAGAAATACACAATGGCTGTAGTAAAGCATACCAAGCCCAAGGGCAAATGACACCAATCTTCAGAAACAAAAATGTAGGTTTAAACATCAAAATAACACTTCAAAATGATTATTATGCCAGTGATGCGAACTCTTCCACCCCTGATGCCGCAAGGCAAACAAGGGCCACAGGGTATCGCTAAATAGATGTGCTACCATGCCAAACATGGACAATGACAGCACAAGACAAACTTAAAATTGTGACAGCTGAAATGGCATGGTTACGCAGAATCCTAGGAATATCGCTGAGACAGGGTGAGGAATGAGGACATTCAACAAAAAACCGGCACCACCCCAATCTTGGAATATATCAAGAGACAACAGATCAAATGGTTTGTACACATCAGCAGACTAACATCAATCAGCATGCTACACAGATACAGTGAAGGCAGATCTAGAGACCGACCACGAAAATGATGAACCACTGGAATAAAAGAAGCAACAAATTTCACAATATACTCAGCGCAGAAGAGGGCCATCTCCAGAAAACTCTTCTACCCCTGATGCTGAAAGGCAACAAAGGGTTTAGCGAATAGATTGATAGATAGACAGACAGAGATATATAGATATAGATAGAAAGATAGATATAGATAGATAGAAAGATAGATATAGATAGATAGACAGACATATATATAGACAGATAGATAGGTGACAGACAGACAGATGTATAGATAGATATAAGATAGATAGCTATATATATATATATATATATATATATATAAATAGATAGATAGAACGGTAGGGTGGTCAAATGAAAGAAATGACCTTGTGTCTTACCATTGCTAAAGTTTATTTTTCTTTCCTTTTAGCAATATTTTACTTGTTCCTTCATTCGCATAAAAACGGGATTTCACAGTATTATTAACAGTATTGTTTTATTCTTTGGTCTATACACAGGTTTCTGATCTTGTTAAAATTTGGTGACATTAAAGTGACATTCTCTGGTCTTATATATATATATATGAATCAGCTTATATTCGGAAATATGCAGTATTCATCATAATCTGTTTTTGTCAAATTTATGCATAAAAGTTAATGGAAAATAAAATACAAGATGTGGGAGTGCACACACAGTTATACGAGACCACACATAAGGAAATATTACTTCTAACTTTGTATCACTTTTTCTTGTTACAGTGAAGACACAGATGAAGTCAAGGAGCAAGGTGAATATGTTTTTTCCTTTTATTTCTTATTGTTCTCTTTGTTCAATCAAAATTAGGAAGATTAGGTTAGGTATCCGCCGAAGATGGATGTGTCTGGCCATTGGTGCAAATAAAACGGCGATACAATGCATTTCCATTCTCTGGATTACATCCTGCTGGAAATCTAGTAGGACAATGAGGGGGATTCAATTTCATCCGATATGATTGAAAAATCATTTCAGAAATGCTGCATGAGTAACAAACTGGATGGATTGGAAGATGATGTTTTAGTCGATGAATCAGATAAAGAAAAAAATAGTGAGGTAGATTGTAGCAACAGCGTGTGTGAGGAAATTGTTAAAACAGAAGAAGAGTTTCATGCAGCATTGTTTGGAGACTCAAATGAATCGGATTGAAGGATTTTAGCTACCAGTAAGTAGGCCTACAGTAATTTGGTATACCATTAGTAGGTACCATAATTGTAAGGCTACAATGATGTATTGACGTGTGTAAGGAATAGTACCTCACGGTGAGAAACAGCCACTTTCTCCTTAGAGAAAGACCTAGATCCTATTTGGTTTCCCTGCTCCTATCACTTATGGCTCATATATATACTGCATGTGTACAGCAACATCACCACCACCACAGGAAATAGACACATTTTATGACGATCTACAAGAGATAATAGATAAAACACCGAAACAAGACATTAAAATAATAATGGGGGATTTAAATGCAATGGTTGGACCACGAAACGCATGGGAAGAAAGACATGCAGTAGGGCCTTTCACTATCGACCAAAGGAATGAGAGAAGAACGACTAGTAGGTTTTTGCATAGACAACAACTTGACAATCATGAACACTATTCCCACAACATCCTAGACGACTGTTCACATGGACATCACCAGATTGCAAGACAAAAATTCAAATAGACTACATCTTAATCCGATACAGATGACGATCAAGCATCCTATGCGCCAAGACCCATAAGAGTGCTGACTGCGACACAAACCACGAACTTCTCATGGCGGATGTAAAATAAGGCTTCAATAGGTTATAAAAGGTGCTACACCTGATACCAGCAGAATATAGCATCACAGTTCACAACAAATTTGAAATACTTCTGGCAGTACAAGAAGAATTAACACTCGTGTAGGCAACTATGCAAGAGATATTCTTGTTTCTACAGCACAAAATCGTATACCAGAAAAATTACTAAGAAAAAAGGCTACATATCCTATGCAACTCTCAAACTAATTGAAGAAAGAAGACAAATGAAAACAATGGATTACACTGCAAATCACAGCAAATGCAAAGAAATTACCAAGAAAATAAGGAAGGATACAAGACAAGACAAAAACAAATATATATATACTGGAGACCTGCAGCAAGATAGAGATCAACAAACAAGGAAGAAGTGATAGCATGTTCAAAAAGATGAGTACTCTGATTGACGATTTCAAGCCAGCACTAAACATCACTCAAGAAAGACATGGTAAATTGACAGTAAATAAAGATTATCCTGGAAAGATGAAAAAAATACAGTCAGGAAATGTATGAGGAAATCTACAAAAACACAGACAATAACACCCACAATAGAACAGTGAAATAGAAACCAAAACCCAGGTTTAGATGAAGTTAGATGGGCCATTAAAAATGTGAAGAGAGGGAAATCTCCAGGGTGGGATAATATAACCGCTAAAATGATCCAGGCAGGAGGAGAAACTACCATCAACATCTATCACACAATCTTCACCAAGATCTGGAAAGTGAAGCTTGACCCAAGGAATGGACATGATCAGTCTACATACCACTACCGAAGAAGAGTAATCTAACACTATGCTCCAACTACACAACCATTGCACTGATCAGTCACACCAGCAAAATACTACTTGGTATCATCATGAAAAAAAACTACAACATAAGCTGGAAGAAGAGTTAAATGAAGCACAGATAGGGCAGAGACACCAGAGACCATATTTTCGATATGCAGAACATTATAGAAAAATGCATAGAGTTTAATGTCGACATCTACACATGCTTTATTAACTAGACCAAAGCATTCGATTGTGTACAACATCAAAAACTTTGGAATATCATGGAGGATGTTGGTTTCCCAATACACTTAATCCACCTCATAAAAACATTATACCAAGACCAGCAAGCAGCGAAAGTAAATAGTGAAACATCTGATTGGTTCAGCTTTGACAAGGATGTGTCCTGTCACCATATCTCTTGAACATTTATGCAGAGAACATAATGAAGAATGTAAAAAATGATCAACAGAGAAATTACTTTGACCCACTCAACATCAGTGGGTCACGAGATACTAGAACTAAGATATGCTGATGATACAACATTATTAGAGCACAGTCAAGCAGGTCTCAAACACATCATAAACTCCATTAAAGAACATAGTGAAAACAAAACCTATTTCTGAATGGAAACAAGACCAAGATTATGACAATTGACAAAACCACTAGCATGTTCTCATTCAGTATCAACAACAGCGAATTAGAAAGAGTTTTGAATACCTTGGTTCTCTTATCAACAGTAACAGGAATTGCAATGAAGAAGTCAAAAGGAGGTTGGCTGTCACATTAAAGAAGCTGATACAAATGAAAAACATATGGCTGAGCTGCTGCAAAACAACAAAACTAACATTCATAAGAGCTTGCGTATTCCCAGTGGCAGTATATGAGTGTGAATCCTGGACTATCACCAACAAAGTGAAAAATAAACTAGCAACATTTGAAACAAAATGTTACAGAAAAATCCTCATAATACCATGGACAAAAAAGATCACCAATGTAGCCATGCTGAGAGAAATTTTTGTAAAAGAAAACTGGTTAAATAGCATGGTTCTTTCCAGAAAACTAAAATATTCTGGCCATATCAAACGTCATGATAGCCTAGAGAAGATCATAATGAAGGGGATGATGACATGGAGATGAATAAGAGGCAGGTCAAGAAGAAGATGGACGCAAGACATCAAAGATCACCTGAACATGACAGTAACAGAATCAGGAAGACTGGCTCATATAGACAGAAGTTTGAAAAGCTGTGATGACTGCTACATCCTGTTCAGAATATGCTACCTGATGATGACATGGTTGATGTTGAAATAAGGATATTCTAATGGTTGATATTGTAGATATTATTTATTCTAATGGTTGACATTGTAGATATTATTTATTCTAATGGTTGACATTGTAGATATTATTTATTCTAATGGTTGACATTGTAGATATTATTTATTCTAATGGTTGACATTGTAGATATTATTTATTCTAATGGTTGACATTGTAGATATTATTTATTCTAATTGATGATAATAAAGTAAATTGTGTGTATCATTATGCTAACAAATTAATGTAAAGATTATTATAAAATTTAAGCAGACAAACTGTGACGAGATGTTTGATCTAGAGTAAATATGTAACCAACTGTGGCAAACTGTGACACGATGTTTGATCTAGAGTAAATATGTAACCAACTGTGACAAACTGTGATGAGATGTTTGATCTAGAGTAAATATGTAACCAACTTTGACAAACTGTGACGAGATGTTTGATCTAGAGTAAATATGTAACCAACTGTGATGAGATGTTTGATCTAGAGTAAATATGTAACAAACTGTGACGAGATGTTTGTTCTAGAGTAAATATGTGACAAACTGTGATGAGATGTTTGATCTAGAGTAAATATGTAACAAACTGTGACGAGATGTTTGATCTAGAGTAAATATGTGACCAACTGTGATGAGATGTTTTATCTAAAGTAAATATGTAACCAACTGTGACAAACTGTGACAAGATGTTTGATCTAGAGTAAATATGTAACCAACTGTGACAAACTGTGACGAGATGTTTGATCTAGAGTAAATATGTAACCAACTGTGGCAAACTGTGACACGATGTTTGATCTAGAGTAAATATGTAACCAACTGTGACAAACTGTGATGAGATGTTTGATCTAGAGTAAATATGTAACCAACTTTGACAAACTGTGACGAGATGTTTGATCTAGAGTAAATATGTAACCAACTGTGATGAGATGTTTGATCTAGAGTAAATATGTAACAAACTGTGACAAGATGTTTGTTCTAGAGTAAATATGTGACAAACTGTGATGAGATGTTTGATCTAGAGTAAATATGTAACAAACTGTGACGAGATGTTTGATCTAGAGTAAATATGTGACCAACTGTGATGAGATGTTTTATCTAAAGTAAATATGTAACCAACTGTGACAAACTGTGACAAGATGTTTGATCTAGAGTAAATATGTAACCAACTGTGACAAACTGTGATGAGATGTTTGATCTAGAGTAAATATCTGACCAACTGTGACAAACTGTGATGAGATGTTTGATCTAGAGTAAATATCTGACCAACTGTGACAAACTGTGATGAGATGTTTGATCTAGAGTAAATATGTAACCAACTGTGATGAGATGTTTGATCTAGAGTAAATATGTGACAAACTGTGACGAGATTTTTGATCTCGAGTAAATATGTGACCAACTGTGACAAACTGACGAGATGTTTGATCTAGAGTAAATATGTGACAAACTGTGATGAGATGTTTGATCTAGAGTAAATATGTAACAAACTGTGACGAGATGTTTGATCTAGAGTAAATATGTGACAAACTGACGAGATGTTTGATCTAGAGTAAATATGTAACCAACTGTGACGAGATGTTTGATCTAGAGTAAATATGTGACCAACTGTGACAAACTGACGAGATGTTTGATCTAGAGTAAATATGTGACAAACTGTGATGAGATGTTTGATCTAGAGTAAATATGTAACAAACTGTGACGAGATGTTTGATCTAGAGTAAATATGTGACAAACTGTGATGAGATGTTTGATCTAGAGTAAATATGTAACAAACTGTGACGAGATGTTTGATCTAGAGTAAATATGTGACAAACTGACGAGATGTTTGATCTAGAGTAAATATGTAACCAACTGTGACGAGATGTTTGATCTAGAGTAAATATGTGACAAACTGTGACGAGATGTTTGATCTAGAGTAAATATGTAACCAACTGTGATGAGATGTTTGATCTAGAGTAAATATGTAACAAACTGTGACAAGATGTTTGTTCTAGAGTAAATATGTGACAAACTGTGATGAGATGTTTGATCTAGAGTAAATATGTAACCAACTATGACAAACTGTGACGAGATGTTTGATCTAGAGTAAATATGTAACCAACTGTGACAAACTGTGATGAGATGTTTGATCTAGAGTAAATATGTGACAAACTATGACGAGATGTTTGATCTAGAGTAAATATGTAATCAACTGTGACAAACTGTGACGAGATGTTTGATCTAGAGTAAATATGTGACCAACTGTGACAAACTGTGATGAGATGTTTGATCTAGAGTAAATATGTAACAAACTGTGATGAGATGTTTGATATAGAGTAAATATGTGACCAACTGTGACAAACTGTGACGACATGTTTGATCTAGAGTAAATATGTGACAAACTGTGATGACATGTTTGATCTAGAGTAAATATGTGACAAACTGTGACAAGATGTTTGATCTAGAGTAAATATGTGACAAACTGTGACGACATGTTTGATCTAGAGTAAATATGTGACAAACTGTGATGAAATGTTTGACCTAGAGTAAATATGTGACAAACTGTGACGAGATGTTTGATCTACAGTAAATATGTGACAAACTGTGACGAGATGTTTGATCTAGAGTAAATATGTAACTAACTGTGACAAACTGTGACGACATGTTTGATCTAGAGTAAATATGTGACAAACTGTGATGACATGTTTGATCTAGAGTAAATATGTGACAAACTGTGATGAGATGTTTGATCTAGAGTAAATATGTGACAAACTGTGACAAGATGTTTGATCTAGAGTAAATATGTGACAAACTGTGATGAGATGTTTGATCTATAGTAAATATGTAACCAACTGTGATGAGATATTTGATCTAGAGTAAATATGTGACAAACTGTGACAAGATGTTTGATCTAGAGTAAATATGTGACAAACTGTGATGAGATGTTTGATCTAGAGTAAATATGTGACAAACTGTGACGAGATGTTTGATCTAGAGTAAATATGTGACAAACTGTGACGAGATGTTTGATCTAGAGTAAATATGTGACAAACTGTGACGAGATGTTTGATCTAGAGTAAATATGTGACCAACTGTGACGAGATGTTTGATCAAGAGTAAATATATAACCAACTGTGACAAACTGTGATGAGATGTTTGATCTAGAGTAAATATGTAACCAACTGTGACAAACTGTGACGACATGTTTGATCTAGAGTAAATATGTAACCAACTTGATGATCTCTTTGTCAGAGCTTGCAATGGTGGACAGACGTAACAAACGAGAGATTAGACACCTGGAGCAGGAGTTGCCCAAGTGGCAAGTTCTGGTGGACAGTGTAACAGGTGAATTGTGAACATGGGATATATGAGTGCTATACAATGTGAACATAAGATGTATGGATGACATACAATATGAACATGTGATGTATGGATGACCTACTCTTGAAAATGGGATAGTTGGATGATATACACAATGATGTAGTAATCTCAGTGTCATGAAAATATGAATATCTTCTATCAGTTTTCATGCAGAAATTATGAAGTAATTGTTTAGGTGTGCACATGGAACAACAGAAATCATGTAGTAATTGTTGAGGTGTACACATGGAATAACATACTTAGGACATTGTTCATAGAAAATATATTTTATAATCTCACACTAGATTGAGATAGCATTTATAGTGAAGATACTGCATGATTATTCCAGATGAGAGACAATTAATGTCACAAATACAAATACAATATTGTCACTCCAGATGAGACACAATTACTGTCACAAATACAAATGCAATATTGTCACTCCAGATGAGACAAAACATTTGTATCACATACAATATTGTCACTTCAGAATGACAAAACATTTGTATCACATACAATATTGTCACAATTTGTGATATTGGGTCTATGACACAAACATACTGCTGGTCACTAGTAGTCCATAGAACCTGATTTTTGTTCAGCTGTACACATGCAACAAAGGAAATCATGTAGTAATTGTTACGTTGTACACATGAAACAACAGAGATTATGTAGTAATTGTTACGTTGTACACATGAAACAACAGAGATTATGTAGTAATTGTTACGTTGTACACATGAAACAACAGAGATTATGTAGTAATTGTTACATTGTACACATGAAACAACAGAGATTATGTAGTAATTGTTCAGCTGTACACATGCAACAAAGGAAATCATGTAGTAATTGTTACGTTGTACACATGAAACAACAGAGATTATGTAGTAATTGTTCAGCTGTACACATGAAACAACAGAGATTATGTAGTAATTGTTCAGCTGTACACATGGAACAACAGATTATGTAGTAATTGTTCAGCTGTACACATGGAACAACAGATTATGTAGTAATTGTTCAGCTGTACACATGGAACAACAGATTATGTAGTAATTGTTACATTGTACACATGAAACAACAGAGATTATGTAGTAATTGTTACATTGTACACATGAAACAACAGAGATTATGTAGTAATTGTTACATTGTACACATGAAACAACAGAGATTATGTAGTAATTGTTCAGCTGTACACATGGAACAACAGATTATGTAGTAATTGTTCAGAAATATAGTCACTGATTTAATTTTTTTTCTAATTATCATTGTAGGTATTAGCATGCCTGATTTTGACAGTCAGACCTTGGCTGTTCTTAGAGGCAGACTGGTCAGATATTTGATGAGATCAAGGGAGGTGAGTCTTTCTTCTGTTCCAATATCAATAGTAGTATTAGTTCTAGATGTTATATCACACAAGAGAACAGATTCATTATATATATATATATATATATATATATATATATATATATATATATATATATATATATAATATGTTCCTGTAAGTAATGTCAGTCATCAACCCAACGTAATGACATTTCACAGTAATGTCTGTCTTTGTGTTTTCAATAGATATCATTGGGTAGGTCGACAACAGACAATCATGTTGATGTTGATCTCTCATTGGAGGGTCCTTCGTGGAAAGTTTCCAGACGGCAAGGGATTATCAAGTTGAGGTCAGTAATAGTAGTTTGTGGCTCCATGCCAAAAAATTGTGATATAATGTTTTGTAACACTTGTTTGAGTCAGAATATCTTTTGAAAGTTTCAGTATTCTAACTTTATTGGTTAATGTTTAAAGTTGTTTAAAAAAAATTAACATACGTAAAACTCATCATAGCCAACAAAAATGGCTGACCTGTGTGGCTGAAAAAGGTGTGACTGTCAGGTTTACTCAGAGTCACTCATATTTATAAAACTCACCATAGCCACAAAATGGCTGACCTGTGCAGCTGAAAAAAAGATGTGGCAGTGAAAATGTTGTAGCCCCAGGTTTACTCTGAGAGTCAGATTCATATTTGTTATAACACTAGTCTTCATTGTCCATGTAAACATACTGAACAAAAACAATTATGTTTCATGTTGCTTCTGACTATGTTCAATAAATGCAGAAACTTTGTATTGATATGTTACATCAGGAGTGGGAAACATCCGACCAGTAGGCCATTCTGTAAAGTTATTTTGTAATATGTTATATCAGGAGTGGGAAACATCCGACCAGTAGGCCATTCTGAAAAGTTATTTTGTAATATGTTATATCAGGAGTGGGAAACATCCGACCAGTAGGCCATTCTGAAAAGTTATTTTGTAATATGTTATATCAGGAGTGGGAAACATCTGACCAGTAGGCCATTCTGTAAAGTTATTTTGTAGTGATATGTTACATCAGGAGTGGGAAACATCCGACCAGTAGGCCATTCTGTAAAGTTATTTTGTAATATGTTATATCAGGAGTGGGGAAACATCCGACCAGTAGGCCATTTTGTAAAGTTATTTTGTAGTGATATGTTACATCAGGAGTGGGAAACATCCGACCAGTAGGCCATTCTGTAAAGTTATTTTGTAATATGTTATATCAGGAGTGGGAAACATCTGACCAGTAGGCCATTCTGTAAAGTTATTTTGTAATATGTTATATCAGGAGTGGGAAACATCTGACCAGTAGGCCATTCTGTAAAGTTATTAGTAATATGTTATATCAGGAGTGGGAAACATCTGACCAGTAGGCCATTCTGTAAAGTTATTTTGTAATATGTTATATCAGGAGTGGGAAACATCCGACCAGTAGGCCATTCTGTAAAGTTATTTTGTAATATGTTATATCAGGAGTGGGAAACATCTGACCAGTAGGCCATTCTGTAAAGTTATTAGTAATATGTTATATCAGGAGTGGGAAACATCCGACCAGTAGGCCATTCTGTAAAGTTATTTTGTAATATGTTATATCAGGAGTGGGAAACATCCGACCAGTAGGCCATTCTGTAAAGTTATTTTGTAGTGATATGTTACATCAGGAGTGGGAAACATCCGACTAGTAGCCCATTCTATAAAGTTATTTTGTAATATGTTACATCAGGAGTTGGAAACATGCAACTTACAGACAGCCCTAGAAAGTTATTTTGTAATGTCTAATATATGAAGACATGTCAATGCTAACATATGAAGACATGTCAGTGCTAACATATGAAGACATGTCAGTGCTAACATATGAAGACATGTCAGTGCTAACATATGAAGACATGTCAGTGCTAACATATGAAGACATGTCAGTGCTAACATATGTAGAGTTAGTTGATATCATGGATGTAGTAGATATGGATGTAGTTGATATCATGGATGTAATAGATATCATGGATGTAGTAGATATAATGGATGTAGTTGACATCATGGATGTAATAGATATCATGGATGTAGTAGATATAATGGATGTATTTGACGTAGTAGATATCATGGATGTATTTGACGTAGTAAATATCATGGATGTAGTAGATATAATGGATGTAGTTGACATCATGGATGTAGTAGATATAATGGATGTAGTTGACATCATGGATCTAGTAGATATAGTTGTTGTAGTAGATATCATGGATGTAGTAGATATCATGGATGTATTTGTTGTAGTAGATATCATGGATGTAGTAGATATCATGGATGTAGTAGATATCATGGATGTATTTGTTGTAGTAGATATCATGGATGTAGTTGATGTAGTAGATATCATGGACGTAGTAGATATCATGGATGTAGTAGATATCATGGATGTATTTGTTGTAGTAGATATCATGGATGTAGTAGATATCATGGATTTAGTAGATATAATGGATGTAGTTGACATCATGGATCTAGTAGATATAGTTGTTGTAGTAGATGTCATGGATGTAGTAGGTATCATGGATGTAGTTGATGTCATGGATGTAGTATATATCATGGATGTAGTTTATATCATAGATGTAGTTGATGTAGTAGATATCATGGATGTAGTAGATACCATGGATGTAGTAGATATCATGGATGTAGTAGATATCATGGATGTATTTGACGTAGTAGATATCATGGATGTATTTGACGTAGTAAATATCATGGATGTAGTAGATAACATGGATGTCATTGATGTAGTAGATATCATGGATGTAGTTGATGTAGTAGATATCATGGATGTAGTTGATGTAGTAGATATCATGGGTGTAGTATATATCATGGATGTAGTAGATATCATGGACGTAGTAGATATCATGGATTTAGTAGATACCATGGATGTAATTGATGTAGTAGATATCATGGACGTAGTAGATATCATGGATTTAGTAGATATCATGGATGTAGTTGATGTAGTAGATATCATGGATGTAGTAGATATCATGGATGTAGTAGATATCATGGATGTATTTGTTGTAGTAGATATCATGGATGTAGTAGATATCATGGACGTAGTAGATATCATTGATGTAGTTGATGTAGTAGATATCATGGATGTAGTAGATATCATGGATGTAGTAGATACCATGGATGTAGTAGATATCATGGATGTAGTAGATATCATGGATGTATTTGTTGTAGTAGATATCATGGACGTAGTAGATATCATGGATGTAGTAGATATCATGGATGTATTTGTTGTAGTAGATATCATGGATGTAGTAGATATCATGGATGTAGTAGATATCATGGACGTAGTAGATATCATGGATTTAGTAGATATCATGGATGTATTTGTTGTAGTAGATATCATTGACGTAGTAGATATCATGGATGTAGTAGATATCATGGACGTATTTGTTGTAGTAGATATCATGATTGTAGTAGATATCATGGATGTAGTTGATGTAGTAGATATCATGGATGTAGTTGATTTAGTTGATATCATGGATGTAGTAGATATCATTGATGTAGTTGATGTAGTAGATATCATGGATGTAGTAGATATCATGGATGTATTTGTTGTAGTAGATATCATGGACGTAGTAGATATCATGGATGTAGTTGATGTAGTAGATATCATGGATGTAGTTGATGTAGTAGATATCATGGATGTAGTAGATATCATGGATGTAGTAGATATCATGGATGTAGTAGATATCATGGACGTATTTGTTGTAGTAGATATCATGGATGTAGTAGATATCATGGATGTAGTAGATATCATGGACGTATTTGTTGTAGTAGATATCATGATTGTAGTAGATATCATGGATGTAGTTGATGTAGTAGATATCATGGATGTAGTTGATTTAGTTGATATCATGGATGTAGTAGATATCATGGATGTATTTATTGTAGTAGATCTCATGAATGTATTTGTTGTAGTATATATCATGGACGTAGTAGATATCATGGATGTATTTATTGTAGTAGATATCATGAATGTATTTGTTGTAGTATATATCATGGACGTAGTAGATATCATGGATGTAGTTGATGTAGTAGATATCATGGATGTAGTTGATGTAGTAGATATCATGGATGTAGTAGATATCATGGATGTAGTAGATATCATGGATGTAGTAGATATCATGGACATATTTGTTGTAGTAGATATCATGATTGTAGTAGATATCATGGATGTAGTTGATGTAGTAGATATCATGGATGTAGTAGATATCATGGATGTATTTATTGTAGTAGATATCATGAATGTATTTGTTGTAGTATATATCATGGACGTAGTAGATATCATGGATGTATTTATTGTAGTAGATATCATGAATGTATTTGTTGTAGTATATATCATGGACGTAGTTGATGTAGTAGATATCATGGATGTAGTAGATATCATGGATGTAGTAGATAACATGGATGTATTTATTGTAGTAGATATCATGAATGTAGTAGATATCATTGATGTAGTAGATATCGTGGATGTAGTAGATATCATGGATGTAGTTGATGTAGTAGATATCATGGATGTAGTAGATATCATGGATGTATTTATTGTAGTAGATATCATGAATGTATTTGTTGTAGTATATATCATGGACGTAGTAGATATCATGGATGTAGTTGATGTAGTAGATATCATGGATGTAGTAGATATCATGGATGTATTTATTGTAGTAGATATCATGAATGTAGTAGATATCATTGATGTAGTAGATATCGTGGATGTAGTAGATATCATGGATGTAGTTGATGTAGTAGATATCATGGATGTAGTAGATATCATGGATGTAGTAGATATCATGGATGTATTTATTGTAGTAGATATCATGGATGTAGTATATATCATGGATGTAGTTGATATCGTGGATGTAGTAGATATTGTATAGTTCATATTGTGGATGTAGTTGATCACAATTAATTGATTCACCAGAAAAAAATAAGATATTCTTGAAGGGAAATTTTTTTATACTTGTATTAAACTTCCATCATAATCATGTCCCGTCTCCGCAGCAAAGGTTGATTACAACAGACCTCCAACATCCCCTTTCTCTTTTCTTGGTGGTTTATTCCAGTAGAAGGTAGCCTTGTGATTCTATTCATTCATTTTCCTTTTGCGCTGAAGTTAGGCAGAGGTCAGATCTCTCCAATTCTGTCTGTTCAAAGCTATTCTGTGCAGTTCTTGAATAGTATGAATATTGGTTGTTTTACTTTCTCTTAAGAATTGTTCTTCTGAGTGTTTCTTTTGGTCTACCCTTGGCTCTTTTGTCTGTAGGTATCTATTCAAGAGATTGGTGGTGTATTCTGTTGGTGTCTGCGCATAGGACATGCCCGATGTAGGACCAACAGCGTTTTCTGATAACATCTGTGATGAAATTTTGATGTGTCTCTTCTCAGATTTTATCATTCGATTTGAATTCACTCCAATGGGTGTTAGTTATCCTACGAAGACATTTATTCTCGAAACTCAGTAATTTCTTTTCTGAAGATAAATAGCTTTTCCAGCTTTCACATCCATATGATAGAACCGGAATAACGCAGGAATTAAATAAGCGCATTTTCGTGCGTGTGCTGATTGACTTTGACTTCCAGATATTAGTCTGTTAAATGCACTTGATGCTAGGGCAATGCGAGTTGTAATTTCTGTCATGACATCACTGTCGAGTGTTAATTTGCTTCCTAGATAGGCGAATTTGTGTACTTTTTCAAGTTGTTGTCCATTTAAAGTAATTTCGTTAGATGAATTGGTGAAGTCCATAATTTTTGTTTTTGATGAATTGATTTGGAGACCTATTTGTCCTGCAATGAGTTTTAATCTATCAGTTTTTGTTTCTGCATCTTGATGGTTTTCACTCAATGGTGCAAGATCATCAGCAAAATCCAGGTCTTCTAATGTTGTTTTATTTATCCATTTGATTCCTAAATTTGTGTTGGATGTGCTTTTTCTCATAGCCCAGTCAATTGTGATATTGAATAGTAATGGTGACATAGGGCAGCCTTGTTTAACACCAGTAATCACAGGGAACCATTCTGAATTGCCTTTTTCTGTTCTAACACAGCATTTTGAGTTGGTATAGAATGATTTTATCACATTTATATATTTGTTTTGAAATCCGTATATTTTTAAAATTTCCCAAAGCGATGGTCAATGGATGCTGTCAAAAGCTTTTTGAAAATCAACAAAGTTTATTATGAGATTAGATATAAATTGTAAACATTCTTCTATTATTGTTCTAAGAGTGAATATATGGTCGAGGCAGGAACGACCTGGTCTAAAGCCTGACTGCTCTTCTCTAAGTCTTTTGTCTAAGGATGACTTTAATCTTGCAAGCAACATATTACAAAGAATTTTGCCAGGTACGGATAGCAGTGTGATTCCCCTCCAGTTATCACAGTTTGTTAGGTCTCCTTTTTTTGGTAGTTTGATAATGATGCCATTTTTCCATTGTTGAGGTGGGCATTCATTTTTCCAAATCATATTGAAAATATCCAGTAAAAATTACAAGGTATTATCATTTGCTGCTTTTAACATTTCCCTTGTGATGTCATCTTGACCTGCTGCTTTATTGTTTTTTAATTTCTTAATGGTTTGTTTTACCTCTTCAAGAGTGAAATTTTCTATCGAAGCTTTAATGGTGGCATTGTCTCCTCTTCCTCTAGATTTGGAGTAGATTGGGGTGGTGGTCTGTTAAGATCTTGGAAATGTTAGAACTTTGCCATTTTTGTCTTTAATAGATGCGTTTGGGATAAGTGGCTGATGTCACAGTTGTTTGGTTATGTGGTGTAATATCTTGCTGTTGTTGTGTTTTGAGGCTGATTCAGCTTCCAATGCTAAGTTGTTTATATAATTGTGCCTGTCCTTGCTAGCGCTTGCTTTAACTTCTTTGTCTAAAAGTGCATAATTTATTCTTATGATTCTATACAAGAGAATAAATAATAAAGCTCTTAATGGCTTTAGCGTCCTTGTCAAGGCTAACGGTGATTTGGAAAAGCAACATCAGTGTTGGAGTGAAAGTCAAACTGTATAAGTCGCTTGTGCTTTCTGTTGTGATGTATGGTTGTGAGAGTTGGACACTCACTGCGGACATGGAGAGAAGATTACAGGCTTTCGAGTACAAATGCTACAGATGAATTCTACGAATTTCCTATAGGGAACATAAGACCAATGTGTACGTAAGAAATAAAGTAGTGATGTGTGCAGGTGTTGAGGAACCATTGCTTTCAATAGTGAAACGACGAAAACTAGCATGGTTCGGACATGTATGCAGGCATGATTCCTTGTCAAAAACATTACTGCAGGGATCTGTCGAAGTCGGAAGAAGCAGAGGAGGGAAAATAAAGGCATGAACAGACAACATCAAGGAATGGACAGGACAAGATATTTCCACACTCATCCGCATCGCTGAGGATAGAATTCACTGGAGGACTCTGTGTGCTGAAGCGTCCAATGTGGTACCCCTACGACCCAATGTGGTACCCCTAAGGGTTACCGGTTTATTGATTGACTGAACGTTGTGATGTTACTCTCCTACTTGTATCTCTGCCTACCTCTTGCTCGCATCCCCTCAACTAAACCCTCGAAGGTCTTCAACAAGATGTCTTTTAATTTGTCCAAAATAATTTACTTGTTTGATCTTTATTACCTTCAATAATTCTTTTGTCATGCTAAGTATTGCTAAAACCTCTTTGTTGGTTTTCTTCTCTTTTCATGATGTTCTCTCTATTCTTCTATATATCCACATCTCAGAGACGTATCTCCCAACTCCACAGGACTGGCCACATGGTTTGTATGCCAGACGAGCTCCTTCCAAAGAGATTATTCTATGGGGATCTGTGCGATGGTAAACATTCAAGCGGAGGGAAGAAAAAGCGCTTAAAGGATTACCTAAAAAAAACTCTCAAGCACTGCAGCATCGATCCAAGCTCCTGGGAGAATACAGCCCTTGATCGCTCAGCTTGGCACACCCAGATCACTGCTGGCATCACTAAATTTGAAAAAGAAAGAACACTGCTGGCAATTTACAAGCAACGGAAGTGGAAGAACAAATATGAAAACTCTCCTACACTGACCCTCTGCATGAACTGCAATAGAGCTATCCTGGCACGAATCGGACATCTATGAACTCATAAACCAAATTGTTTAGATGTTAATATTTTAATCATGTCATTGAAAGTACTTTTAGTCATTCCTATTCTCCTTTTAACTTCTGTTTCACATCTGCCATCATTTGTGATTATGCGTCAGAGATATTCGTAATGTTCTTTTGATAAACTTTGATAGGCACACTCAAAGACATGTCAGTTACTTGATGAGCATGTGAAGCTATTTGTCAGTTTCAGTATACAGATCATTGATATTTGTTTTTTAAATCTTGTCAGTTCTTTCATGTTTTTTAGTTGTTTTAATTCTTCAACAAATATTGAAATATTCCATTTGTGCTGAATTTTAGAACTGTTATATTCATAACTATCATCATGTGACAGGAACAGTGGGGATTTCTTTATCGCCAATGAAGGCAAGCGTCCAATCCTGGTAGATGGACGTCCAGTCATGGCTGGGAGCAAACAGAAACTCAGCAACAACTCTGTGGTTGAGGTAAAGTCATGTCAAATTGATCAGAGTTTTAAACATTGGTATCTTGTTCACAATATTCTTTTTTTCCTGCTGAACAGTTCTACCCTTGACTGCTCAAAGTCATTATACAAAAAAGTGCAGGTTTTCTGAAGTTGACTGAGTCTCATTTATACAGTGAGTTAGTGAATGTTGAGCATGTCAGATCAAAGATTTTCCAGGAAGTTGAGAGGGAAAGGAAGCTGATGAAATAATTCCTTTAGCTGTGAGTAGGTAGCACTTGACACATGATGAAAATGTGAGTAGATAGCACTTGACAGCCCATAGTCTTTCTAATGCACAGGATTTTCTTAATTGTGTAATTGAGGTGACACCCAAACTCTCATAAGATTATCTCCACGCCATGGTTGTGCAGGGGTTGTCTCCAAGCCATGGTTGTGCAGGGGGAGGTTTATGGATGTATGTTTAGTCCCCAAAGGTTGGCATTCCAGGATCACCATGTCTTGTCAGGAGCACAGAACACACTTCTGGGCCAACTGTTTCATAATTTTTCTGTTAAGATTCATTGACCTGTCCATAGTGATGGAATATCTTTATTCCCTGTTACCTAGGAGACTGCCACAAAAAGATAGAAGTGCAATGTCTGCTGGCCAGCATCTCTTTGTCATCCATGGGGATTATTTTTTAGAAGACAACAATGATTTTTTCACAAGTGACAGGTTGTCAGTTTATCCCCTATTTTCCTTAGTTGGCTCCTTATGACATACCTAGAAAGAAGACAGTGACCCTATTCTTTTCATCCTTTACTAGAAGTTCAGGCTCCGGTCGCTACATGAACGGGAGAAGCAGTCAATAAGGATATGCTCAGCTGTTTCGTTCAGATGAGAGCAGCAGTGTACAAGTGGGGTAGATGTTGTAGTCTGATAGAGTTTAAATAGCTAGAAACTCTTGCATGTTCTGTTTGAAACTGAATGATTAGGGATTTGGCTTCTCCTGCAGAGTTTCAGAGGAGGTCTTGAGAGCTGATCTGTCTGTGCCATCTTTGAATGCTGATGATAGTAGCTGTTTATGGTTTCTAAAGCATTTCTTCAAGAGTTTTTGGTAGTGTTCCCTTATTGCCTGCTTTATATATCAATTGTTTGGATAGTTGGTTGGTGCAAGTTCTCTCAAAATGGTTTAATGGTCTGAAGTGGTCTCCAATTCTTTCTGAGCAGTGTTGTACATAATATTTATCATCCTTCTCTTGAGGTACAAAGTACACATTGCTCTTGGCGGACCCAGGGTTAGCAGATAACCAAGATTCTAAAAGTACCTCCCCTCTGATGCACCCTGGAAACAGAAAGACAGCTGTGTTTCTGACCAATGCTTTTAGGCTCTTGTCCGTGGATGTGTAGGCTGTAGATGGAATGAGAAGTGCCTGCAAGGCAGCAGTATCTCCGAGACCTCTGCTCAAACACATCCCGCAGCACTGTCAGCACACAGTAACATAAGACATCTGAGCATTCCATCTCAGTCAGCCAAGAATTCAGAAACATTGGAGGGGTGACCAATGTCAATGTCCCAATATGGGTAGATCCAGCTATGATATCATGATCCTATAAGTATACATTGATTCTGGAAATGGCAACAAATGCTAGAGGGCATGTGTATGTAAATCGATATAGTGGCAACGAAGCTATAATTATCCATCACGAGACTGATTGGCAAAAGCTCTGTTCATGCTTGAGCCCACATGTCTCACCACAATTTACCCCATTCAAAGTAGAAGTCATGATTCAGGTACTAGATACGTCAACCTGAACATGCATTCCTGGGTATGGACAAAAGTTTTGAATACAGCTCCCCATTGCACACAGAACAAGCATTGAACAGATGTCGGGGGTACATTATTCAAAATTCTGACAGATAGAGACTCAGACTCTGGACAACGTAGAGGGGGAGCAAGCCCTTGTCAATGCAAATCTAGCCTGACTTGACTGTCACCATTGCCTAACAGACTCATACAGAGAGAATTGGGTTCAGTACCAAAGGGTCCCTCCTCATAGGTGTAATCTACTTACTTGTTTGGTAATATACATAATGGCAAAGAATCAAAATGCATGGCGATGATTTTGAAAGCCATCACAAGCAGACGAATGAAAGCTCAAAGAAACCTCACCTTTGCACATAGGAAACGAGATAATGGCTCGTAATTCCTGGGGTTTCAACAAAAAACAAACATCCTTCTCTTGACCAAGAGACAGTCAGTTGTTTTAGTCTTTTTGTTTATTTCCAAGTGTCAATAAGTACTTTATTTGGGTGTTGTTTTTTTTTTGGGTATCTTTCAATGACTTTCACCAATATTCTTTTCCATCTGCATCTGTCTGAGAAACTGCGCTGTAGGTGTTGATTGCAGCACTCACACACATTATTCACAATGGGGGTCTGGAGTCATATATTATAATCCATGACTGATCTGGCATTAGCTGAGATATGCTGTAATAACTTATCTAAGAAACAATCTGGTTTTTCTCTATAAACAGCTACAGTCAAATCCCATTACTTGGTCTGGACCAATAAAATATTTATGTAATAACAGAAATTTGCTACATACAGCACAGTGGAATTATAACAACTTGGTCCGAACTGACAAACTCCACACGTTATTTACAATGATCTGGAGAGAAATGTTACAATCCATGACTGATCTGACATTAGCCGAGATGATGGCTGGCAGAGAGTATTTTGGTTATTAACAACACCTTTCACAATTTCATTCTGGATTATACAGTAAATTTCCATTCTGACTATTTGGTCAGTACCAATGATAAACATATGTATGCAATAATCAAAATTTACTATTTATATACAGGATAATTTATCGTCATCATGTGACATATTTTTTCTAGACATTGGTCTGCTTTATGGATTCTCTGAACACTCCACTATTACATTTACGTGTATTCAGAATATCCATAATAGAATTACTGTAATCATTTCTCTTGTAGTTTGCCATTGCTTTCAGGAGGAAATCCGTTTACTGAATAGCACACAAAGAAAACAAATTAATTTTTTGCTCCATTTGTTTTTAGCAGAAAGAGTAAATATAACTGGGAAATTTTAAAATAAAAGGATACATTATAGTTGGATTGCACAGTATAATTGTGTATAATGAAATTTGGTCATAACATAAATATTTCCTTAGTCTGGACCAACTCCTTTTAGTCAGGCTCAACTGTGGTAAAGGTAAAGGTAGGTCCCATGGCAGAAATCTGCCGTCGTGGATGAAGATAACTCATGTACTAAGCCACAGCAACTATTAGGTGGGCTGGCCCGTTCCCTTCTTTGCTCGTTTTACTTCCTCTAACTCATGTGTCAGGTACTGATTTACAGCTCAGTCGACTTGAGGAGTGTTGTGTCAAGTGAGAAATCATAATCCTGATTTTTTTATTTGTCCAGACATGGTTTCGAACTTAACTCACTGTAACCTGGTGATAGCTAGCAAGCTCACTATCTACTAGACTAGAACCTGGCATCAGTGATAGCTAGCAAGCTCACTATCTACTAGACTAGAACCTGGCATGCTGTAACCCAGTGATAGCTAGCAAGCTCACTATCTACTAGACTAGAACCTGGCATGCTGTAACCCAGTGATAGCTAGCAAGCTCACTATCTACTAGACTAGAACCTGGCATGCTGTAACCCAGTGATAGCTAGCAAGCTCACTATTAACTATGCTACCATGCTCATCTGTGGTGGCTTCACATTTCTTTTGTGGATCAGTGAATGAGGAGTTTCAAATTTTGTGATTGAAGTATATGTTAAAGTAAAGATTACATATAAGTTATGTGACTGAAGTTAGTTAGTCGTCAGATCATCATAACTGCAAACTGGACATGTCCATAGTTGCTCCGATCTCTCCTTGAGTGTTTCCGCCATTACACTTCTACTGACAGTACCGGTCCTATGCGGTTGACCATCATTTTCCTGCGCCATCCAAATTGTTCACTTCTAGCAACACCACATTTCAATCCCTGATCTTTAATCCTGACCATTGAAAAGGAATTATCTACACTAGTCTCACTCTTGTGTTCTGTATCTCTTAAGGAGTTCAAAACGTCAGCTCGATCCATTACCCTGTGCCACAATCGTGCATGATGCCAGTTGATCTGCTCTTTCATTGCCTCGAACACCCACATGCCCAGGCACGAAAATAAATGTAACCACTTTCAGCCTCGCCTTTCTCAAGGCCTCAATCCACTGTTGGCGAATGAGATCCACTTGTATCTTCCTAATCATACTGATAGTCACTCAAGATGCAGACCTGCGTTACCTTATGTGTGCATACACACTCAAATGCCCTGGTCACTGCCATAGTCTCCATGGTCGTGCTACTCGTAGTAACCACAAAGGCACCACTCTCCTCCCTGATCGTTTTACATGCGCATTGAGCTGTGAAAGCCCAAGCGCTGCGAACATGTCTAATCACAGATCCATCAGTGTATATAGTCACATCCCCCTCTTTGGCATTCTCACTGACCAAAGCCTGCACTTCTTTCTCCACAGCTGTGGGATTGAAGTGTATAAGTTAAAGTAAAGATCACCTATGAGTTATGTGATTGAAGCATATAAGTTAAGATCACATACAAGTTATGTGATTGAAGTGTATACGTTAAAGTGGATTGTGATTGTAGTCGATAAGTTAAGGTATTGATCACATATGAGATGTATGCAGATTTTCTCCATAAATGCTTTGTTCCAGATATCATGCTTGAGGTTTACATTTTTGATCAACCAAGAAGTCATAAATGTCATCCGAGCTGATGCTTCCAAGATGGTAACTACATCAACAATTTCTTGAATAATGTAAAATATACTTTTTGAAAAGGGTGGATGTTCAAGGACAGACTCATGTTGCTGACGTTTGTTATCAACCAGCTTCATTGCACTCCAGGCAAACCACAAGTGCTCAGTCTCATCCTGCATTGTACATTACACATAAAAACCAGAATTGAGAGGCAGTTTGTACTTGGATAAGTTTAATGTGTTGTTGCATGAGGAAATTATATACATAATCTGCATAATGCAACTAATGAATATCACAATTGATATATTATTAGTGCTTCTGTACAAGTTGAATCTCTTGACATTATGTATATTCATATCCTCCCATTAATTAAAAAAACAAGAATGACATTTATATGGCAATCTAATCAATTCTCTCAAGATTAATACAAACATCAAGAAATGTGAAATTGTTGCAGTTTTGTTCAAATACTTTGTTTTTATCAATTGGTTGGATATATAAAATATTTATGTATATAAAATAACACAAACAGTGTTGATGATTTGAATGAACTGCTTGTTGGATAAAATCTTTTAGTGCCACTTGATGATCTGTTGTTTATGCTGACATCTTTCATACTGTGTATGTAAAGTATACAGCCCATCGGTTCTCCCTAGCACCAATGTCCAGGCTGAAATGTAAAGATGTCGCACACGCAGCATGATCCATCTCTCTGCCTGCCTTGCTAACTATAAATGATAGGTAATAAACATTTAATGAATGTGTGTGTGTGTAATGAGGTGGGATTAACAGATCTTGGCTCCCCACCTAGAGTAGCTGCCAAGGTGAAGGAAAATGCCCTTTCTCATTTGGTAAATCAACAGTAACATGCTCTCAGATAATCCTATTGCATGTCACTGCTCCATGCTTTTCAAGAAAATAATTCAATAGTGATTTCACAAGGGCGGAAGTGAAATATCTTTGGCAGAGCAGGTATAAAGCTAAATGACATCTCATTTGAGTGAGTATGAGGTGTTTTCTCATGAAAGCTGCTGCATCACCCTATGCATGGAGCATGAAGACTGGAATTTATTATGAATGAATCCTTTTATCACTAGCATACAGCCATCAATGAAGGCTGTCATATGCTCATTCTCTTCATATGTTTATTTCTTGGCGCAGGCAGTCAAAATAGTGTTCAGAGAACACTGGAAATCCATAATCATCTATGTCAGACATGTTTTCTGG
Source organism: Meghimatium bilineatum (assembly GCA_034231615.1). Lineage (NCBI taxonomy): Eukaryota > Metazoa > Mollusca > Gastropoda > Stylommatophora > Philomycidae > Meghimatium > Meghimatium bilineatum. The sequence goes on along the minus strand of CM067304.1, from coordinate 75,600,298 downwards.
GCAATGTTCCAGAAAAACCATAACAGACAACTGCTGAAACAAGAAAAGCTCATAGTATATAAACAATCAGATCATGGCTGCATCTAGAGATGATATACAAACAATCAGATTATGGCTGCAACTAGAGATAATATACAATCAGATTATGGCTGCAACTAGAGATAATATACAAACAATCAGATCAGCAGCTATACCAAAGTACTCTTGAATATAACAGCCTTTGTTCCAGTGGCAGCTTTGATAAGACCATCATTCACATCAATTTTGTCACTGTCCCTGGCACATACAGTTGCTCATATTTTCACTGTGGTAGAGGGTGCGGTGCAGAAGACGTTTAGCTGTAGAATTACACCATTTGACATGTTTCTTTTTGCATAGAAACATAGGGACTATGTTGTTTTTTTTTAAATTCTAACTTATGATATTTACAACTAGTAAAGTAGTCTAGGTACAACCCCAATCTTGGAATACATCAAGAGACAATAGATCAATTGGTTTGCACATATCAGCAGAATACCATCAGACAGCAAGCTATGCAACACAGATACAGCAAGGGCAGACCTAGAGACTGATCACGAAAACGATAGACCACCAAAATAAAAGAGGCGACACATTCCACAATATACTCAGCACACAAGAGGGCCATCTCCAGAAAACTCCTCTACCCCTGACGCTGAAAGGCAACAAAGGGTTTAGCGAATAGATAGATATTTACAACAGCAATGCTTCAAAGTGTAAGACATCCCAACTAGGTCCAATGTTGCTTCTAACATATTTTTGATAGCATCATGTTGAAAATTAATGTCTCTGATCAGATCAGAAAATGACACTATGCATGGTTAAAGATGAAGGCAACAAATGAACATATTTTTTAAACACCGATAAAATACTACATTTTCTTATAGTAAATTGTGTGTTGTAGCCGATCTGATAAAGTTTATAGTAGTCTATCTGATAAACATAACTAGACTACAGTCTGTAGTAGTCTACCTGGGAAAAATAACTAGACTACAGTCTGTAGTAGTCTGCCTGATAAACATAACTAGACTGTTAGTCATTGGATCATCGTCACTGCATTCCGGACAAGTCCATGGGTGCTCAAATCTCTCCTTGTGTGTATCCGCCATTACACGTTGACTGACAGTCCCAGGACGCCGTTGATTGACCATCATTCTTTCTTGCCCACAAAACCGCTCCTTTCTAGTGACACCACATTTCAAACCAAGCTCCCTTATTGTAGTCATGGAACAAGAGTAATCATCACTTATACAGTCATTTGTTTGTGCGTTTTCCATAGGCGTTCAGAATATCAGCCAGATGTGTGGCCAACCTATCTGCTCTCTCATAACCCCGGACTCCCACATGTCCCTGAGTCACTGAGTATACAGGCAAGCTCGCAGGCAGTCTGCAAGCACACCCATTCCAAAGATTTGGATACTGCCAAATCTCCATTGTCATGCTGCTTATCATTTGAGTAAATGCACCACTTTCCTCTCTGATGGTGTTCCCCCACCTTTTAGTCATGATGGCCCAGACACACCTCATTTGTCTCTCAACCGACCCATCTTTATATATAATCATATCACCTTCCCTGGAATTCTCACTGATTAAAATGACCCCCTCTGACTCCACCACTGTCGGACACCATGCAGTTTCTATTGAGTCTCATAAAGATAACTAGATGACAATTTGTAGTAGTCTGATAAACATGTCAGTCTGTAGTAGTTTATCTGATAAACATAACTAGACAACAATCAGGGGTTGGCGGAGATGAAAGAGCCGATGTGTTGGCTAAAAGGGCCTTGGTGAACGACACCGAGATAAGAAGAGACAGAACTGAATTTATTAGAGCAGTCATGGATACCCTACGAGAAGACAAGGAGGAAGTCCAATGAGACAATGTACATATTCAGAGAATGGTAGAAATGGGAGTGACTAGAGGCGATGGGAGAAAGTGCTCCCTCTCCAGAAAGATCAGAAGACCATGTAATCAGCAACTGACTGGGACAATGAGCTAACATACTTTTAGATAGCTGATGGAACGGCAAGCACAGCATATATGGGAATGTCCCCAGTGCTGTGATGCTTGTTCCTAATTAAGACAACAATCTGTAGTAGCCTATCTGACAAAAATAACAGTTTGTAGTAGTCTATCTGATAAACATAACCAGGCAACACTCTGTAGCAGTCCGATAACCTTTTCCCTCCCTGCCCGCTTGCATCCGTTCACTATTTATATAGTATACATATACATACACATATATATATATATATATATATATACACCATACACCTAGTCATGATTGTTGATCTGTAGTGTGATGAGTACGCCGGCCTGCACACCATACACCTAGTCATGATTGAGAATAGTTAACATTGCTGGTCTATATCAATATTGATCAATTTCATGAGAAATCTGGTCCTGCAAGGGCCTCATCCAGATTACTCTAGTTATGACTAAGCCTATCTTTCACTATTTCCACGTGAGTCAATCTTTTGAAGTAGACGCAAAAGAAACCACTGTGTGAATGCTCGCACCAAAATTTTCAGGAAAACGAGATTCATTTTGGAAACCAGTGTGACGATATATATATATATATATATATATATATATATATATATATATATATATATATATATATATATATATATATATATATATATATAGCTATCTTTATGTGAAATTTTGACACAAGTAAATGAAGTCGACAGAAAACTGGTGGTAATTTTGTTCTTCTCCCATGTCACATGACAAGTACACTTGTTTTACATGACATTCACAAAGATATGTTCACAGATCAGTAACTCTTCCATTTATCTGCTAATTGGACTTTGAATCATACAAATTACAAATTGTATTTTATATGAATTTTCTTACACAATCACCTCTTATTTTTGCGAAGTTGTTCCCCGTGCTCTGGGCACAAAGCCCGGAGATTTTTCCTGATCAGCTGGTATTGAAAGGGACATATCTAGAGAACACTCTGATAAACAGAAATAGATGACAGAATATATTTAACAGTGATTCTTGAGGTAGTTTGAACAGAAATGACATGTCTTTTTCTTTATGCAATGATCAATTTCAAAGTCAACATTTTGTTTTTAAACACCCAAAATGTAAATCATATATACCTTGTCTAATACACACTTGAAGGAAATAGCTCACTTTCAGCATGTTTCTGTAACAGTAATGCTACATACAATTTGAGTGTTCATGAGTTGTACACTTACAGTGATTGGAAAATGGTGTTATATCAAACACATAAATTCAAGTAGGAAGCATGAGGATAAATGAAAATAATATTTACAGCAGACGGAAATTGAACAAGGTTCATTATAGCTGCACCGAATCGCATTGCAACTCAAGTAAATATGTTTTCTGTACTTGAGGATGCGGTTGGTCAAGTACAGAAAACCTGTTTACTTGAGTTGCATGGCGATTCATTGCCGCTAGAACAGACCTGGTTCAATTTCCATCAGCTGTAAGAATGAAAGCAAACACAGTGAAAGAGATGAATCAGCCTGTGAAATCTAGGACATTAGCTGACCGCTAGCTCATCATACTGGACATCTCTTTACTTAAACAAACTACATCTACATCTAGTCTCTGCTTCCTCTCTACATGTCAATTGTTCCTACAACCATTAAACTGATTGCACTGAGCATAGGGTGTCCAGTATGTAATGTCCCTTCCCAGCATTGAGACAGAGATAAAAGTTCCCTCCCAACAGTGAGAAAATGTTCCTCCCCAACATCCACTGTATATGAACAAATGTCTCAACATCTACTTGTATGAACAAATGTCTCAACATCTAATGTATTTGACAAATGTCTCAACATCTAATGTATATGACAAATGTCTCAACATCTAATGTATATGAACAAATGTCTCAACATCTAATGTAGATGAACAAATGTCTCAACATCTAATGTAGATGAACAAATGTCTCAACATCTACTGTAGATGAACAAATGTCTCAACATCTAATGTAGACGAACAAATGTCTCAACATCTAATGTATATGAACAAATGTCTCAACATCTAATGTATACGAACAAATGTCTCAACATCTAATGTATACGAACAAATGTCTCAACATCTAATGTAGATGAACAAATGTCTCAACATCTACTGTATATGAACAAATGTCTCAACATCTAATGTAGATGAACAAATGTCTCAACATCTACTGTAGATGAAAAAATGTCTCAACATCTACTGTAGATGAACAAATGTCTCAACATCTACTGTATATGAACAAATGTCTCAACATTACTGTATATGAACAAATGTCTCAACATCTACTGTATATGAACAAATGTCTCAGCATCTACTGTATATGAACAAATGTCTCAACATCTAATGTGTATGAACAAATGTCTCAACATCTACTGTATATGAACAAATGTCTCAACATCTACTGTAGATGAACAAATGTCTCAACATTTAATGTATATGAACAAATGTCTCAACATCTACTGTATATGAACAAATGTCTCAGCATCTACTGTATATGAACAAATGTCTCAACATCTAATGTGTATGAACAAATGTCTCAACATCTACTGTATATGAACAAATGTCTCAACATCTACTGTAGATGAACAAATGTCTCAACATTTAATGTATATGAACAAATGTCTCAACATCTACTGTATATGAACAAATGTCTCAACATCTACTGTGTATGAACAAATGTCTCAACATCTAATGTATATGAACAAATGTCTCAACATCTAATGTAGATGAACAAATGTCTCAACATCTAATGTATATGAACAAATGTCTCAACATCTAATGTATATGAACAAATGTCTCAACATCTACTGTGTATGAACAAATGTCTCAACATCTACTGTGTATGAACAAATGTCTCAACATCTACTGTGTATGAACAAATGTCTCAACATCTACTGTGTATGAACAAATGTCTCAACATCTACTGTAGATGCTCTATTTTTATCAACAATAATACTCCTAATGGAACAATCACCTCCCTCCCACATCAGCAGTCATGATATTCTCCTTGGTTGATGAAGCTTTGCATATATTATTTGCATGTTCTTGTGTTTCCTTTTCCTCACCATCAATGTCTTCCAAGGCCGTCCTCAAGTTAGAGAGATCTTGGTCATTTGTTGACAAGGTCAGTATATCAGTGTCCTCTCTTTGAATCTGGCAGTCATCAACATCACCAGTAGACTGGACTTGATGCGACACATCATCATGGGTAGATGTGTCCATGAGATGTACAAGTGGTAGGTCTGTCACAGAGACATCAACTTCAATATCAATGATTGAACTTGATCTACTCTCAGTAGTCTCACTAGCCCTTGTTTCCACGGCAACCACTGAAATCAAGTCTGCAGTGTTGTTTAATATGCTCAAAGGCTCAACACTCTCCTCTAACTGTGTCATGGTGTCTTCCTGTATCCCATGATGCACTTGACTTTCATCAGTTAATATCTCAGTGACACATTCCCTATTGGGACGAAATGTGTCCCCATAATTCAGACTTGGCATGACCATGTCATGCTGCAGTAACATGGAATTTGACATGGCTGACACATGTTCTTTGTCTGCTGTCACTGCAGGTAGTGTGTTCAGGTTATCTGAAGCACCATCTGATCCAGCACATGCAGATGATGATATTGGAACATCTGAAAATAAAATACAAGAACATTCAGCAATCTCCCAGAAATGTAATGGAATAGAACATTAGAAATTATAATACTCCAACACATACACACGTGTACTGGGTGTAGTCACATCAAATACATATGTACTGGCTGTAGTCACATCAAATACATATGTACTGGGTGTAGTCACATCAAATACATATGTACTGGGTGTAGTCACATCAAATACATATGTACTGGGTGTAGTCACATCAAATACATATGTACTGGGTGTAGTCACATCAAATACATATGTACTGGGTGTAGTCACATCAAATACATATGTACTGGGTGTAGTCACATCAAATACATATGTACTGGGTGTAGTCACATCAAATACATATGTACTGGGTGTAGTCACATCAAATACATATGTACTGGGTGTAGTCACATCAAATACATATGTACTGGGTGTAGTCACATCAAATACATATGTACTTGGTGTGGTCACATCAAATTATTCTTCTTTCGTTCACTTGAAACATTTCTATATCTGTAATTCTGTCTCCTTAATAAAACTCACTGTCTTTTGTAGTTCATACAGTGTCCCATAGAGCTTTGATTCCACTGTTGTTTCCTCTGGCCAATATGTCTGCCTCAGCGTTTCATGCTCAGAACACTCTTGAAGTATATGTTTGGCACTCTGTGCTGCCTGTCCACATGTACACATGGCCGTGTTGCCAATATTGAACTTTGTATACATGTGACTGTGGAGTCGGTTGTGTCCTGTTCTGAGACGTAGAATTATAACTTGTTCTGATCTGTTCATAATGTGATAGTCATCTTGTGTTGGTGTTTGTGGCTTTCTTATTGACTTTATCATCTGTTTTTTCTGATGGTAGGTGATTGGTATATCTGGTTGGTCTTCGGCAGCACCTTCCTTAGCCAGTTGGTCTGCTTTTTCATTTCCTGGTATTCCACAGTGAGAGGGTATCCACTGCATGGTTACCCTATACTGGTAAGACAATTCGCTAAGTAGTTTTTTTAAGTCTGTTAGTTTTCCAGACTGAAGAGCTTGAAGCACTGACCTTGCATCTGTCAGGAATACCACAGGCTGTAGGCCAGAGTTGGAGTTCAGCAATTTTTTAGCTGCCACACTAATTGCCTGGATTTCTGCATCATAATTATTGCAGAATTTTCCTGTCGGTGTTCTGATTGTATCTCTAGGCTTGTGTGGATATTCTATATATACACCTGCACCTCCATTCCTCACAGCATTCTGTGCTGACCCATCTGTGTACACTCTGACCCATATATCTTGTGGATATTCCTCATCCAGGAAACTGAGGGTGACTGTCATTCGCTGCACACTGTTCTGTTCGTCCTCGCTTAGTATTCCTTTCACATGGGTCTGAATGTATATTGGCATTCCATGTCTTTCACTCCACGGGATTTGTTCTGGTACAGACGTTAAGGGGCTGTCAACTTCAGGTAGGTCTGTAAGTTGTCTACGGAGTCGTTTAGCTTGGTGGATAAAGCTGCTCCTTTTCAGTCGCCCCATTGCTAGATTTTGGAATCTTTCCTTCATTGGATGACTTGGCATACACTGAAACTTTTCTGCTTGAGTTAGTACTTTTGTGTCTCTGCGTTCGCCAAGTGTTTGCATTCTTCCCATTTTCTACATCTCTGCTATTGGTGTTGATTTCATTGCTCCCAACATTATTCTAAGTGCCTGGTTTTGCACTTTATCTAGATCTTGTAATGTGGTGTTTGATGCAGGACACCACGCAGCTGAACCATATTCCAGGTGTGGTCTTATGCCTTGCTGGTAAACTTTACTGAGTATATTTCCACTGGCTCCCCATGTGGTTCCACTTAGTTTTCTCAGAATAGCTAGCTTCCTCCTGGCTTTTGTTGTTGCTTTGTTTATGTGCTGCTTCCATGTCAGCTTATCATCAAAAGTAACTCCGAGGTATGTGGGTTGTTTGTCTTCTTTCAAGAGCTCTCCATCTATCTTGATATGACCAGCTTTTTGTTTTGGTGAGAGGGTAAAGAGTGTAGTGCTGCACTTATCTGTGTTAATGCTGACGCACCATATATTTGCCGATACGGTTAGGGCATCGATAGCTCTTTGTATTTGTTTAGTGGCCACTGTTGCATGTTCTTCCGTGCACCAGATCACCAGGTCATCAGCATACATTGCCACTTTTATCCCGTGTGGTAGTTCAGCAACTAGGTCATTGATGTAAACCAAAGTGTGGGTGACAGGACTCCTCCCTGGGGGACTCCATGACGCAGTAGAACTTTCTTGCTCTTGCGACCATCTAATTGTACCCTGGCTCTTCTATTATGCAGGTATGCTTTTACCCATTTGTACATTCTTGAGCTAACCCTGCAATTTCACAATTTCTTTAGGAGCCCTTCTTTCCAGACCTTATCAAATGCTTTCCTGAGGTTTATCCATGCTGCTAGTACCAGTTTCTTTTCTTGGAAGGCATCCTCAATCTCTTGGGAGAGGTAGGTTGCCTGATCTTCAGTAGAGTAGCATTGTCTGAAACCTGCTTGCTGTGATACCAGAAGGTTTTCACTTTCAAGGTACCACTGCATCCTAAGATTGATAATGCGTTCCATTGTTTTACATAGACAGCTTGTGAGGCTGATGGGCCTGTAGTTGGAGACTGTGTTGCCATCTTTTCCTGATTTGAGGAGTGGTATCATTATTGCTTCTGTCCACGCCTGTGGTACATTACCTGTGGACCAGCTGGTGTTAAAGATCTGCAGTAGCTTTGCTGCAATTCCCAGGTTTCTAATCATTTCATTGGACACTCCATCAGCTCCAGGGGACTTTTTCATTTTCAATTTGGATATTGCATGCTCCAGTTCTCTCATTGTGATTGGTGCCTCCATGACATCAGGTATAGGTTCGCCTTGTCCAATGTTTTGGTGGTTCTCTCGAACCTCCTGTTGTTTGTCTGGGCTGACTTTGACATTATTGTCTTCTGCAAAGGAATCTGCAAAGTAATCAGCTGCATGTTTACCTGTTAAAATGTTTCTATCTTTATAAAGTGTGATCCTGGTATTTCTCCCTGTACCTTCATCATTTAGTTGTTTTACAAGTTTCCATAATTTCCTAGTATCTCTTTCTAGGTTCAGCAACTCTGTTTTTTCTTTCCAGCTGCTCCGTCTGGCTTGTAACTTGGCTCTTTGAAATTTAGCCTTTGTTTGCTGATATTTGTTGTGATGTTCTTGGCTAGGTCTGTTCTCAGCCTGCTGTCTAGATGTTTCCATCTCATTTTGCAGCTTTTCCAGTTCATCATTCCAGTAGGGTTTGTAGTTTTTGCGTGCCCCCCTGGGTATGGTTTTACTAGCAGCATGTAGTATACATCTATTAAATTCACTCACTGCTCTATTGATGTCTTTGTCCAAGTTCATGTCCTTAGCTAGTCACATCAAATAAATATGTACTGGGTGTGGTCACATAAGATACATATGTACTGGGCGTGGTCACATAAAATGCATATGTACTGGGTGTCGTCACATGAAATACATATGTACTGGGCGTGGTCACACCAAATACATATGTACTGTGTGTAGCCACCATATCAAATACATATGTACTGGGTGTAGTCACACCATATCAAATACATCTGTACTGGGTGTAGTCACATCAAATACATATGTACTTGGTGTAATCACATAAGATACATATGTACTGGGTGTGGTCACATAAAATACATATGTACTGGGTGTGGTCACATAAAATGCATATGTACTGGGAGTAGTCACACCATACCAAATACATATGTACTGTGAGTAGTCACACCATATCAAATACATATGTCATAGGTGTAGTCCCATCAAATACATATGCACTGGGTGTAGTCACATCAAATACATATGTACTGGGTGTAGTCACACCATATCAAATACATCTGTACTGGGTGTAATCACATCAAATAATACATATTTACTGGTAATCACATCAAATACATATGTACTGGGTGCGGTCACATCAAATAATACATATGTACTGGGTCACTTCAAATAATACATATGTAATGGGTGTAGTCACTGGAATCATACAAGCTAACGCAAAAAATCACTTGAATCATACAGGTAAGCACACAGAAAATCACTTGAATCATACAGGTAAACACAGAATTGTTTGAATCATACAAATAACACTGAATTCATACAGGTAAACACAGAAAATTACTGGAATCATACAAGCAAACACAGAAGATTACTGGAATCATACAGATAAACACAAAATTACTTGAATCATACAGGTAAACAGAAATCACTGGAATCATACAGGTAAACAAACATAAAATCACTGGAATTATACAGGTAAACACAGAAGATTAATGGAATCATACAAGCAAGCAGAATATTACTGGAATCATACAGGTAAACACAGCAAATAAATTGAATCATACAATGTAAGCACACAGAAAATCACTAGAAGCATATAGGTAAGCACACAGAAAATCACTTGAATCATACAGGTAAACACATAGAATCGTTTGAATTGTACAGGTAAACATAAAATCAATGGAATCATACAGGTAAACATAGAGAATCACTGGAATCATACAGGTAAACAGAAAATCACTGGAATCATACAGGTAAACATAAAATCATACAGGTAAACAGAAAATCACTGGAATCATACAGGTAAAAAACAGAAAATCACTGGAATCATACAGGTGAACACACAAAATCATACAGGTAAACCAGAAAATCACTGTAATAATACAGGTAAACACAGAAAATTACTGAAATCACACAAGTAAACAGAAAATCATTGGAATCATACAGGTAAACAAACATAAAATCACTGGAATCATACAGGTAAACACAGAAGATTACTGGAATCATACAATCAAACAGAAGATTACTGGAATCATACAGGTAAACACAGAAAATTAATTGAATCATACAGGTAATTGCACAGAAAATCACTAGAAGCATACAGGTAAGCACACAGAAAATCACTTGAATCATACAGATAAACACACAAAATCATTTGAATTGTACAGGTAAACACAAAATCAATGGAATAATACAGGTAAACACAGAGAATCACTTTAATGATACAGGTAAACTAACAGAAAATCACTGGAATCATACAGGTAAACACAAAATCACTGGAATCATACAGGTAAACAGAAAATCACTGGAATCATACAGGTAAACAAACATAAAATCACTGGAATCATACAAGTGAACACACAAAATCATACAGGTAAACAGAAAATCACTGGAATCATACTGGTAAACAAACAAAATCACTGGAACCATACAGGTGAACACACAAAATCATACAGGTAAACATAAAATCACTGGAATCATACAGGTAAACAGAAAATCACTGGAATCATACAGGTGAACATACAAAATCATACAGGTAAACAGAAAATCAATGGAATCATACAGGTAAACAAACAAAATCACTGGAACAATACAGGTGAACACATAAAATAATACAGATAAACAGAAAATCACTGGAATCATACAGGTGAACACACAAAATGATACAGGTAAACAGAAAATCACTCGAATCATACAGGTAAACAAACATAAAATCACTGGAATCATACAGGTAAACACAGAAAATCACTGGAATCATACAGGTAAACAAACAGAAAATCACTGGAATCATACAGGTGAACACACAAAATCATACAGGTAAACCAGAAAATCACTGTAATAATACAGGTAAGCACAGAAAGTTACTGAAATCACACAAGTAAACAGAAAATCACTGGAATCATACAGGTAAACACAAAAAATAACTGGAATCATACAGTTAAACACAGAAGATTACTGGAATCATGCAAGCAAACACAGAAGAATAATGGAATCATACAGATAAACACACAATTACTTGAATCATACAGGTAAACAGAAAATCACTAGAATCATACAGGTAAACAAACATAAAATCACTGGAATCATACAGGTAAACACAGAAGATTACTGGAATCATACAAGCAAACAGAAGATTACTGGAATCATACAAGCAAACACAGAAGAATAATGGAATCATACAGATAAACACAAAATTACTTGAATCATACAGGTAAACAGAAAATCACTAGAATCATACAGGTAAACAAACATAAAATCAATGGAATCATACAGGTAAGCACAGAAGATTATTGGAATCATACAAGCAAACAGAAGATTACTGGAATCATACAGGTAAACACAGAAAATTAATTGAATCATACAGGTAATTGCACAGAAAATCACTAGAAGCATACAGGTAAGCACACAGAAAATCACTTGAATCATACAGATAAACACACAGAATCATTTGAATTGTACAGGTAAACACAATATCAATGGAATCATACAGGTAAACACAGAGAATCACTTTAATGATACAGGTAAACTAACAGAAAATCACTGGAATCATACAGGTAAACACAAAATCACTGGAATCATACAGGTAAACAGAAAATAACTGAAATCATACAGGTAAACAAACATAAAATCACTGGAATCATACAAGTGAACACACAAAATCATACAGGTAAACAGAAAATCACTGGAATCATACAGGTAAACACAGAAAATCACTGGAATCATACAGGTAAAGAAACAGAAAATCACTGGAATCATACAGGTGAACACACAAAATCATACAGGTAAACCAGAAAATCACTGTAATAATACAGGTAAGCACAGAAAATTACTGAAATCATACAAGTAAAGAGAAAATCACTGGAATCATACAGGTAAACACAAAAAATAACTGGAATCATACAGTTAAACACAGAAGATTACTGGAATCATACAAGCAAACACAGAAGAATAATGGAATCATACAGATAAACACACAATTACTTGAATCATACAGGTAAACAGAAAATCACTAGAATCATACAGGTAAACAAACAGAAAATCACTGGAATCATACAGGTAAACACAGAAGATTACTGGAATCATACAAGCAAACAGAAGATTACTGGAATCATACAAGCAAACACAGAAGAATAATGGAATCATACAGATAAACACAAAATTACTTGAACCATACAGGTAAACAGAAAATCACTAGAATCATACAGGTAAACAAACAAAATCACTGGAACCATACAGGTGAACACATAAAATAATACAGATAAACAGAAAATCACTGGAATCATACAGGTGAACACACAAAATGATACAGGTAAACAGAAAATCACTCGAATCATACAGGTAAACAAACATAAAATCACTGGAATCATACAGGTAAACACAGAAAATCACTGGAATCATACAATTAAACAAACAGGAAATCACTGGAATCATACAGGTAAACAAACATAAAATCACTGGAATCATACAGGTAAACACAGAAGATTACTGGAATCATACAAGCAAACAGAAGATTACTGGAATCATACAAGCAAACACAGAAGAATAATGGAATCATACAGATAAACACAAAATTACTTGAATCATACAGGTAAACAGAAAATCACTAGAATCATACAGGTAAACAAACATAAACTCAATGGAATCATACAGGTAAACACAGAAGATTACTGGAATCATACAAGCAAACAGAAGATTACTGGAATCATACAGGTAAACACAGAAAATTAATTGAATCATACAGGTAATTGCACAGAAAATCACTAGAATCATACAGGTAAGCACACAGAAAATCACTTGAATCATACAGATAAACACACAGAATCATTTGAATTGTACAGGTAAACACAAAATCAATGGAATCATACAGGTAAACACAGAATCACTTTAATGATACAGGTAAACTAACAGAAAATCACTGGAATCATACAGGTAAACACAAAATCACTGGAATCATACAGGTAAACAGAAAATCACTGGAATCATACAGGTAAACAAACATAAAATCACTGGAATCATACAAGTGAACACACAAAATCATACAGGTAAACAGAAAATCACTGGAATCATACAGGTGAACACACAAAATCATACAGGTAAACCAGAAAATCACTGTAATAATACAGGTAAACACAGAAAATTACTGAAATCACACAAGTAAACAGAAAATCATTGGAATCATACAGGTAAACACAAAAAATAACTGGAATCATACAAGTAAACACAGAAGATTACTGGAATCATACAAGCAAACACAGAAGATTACTGGAATCATACAGGTGAACACACAAAATCATACAGGTAAACAGAAAATCACTGGAATCATACAGGTAAACAAACATAAAATCACTGGAATCATACAAGTGAACACACAAAATCATACAGGTAAACAGAAAATCACTGGAATCATATAGGTAAACACAGAAAATTACTGAAATCACACAAGTAAACAGAAAATCACTGGAATCATACAGGTAAACACAGAAGATTACTGGAATCATACAAGAAAACACAGAAGATTACTGGAATCATACAGATAAACATAAAATTACTTGAATCATACAGGTAAACATAAAATCACTAGAATCATACAGGTAAACAAACATAAAATCACTGGATCATACAGGTAAACACAGAAGATTACTGGAATCATACAAGCAAACAGAAGATTACTGAAATCATACAGGTAAACATAAAATCACTGGAATCATACAGGTAAACAAACAAAATCACTGGAACCACACAGGTGAACACACAAAATCATACAGGTAAACAGAAAATCACTGGAATCATACAGGTAAACAAACAAAATCACTGGAACCATACAGGTGAACACACAAAATCATACAGGTAAACAGAAAATCACTGGAACCATACAGGTGAACACACAAAATCATCTCATCTCTCACTTTCTACCTGTCCTGACATACCTAGAGAGGAACCTAAAGATGTGGATTGAATGATAATGGCAGCATCTGATATATTGACTTCCTCTGGTGCTATCAGCATTTGTTGTGGTTGTGACTCTTCAATCATCTCCAACTGATGTCTGATATCATCAGTGACTTGGTATATGTCTTCTAGTATTGGGCTGTCTGTCGGATCCATTTCAACTACACTGCTTCGAACCCTGCTGACGACATAATCATTCATCATGTTGGGGAAAAATGTTCAAGTATCATCACCCACGTTACATTCTACAAGTATCATCATACAAGTTACATTCTACATGTTACATTCTACACACAGTATAAGTTATATTCTACAAGTATCATCACCCACGTTACATTCTACATGTATCATCACCACGTTACATTCTACAAGTATTAGTTACATTCTACAAGTATCATCATACAAGTTACATTCTACATGTTACATTCTACACACAGTATAAGTTATATTCTACAAGTATCATCACGCACGTTACATTCTACAAGTATCATCACCCACGTTACATTCTACAAGTATCATCACCCACGTTACATTCTACAAGTATCAGTTACATTCTACAAGTATCAGTTACATTCTACAAGTATCACATACATTCTACAATATCAGTTACATTCTACAAGTATCATCACACAAGTTAACATTCTACAAGTTACATTCTACACACAGTATAAGTTATATTCTTCAAGTATAATCACACAAATTACATTCTACAAGTATCATCACATAAGTTACATTCTACAAGTATCATCACATAAGTTACATTCTACAAGTATCAGTTACATTCTACAAGTATCACCCACGTTACATTCTACAAGTATCAGTTACATTCTACAAATATCAGTTACATTCTACAAGTATCAGATACATTCTACAAGTATCAGTTACATTCTACAAGTATCAGTTACATTCTACAAGTATCAGTTACATTCTACAAGTATCAGTTACATTCTACAAGTATCAGTTACATTCTACAAGTATCAGATACATTCTACAAGTATCAGTTACATTCTACAAGTATCAGATACATTCTACAAGTATCAGATACATTCTACAAGTATCAGTTACATTCTACAAATATCAGTTACATTCTACAAGTATCATTACACAAGTTACATTCTACAAGTATCACTACACAAGTTACATTCTACAAGTATCAGTTACATTCTACAAGTATCAGTTACATTCTACAAGTATAATTACACAAGTTACATTCTACAAGTATCATCACCCATGTTACATTCTACAAGTATCATCACCTACGTTACATTCTACAAGTATCATCACCCACGTTAAATTCTACAAGTATCATCACCCACATTACATTCTACAATATCATCACCCACATTACATTCTACAAGTATCAGTTACATTCTACAAGTATCAGTTACATTCTACAAGTATCATCACATAAGTTACATTCTACAAGTATCATCACACAAGTTACATTCTACAAGTATCATCACATAAGTTACATTCTACAAGTATCATTACAAGTATCATCACAAGTTACATTCTACAAGTATCATCACACAAGTTACATTCCACAAGTATCATCACCCACGTTACATTCTACAAGTATCAGTTACATTCTACAAGTATCAGTTACATTCTACAAGTATCAGTTACATTCTACAAGTATCAGATACATTCTGCAATATCAGTTACATTCTACAAGTATCTGTTACATTCTACAAGTATCATCACACAAGTTACATTCTACACACAGTATAAGTTATATTCTCCAAGTATACTCACACAAGTTACATTCTACAAGTATCATCACATAAGTTACATTCTACAAGTATCTGTTACATTCTACAAGTATCATCACCCACGTTACATTCTACAAGTATCAGTTACATTCTACAAGTATCATCACACAAGTTACATTCTACAAGTATCATCACCCACGTTACATTCTACAAGTATCAGTTACATTCTACAAGTATCAGTTACATTCTACAAGTATCAGTTACATTCTACAAGTATCATTACACAAGTTACATTCTACAAGTATCACTACACAAGTTACATTCTACAAGTATCATCACCCACGGTACATTCTACAAGTATCATCACCCACATAAATTCTACAGTATCATCACCCACATTACATTCTACAAGTATCAGTTACATTCTACAAGTATCATCACATAAGTTACATTCTACAAGTATCATTACAAGTATCATCACAAGTTACATTCTACAAGTATCATCACACAAGTTACATTCCACAAGTATCATCACACAAGTTACATTCCACAAGTATGATCACAAGTTACATTCTACAAGTATAATCACACAAGTTACATTCCACAAGTATCATCACACAAGTTACATTCCACAAGTATCATCACAAGTTACATTCTACAAGTATAATACACAAGTTACATTCCACAACTATCATCACACAAGTTACATTCCACAAGTATCATCACACAAGTTACATTCTACAAGTATCATCACAAGTTACATTCTACAAGTATCATCACAAGTTACATTCTACAAGTATCATCACACAACTTACATTCCACAAGTTACATTCTACAAGTATCATCACACAAGTTACATTCTACAAGTATCATCACAAGTTACATTCTACAAGTATCATCACAAGTTACATTCCACAAGTATCATCACACAAGTTACATTCTACAAGTATCATCACAAGTTACATTCTACAAGTATCATCACAAGTTACATTCCACAAGTATCATCACACAAGTTACATTCCACAAGTATCATCACACAAGTTACATTCCACAAGTATCATCACAAGTTACATTCCACAAGTATCATCACACAAGTTACATCCCACAAGTATCATCACAACAGTTACATTCTACAAGTATCATCACAACAGTTACATTCTACAAGTATAATCACACAAGTTACATTCCACAAGTATCATCACAAGTTACATTCTACAAGTATCATCACACAAGTTACATTCTACAAGTATCATCACAAGTTACATTCTACAAGTATCATCACACAAGTTACATTCTACAAGTATCATCACAAGTTACATTCCACAAGTATCATCACAACAGTTACCATTAAGATCCGTTTATAAACTGATAATTTTTGGACAAAAATCAGAGATGACTTCATACTCCTCGACTTATATCCGAGTAAGATCAAATTTAAAAAAAAATTACGTCCAAATCACAGTAAAAAAGGAGAAAAACACTTTAAAAAAAATTCCAGTCACATGTCCCGATATATTAAGCCAGGATAAAATGACTAGGGCTCACCAGCAATCTAGAGCGTACTTACCATAATGCTAGGCCTCTAATTACATTAATTTCTATATATCATACAATATTTTCTTCGAAATCTCCAATATTTATTGATAAAAACTCACTTACTAAGTCTATATCGTTATTTCAGACATGTCGTCTGTGATAACAAATGACGTCTATATAACGGTAACTGGTGTTTATAGTCTAGCCCTACTGGGTAGTGTTTTGATAGTAACAGACTAAATTATAGGTTTGGCTTGCGTACAGCAAAATGTTTAAACAAAATTATCTTTAGTGTAGACACAAAAACAGAACACAGAATAACATCAAATATTGATAAAATTTAGGAAAAACTTACCGGTGCCAGTCCAAACAGTCATTGAAATCCTTCAAAGTCTGAATCACTGTCTGAAGTCTGAAATAACTCATGAATGCCATCATCTGTCATGGAAACATCAGGGTGGATATCGTCAATCTCTGGTACATTGTCATCGTCTGCATTGTCCTCAAAGATAGCGTCGTCCTCACCTCCATCCATTGCGTTACTTATTGAACACTTTTTGAAAGATCTGATGATGATTTCGGATGAAATATCAGACCACGATTCTTTGACCCACGTAACGATTGTGGTGATTTCAACTTTTTTTATGTTACCACCCTTTGTCACTGCTAAATCAGATGATGCCATCCAGTCATTCCATTTTGTTCGGAGTCTGTCCTTGAATGGTTTGTTCAGGCAGACATCTAGTGGCTGCAAGAGGGATGTAAGTCCCCCAGGAATGACGGAAACAGACAACCCCATCTCACGGCATCGTTGTCTTCGCACCTTTGCGTTCAACGGTGTGATAAGAAGGCATATCAAAGCAAACAGGTGTCTCGTCCATGTTTCCTACTTGAGATAGATTGTAGTTAAATCTCTTCCTCAGGTTGATAGAAGCTGTACGGTCGCGTGATGCTCTCTTTGACCTTGGCATCAAAGACAATTCTTCCTTTTTTCCTCCATTCTCGCACTTGCTTTTCGTTCGCAATGAAGTGGCGGGAAGCCATGGAATTGTTGGACTTCTCGGCAAAAGCGATAACATCCAACTTAAAACCAGCAGGATACGATGTTCATTTCTGTCCAGAGATCCTTCTTATAAAATACGAATAAAATCACAATGACAATAAAAATGTATGAACTGGAAGCTAAACTACTTGTGCAGTATTCTTGACTAGCTAAGTCAGTCTTATATTCTGTTAATTAGTCCAGCCCACTGAGGCCACAGATTGACTACTGGCCCTACCCATTTCAATTGGCTCAACCAATCCAAGTACATTATGTGATGCCATTCAGATAAGTGACTGAATGCAATCTTTCTTTATAGAAGATTTGAAAGGAGGTTCCAAATCACTACACATCATATGCATTTTGTAGTAAAATAACGTCGTAATTGATTCCCTCCCCTAGCCACTGTACATTTAGTGGAAGACAAGATCAATTTCAGAATCCTTTGTTATGTTTATTTTATTACCGTATTCTCCCCACACGGTAAACATAACCAGGAACAAAGTTCAAACTCTTCTGTATCTTATAAAAACAAATGTGATCACGCTGTCTTGCCTTTCATCGTTTCCCACTTAAACATCACTGTCAGAAGTCGGTGACATAATAGTTACGTAGTAATTACTATTCACTAGCGATGTTCCGCGACAGACTAACGCCCAGACACCCAACACAGACAATTCATTCAAGAAAGACTTTGTTCCCCAAAGTCTCGCCACCTCATAAACCGTCTATAGTCATGGATAGGGAAGTCAGCCTACCGTGTATTCATTATTTTCGGATGTATTGATCCAGAAAACAGTAGCCTACCGGGGTTTCATTCCTTGATTCATTCAAGTTACGTGAGTGAAGCAAATGAAAGGAATGCCATTTTCTTACAGTTGCAAAAGTTTGTGTTAATTTCAATTTAGCATGTCGGTTCTTTCTTATGATGATGAAGTTCATTATTGCCGGCATTGTTAATTTGGGGATGTCAGTCTATAGTCAGATCTTAGACTTTCTCCACTTTCGGGAAGGGATAATTAGGTTCTCTGCCTACAATCAGATGGGTTTATATTTGGATCTTAACGGTATATTCTATAAGTGCATTCGCACTTGAAAAAAATAAACAAACAGGACATAAAAATAGTATTAGGCAACTTACGATATGACATCGATACCGAAAGAACACAACATCCAAATTCAAAACAAATTTGAAAAACTACTTGAAATAAAAAAGAATACACTCCAAATGACAAAGGAACTTGAAAATAAAATAAGCGACATTTTCAATAACTGTGCAAAAAACATGCTACACAAAATGAGCAGGAAGAAGAAAGAGTATATATCAGAAGAAACTATAAACATTATCCAAGAAAGAAGACACATTAAAAATAGTAGTAAAAACAGAACAAATTATAGAAGCCTGTCAAGAGATATTCAAAGAATTAGATAAGACAAGTAAAACTACATAAACAAAATATGCCTTGAAATAGAAGGGCAGGAAAACCAAGGTAACAGTAAAATGATGTTCTAAAATGTATGACACCTAAGAGACAACAAACTTCAACCATAATTAAAAATGCTGAAACATAAACAAGGAAACATACTAACGGAAAGGAAACATATCTTACATAGATGGAAGGGATACTGCAGTGAGATATACAATGACCCAAGAAAAACAAAATACAAATCAATAAACAAATATGACAAAGAGTCAGAACCTACAAAGGAAGAAGTAAGATACACAATAGAAAGTTTAAAGAAAGGAAAAGTCCCAGGCTACAATGGTTTAACAATAGAAATTATACATGCAGGGGACAAGACCGGAATTAAGATTTACCACAAACTATGTTGCAAAATATGGGAAAGCGGCACATAGCCGGAGGAATGGAAAAAATCATTATATATACCCCTCTCAAAAAAAGGTGACCTTCAGATTTGCTCTAACTACTGAACAATAGCCCTCATAAGTCAAGCAAGTAAAATAATATTAAACATCACAATGCAAAGAATCAAACCGAAATTTGAGATGGAGATAAACGAAACACGGGCCGGTTTCAGATCGGGCAGAGGAACAAGAGATCACATTCTTAAAATAAGGCTTATTATAGAAAAGTGTAGGGAATTCTGAAATGATCTGCACATGTGCTTCATAGATTACTCAAAAGTGTTCAACTGCGTCCACCACCAGAAACTATGGGAGATAATGAACAGCATGGGTTTCCCAAGATATCTGATTCATCTAATAGAAGAACTTTACCAAGATCAAAAGGCTGCAGTGAAGTTAGAGGGCAATCTCTCAGAGTGGTTTGAAGTACAGAGTGGAGTAAGGCAGGGATGCACACTCTCCCCATACCTGTTCAACATCTACGCAGAAAGTATAATGAGGAATGTGAGAGAAGACATGAACAGCGTTGACTACCACGCTTTAAACATTGGTGCATTCGAAATCCCTAAGCTATGCTACAAAGATGACACAGTGCTTTCAAATGATATAAAGGGATTGGAACAACTAATCAAGAACACAAAGAAAGATAGCGAATTACAAAACTTGTATTTAAACACGCAAAATACAAAAATCATGTCAACAGATATAAAAACACCACAACCAAAAATCAGGATAGACAATACCGAGATAGGATGTGTGGATAAATTTGAATACTTAGGAGCAAACATCAATGGTACAGGAGACTGCATGGCAGAAATAAGGAAGAGATTGGCAATGGCATATTGTAAAATAACACGGTTGAAAAAAATATGAAAAACAACAAAATAGAAATGAAAGTGCTAATGTTACAAACTTGTATTTTTCCAGTTTCAACATACGACTGTAAAACATGGACCCTAAGTAAAACAGCGGCAAAGAAGATCAATGTCTTTAAGATGAAATGCTACAGAAAGATACTTAGAATATCATGAAAGGAAAAAAAAAGAGAAACTCAGATATTATAAACACATTGAAGATTCAAGAGTGTTGATTACTAAACACAATAGCAAAAAGAAAACTACACCTGTTTGGTCATATAAAGAAACATAACTGTTTAGGGAGACAAATAATAGAGGGCAGAGTACCTGTGAAGAGGAGAAAGGGTGGACCAAGAAGACAATGGACTGACGACATTAAAGATAACATGAATACATCGTTGGCAAATACAAGCCGCATCGCCTAAGTCAGAAAGGGGTTCAGAGAGTTCATTGGGAAGACAATCTGGAAAGAATATGTCACATGATACATCATCATACCAGTAATATTCTACAAGTGTCATTATTCAAGTAATATTCTACAAGTGTCATTATTCAAGTAATATTCTACAAGTGTCATTATTCAAGTAATATTCTACAAGTGTCATTATTCAAGTAATATTCTACAAGTGTCATTATTCAAGTAATATTCTACAAGTGTCATTATTCAAGTAATATTCTACAAGTGTCATTATTCAAGTAATATTCTACAAGTGTCATTATTCAAGTAATATTCTACAAGTGTCATTATTCAAGTAATATTCTACAAGTGTCATTATTCAAGTAATATTCTACAAGTGTCATTATTCAAGTAATATTCTACAAGTGTCATTATTCAAGTAATATTCTACAAGTGTCATTATTCAAGTAATATTCTACAAGTGTCATTATTCAAGTAATATTCTACAAGTGTCATTATTCAAGTAATATTCTACAAGTGTCATTATTCAAGTAATATTCTACAAGTGTCATTATTCAAGTAATATTCTACAAGTGTCATTATTCAAGTAATATTCTACAAGTGTCATTATTCAAGTAATATTCTACAAGTGTCATTATTCAAGTAATATTCTACAAGTGTCATTATTCAAGTAATATTCTACAAGTGTCATTATTCAAGTAATATTCTACAAGTGTCATTATTCAAGTAATATTCTACAAGTGTCATTATTCAAGTAATATTCTACAAGTGTCATTATTCAAGTAATATTCTACAAGTGTCATTATTCAAGTAATATTCTACAAGTGTCATTATTCAAGTAATATTCTACAAGTGTCATTGTACAAGTTAAATTTACAAGTGTCATCATTCCTGTTTCATTGTACCCAACATACCAATTACATGATATCCCTGTATATCAGCTACAAGATATTTCAACATACCAATTACATGATATCCTAATATACCAATTACATGATATCCTAATATACCGTTTACATGATATTTCAACATACTGGCTACATGATATCCTACATACTGGCTACATGATATCCTACATACTGGCTACATGATATCCTACATACTGGCTACATGATATCCTACATACTGGCTACATGATATCCTACATACTGGCTACATGATATCCTACATACTGGCTACA
Source organism: Meghimatium bilineatum (assembly GCA_034231615.1). Taxonomy (NCBI): domain Eukaryota; kingdom Metazoa; phylum Mollusca; class Gastropoda; order Stylommatophora; family Philomycidae; genus Meghimatium; species Meghimatium bilineatum. The sequence continues at coordinate 75,577,247 of CM067304.1, read as the reverse complement.
TGATATCCTACATACTGGCTACATGATATCCTACATACTGGCTACATGATATCCTGTATACTGGCTACATGATATCCTACATACTGGTTACATGATATCCTACATACTGGTTACATGATATCCTACATACTGGCTACATGATATCCTATATACTGGTTACATGATATCCTACATACTGGCTACATGATATCCTACATACTGGCTACATATCCTACATACTGGCTACATGATATCCTATATACTGGCTACATGATATCCTACATACTGGCTACATGATATCCTACATATTGGCTACATGATATCCTACATACTGGCTACATGATATCCTATATACTGGTTACATGATATCCTACATACTGGCTACATGATATCCTATATACTGGTTACATGATATCCTATATACTGGTTACATGATAGCCTATATACTGGTTACATGATATCCCATAATTTCATTAACTTGTAACATATTTATGATGATCTATATTATATTTCATAAACTGGTACCCACTTGCGTGATATTCTAGATGCTCTATTTCTGTCAATAGCCACATGCTCCGATTGAGAGGACTGACTGAAGTCACTTCTTAAATGTGCAAGCTTAGAAATCTTCTTCAACTCATCTGCTTTGTCATTGATCAGTTTACACCATCTAGGAAGATGAACAAAGATTCATATGTAGTTTACACCATCTAGGCAGAGTAACAGATATTCATATGTAGTTTACACCATCTAGGCAAAGTAACAGAGATTCATATGTAGTTTACACCATCTAGGCAGAGTAACAGATATTCATATGTAGTTTACACCATCTAGGCAGAGTAACAGATATTCATATGTAGTTTACACCATCTAGGCAGAGTAACAGAGATTCATATGTAGTTTACACCATCTAGGCAGAGTAACAGAGATTCATATGTAGTTTACACCATCTAGGCAGAGTAACAGAGATTCATATGTAGTTTACACCATCTAGGCAGAGTAACAGATATTCATATGTAGTTTACACCATCTAGGCAGAGTAACAGATATTCATATGTAGTTTACACCATCTAGGCAGAGTAACAGAGATTCATATGTAGTTTACACCATCTAGGCATACAGAGATTCATATGTAGTTTACACAATCTAGGCAGAGTAACAGAGATTCATGTGTAGTTTACACCATATAGGCAGAGTAACAGAGATTCATATGTAGTTTACACCATCTAGGCAGAGTAACAGAGATTCATGTGTAGTTTACACCATATAGGCAGAGTAACAGAGATTCAAATGCAGTTTACACCATCTAGGCACAGTAACAGAGATTCATGTGTAGTTTACACCATCTAGGCAGAGTAACAGAGATTCATGTGTAGTTTACACCATCTAGGCAGAGTAACAGCGATTCAAATGCAGTTTACACCATCTAGGCAGAGTAACAGAGATTCATGTGTAGTTTACACCATCTAGGAAGATGAACAAAGATTCATATGTAGTTTACACCATCTAGGCAGAGTAACAGACATTCATATTTAGTTTACACCATCTAGGCAGAGTAGCAGAGATTCATATGTAGTTTACACCATCTAGGCAGAGTAACAGTAATTCATATTTAGTTTACACCATCTAGGCAGAGTAACAGAGATTCATATGTAGTTTACAACATCTAGGCAGACAGAGATTCATATGTAGTTTACACCATCTAGGCAGACAGAGATTCATATGTAGTTTACATCATCTAGGCAGAGTAACAGAGATTCATATGTAGTTTACACCATCTAGGCAGTGTAACAGAGATTCATATGTAGTTTACACCATCTAGGCAGAGTAACAGAGATTCATATGTATGATAGTTTACATCATTTAGGCAGAGTAACAGAGATTCATATGTAGTTTCCACCATCTAGGCAGAATAGCAGAGATTCATATGTAGTTTACACCATCTAGGCAGAGTAACAGAGATTCATATGTAGTTTACACCATCTAGGCAGTGTAACAGAGATTTATATATAGTTTACAACATCTAGGCAGACAGAGATTCATATGTAGTTTACATCATCTAGTAAGACAGAGATTCATATGTACGATAGTTTACATCATCTAGGCAGAGTAACAGAGATTTATATGTAGTTTACACCATCTAGTAAGACAGAGATTCATATGTAGTTTACACCATCTAGGCAGAGTAACAGATATTCACATGCAGTTTACACCAAATAGGCAGAGTAACAGAGATTCATATGTAGTTTACAACATCTAGGCAGAGTAACAGAGATTCATATGTAGTTTACACCATCTAGGCAGACAGAGATTCATATGTAGTTTACACCATCTAGGCAGACAGAGATTCATATGTAGTTTACACCATCTAGGCAGACAGAGATTCATATGTAGTTTACACCATCTAGGCAGACAGAGATTCATATGTAGTTTACATCATCTAGGCAGAGTAACAGATATTCATATGTAGTTTACACCATCTAGGCAGTGTAACAGAGATTCATATGTAGTTTACACCATCTAGGCAGAGTAACAGAGATTCATATGTATGATAGTTTACATCATTTAGGCAGAGTAACAGAGATTCATATGTAGTTTCCACCATCTAGGCAGAATAGCAGAGATTCATATGTAGTTTACACCATCTAGGCAGAGTAACAGAGATTCATATGTAGTTTACACCATCTAGGCAGTGTAACAGAGATTCATATATAGTTTACAACATCTAGGCAGACAGAGATTCATATGTAGTTTACATCATCTAGTAAGACAGAGATTCATATGTACGATAGTTTACATCATCTAGGCAGAGTAACAGAGATTTATATGTAGTTTACACCATCTAGTAAGACAGAGATTCATATGTAGTTTACACCATCTAGGCAGAGTAACAGATATTCACATGCAGTTTACACCATCTAGGCAGAGTAATAGAGATTCATATGTAGTTTACACCATCTAGGCAGAGTACCAGAGATTCATATGTAGTTTACACCATCTAGGCAGAGTAATAGAGATTCAAATGTAGTTTACACCATCTAGGAAGACAGAGATTCATATGTAGTTTACACCATATAGGCAGAGTAACAGAGATTCATATGTAGTTTACAACATCTAGGCAGAGTAGCAGAGATTCATATGTAGTTTACACAATCTAGGAAGACAGAGATTCATATTTAGTTTACACCATCTAGGCAGACAGAGATTCATATGTAGTTTACACAATCTAGGAAGACAGAGATTCATATGTAGTTTACACCATCTAGGCAGAGTAACAGAGATTCATATGTAGTTTACACCATCTAGGCATACAGCGATTCATATGTAGTTTACACCATCTAGGCAGAGTAACAGAGATTCATATGTAGTTTACACCATCTAGGCAGAGTAGCAGAGATTCATATGTAGCTTACACAATCTAGGCAGACAGAGATTCATATGTAGTTTACAACATCTAGGCAGACAGAGATTCATATGTACGGTAGTTTACATCATCTAGGCAGAGTAACAGAGATTCATATGTAGTTTACATCATCTAGGCAGAGTAGCAGAGATTCATATGTAGTTTACACCATCTAGGCAGAGTAACAGAGATTCATATGTAGTTTACACCATCTAGGCAGAGTAACAGAGATTCATATGTAGTTTACACCATCTAGGCAGACAGAGATTCATATGTAGTTTACACCATCTAGGCAGACAGAGATTCATATGTAGTTTACACTATCTAGGCAGACAGAGATTCATATGTAGTTTACACCATCTAGGCAGAGTAACAGAGATTCATATGTAGTTTACACCATCTAGGCAGACAGAGATTCATATGTTGTTTACACAATCTTGGCAGAGTAACAGATATTCAAATGCAGTTTACACCATCTAGGCAGAGTAATAGAGATTCATATGTAGTTTACAACATCTAGGCAGACAGAGATTCATATGTACGATAGTTTACATCATCTAGGCAGAGTAACAGAGATTCATATGTAGTTTACACCATCTAGGAAGACAGAGATTCATATGTAGTTTACACCATCTAGGCAGAGTAACAGATATTCAAATGCAGTTTACAACATCTAGGCAGACAGAGATTCATATGTAGTTTACACCATCTAGGCAGAGTAGCAGAGATTCATATGTAGTTTACACCATCTAGGCAGAGTAACAGAGATTCATATGTAGTTTACACAATCTAGGAAGACAGAGATTCATATTTAGTTTACACCATCTAGGCAGACAGAGATTCATATGTAGTTTACACAATCTAGGAAGACAGAGATTCATATGTAGTTTACACCATCTAGGCAGAGTAACAGATATTCAAATGCAGTTTACACCATCTAGGCAGAGTAATAGAGATTCATATGTAGTTTACACCATCTAGGCAGAGTAACAGAGATTCATATGTAGTTTACAACATCTAGGCAGACAGAGATTCATATGTACGATAGTTTACATCATCTAGGCAGAGTAACAGAGATTCATATGTAGTTTACACCATCTAGGAAGACAGAGATTCATATGTAGTTTACACCATCTAGGCAGAGTAACAGATATTCAAATGCAGTTTACATCATCTAGGCAGAGTAATAGAGATTCATATGTAGTTTACACCATCTAGGCAGAGTAACAGAGATTCATATGTAGTTTACACCATCTGGGCAGAGTAACAGAGATTCATATGTAGTTTGAGATTCATATGTACTTTGCAACATCAAGGCAGAGTAACAGAGATTCATATGTAGTTTACACCATCTAGGCAGAGTAACAGAGATTCATATGTAGTTTGAGATTCATATGTACTTTGCAACATCTAGGCAGAGTAACAGAGATTCATATGTAGTTTACACCATCTAGGCAGAGTAACAGAGATTCATATGTAGTTTACACCATCTAGGCAGACAGAGATTCATATGTTGTTTACACCATCTAGGCAGAGTAACAGATATTCATATGTTGTTTACACCATCTAGGCAGAGTAACAGAGATTCATATGTTGTTTACACCATCTAGGCAGAGTAACAGAGATTCATATGTAGTTTATAACATCTAGGAAGACAGAGATTCATATGTACAGTAGTTTACATCATCTAGGCAGAGTAACAGAGATTCATATGTAGTTTACATCATCTAGGCAGAGTAACAGAGATTCATATGTAGTTTACATCATCTAGGCAGAGTAGCAGAGATTCATATGTAGTTTACACCATCTAGGCAGAGTAACAGAGATTCATATGTAGTTTACACCATCTAGGCAGAGTAACAGAGATTCATATGTAGTTTACACCATCTAGGCAGACAGAGATTCATATGTAGTTTACACCATATAGGTAGACAGAGATTCATATGTAGTTTACACCATCTAGGCAGACCCAGATTCATATGTAGTTTACACGATCTAGGCAGACAGAGATTCATATGTAGTTTACATCATCTAGGCAGAGTAACAGATATTCATATGTAGTTTACACCATCTAGGCAGTGTAACAGAGATTCATATGTAGTTTACAACATCTAGGCAGACAGAGATTCATATGTACGATAGTTTACATCATCTAGGCAGAGTAACAGAGATTCATATGTTGTTTACACCATCTAGGCAGAGTAACAGAGATTCATATGTAGTTTATAACATCTAGGCAGACAGAGATTCATATGTACAGTAGTTTACATCATCTAGGCAGAGTAACAGAGATTCATATGTAGTTTACATCATCTAGGCAGAGTAACAGAGATTCATATGTAGTTTACATCATCTAGGCAGAGTAGCAGAGATTCATATGTAGTTTACACCATCTAGGCAGAGTAACAGAGATTCATATGTAGTTTACACCATCTAGGCAGAGTAACAGAGATTCATATGTAGTTTACACCATCTAGGCAGAGTAGCAGAGATTCATATGTAGTTTACACAATCTAGGCAGACAGAGATTCATATGTAGTTTACAACATCTAGGCAGACAGAGATTCATATGTACGGTAGTTTACATCATCTAGGCAGAGTAACAGAGATTCATATGTAGTTTACATCATCTAGGCAGAGTAGCAGAGATTCATATGTAGTTTACACCATCTAGGCAGAGTAACAGAGATTCATATGTAGTTTACACCATCTAGGCAGAGTAACAGAGATTCATATGTAGTTTACACCATCTAGGCAGACAGAGATTCATATGTAGTTTACACCATATAGGTAGACAGAGATTCATATGTAGTTTACACCATCTAGGCAGACCCAGATTCATATGTAGTTTACACGATCTAGGCAGACAGAGATTCATATGTAGTTTACATCATCTAGGCAGAGTAACAGATATTCATATGTAGTTTACACCATCTAGGCAGTGTAACAGAGATTCATATGTAGTTTACAACATCTAGGCAGACAGAGATTCATATGTACGATAGTTTACATCATCTAGGCAGAGTAACAGAGATTCATATGTTGTTTACACCATCTAGGCAGAGTAACAGAGATTCATATGTAGTTTATAACATCTAGGCAGACAGAGATTCATATGTACAGTAGTTTACATCATCTAGGCAGAGTAACAGAGATTCATATGTAGTTTACATCATCTAGGCAGAGTAGCAGAGATTCATATGTAGTTTACACCATCTAGGCAGAGTAACAGAGATTCATATGTAGTTTACACCATCTAGGCAGAGTAACAGAGATTCATATGTAGTTTACACCATCTAGGCAGAGTAGCAGAGATCCATATGTAGTTTACACAATCTAGGCAGACAGAGATTCATATGTAGTTTACAACATCTAGGCAGACAGAGATTCATATGTACGGTAGTTTACATCATCTAGGCAGAGTAACAGAGATTCATATGTAGTTTACATCATCTAGGCAGAGTAGCAGAGATTCATATGTAGTTTACACCATCTAGGCAGAGTAACAGAGATTCATATGTAGTTTACACCATCTAGGCAGAGTAACAGAGATTCATATGTAGTTTACACCATCTAGGCAGACAGAGATTCATATGTAGTTTACACCATCTAGGCAGACAGAGATTCATATGTAGTTTACACTATCTAGGCAGACAGAGATTCATATGTAGTTTACACCATCTAGGCAGAGTAACAGAGATTCATATGTAGTTTACACCATCTAGGCAGAGTAACAGAGATTCATATGTAGTTTACAACATCTAGGCAGACAGAGATTCATATGTAGTTTACACCATCTAGGCAGAGTAGCAGAGATTCATATGTAGTTTACACCATCTAGGCAGAGTAACAGAGATTCATATGTAGTTTACACCATCTAGGCAGACAGAGATTCATATGTTGTTTACACAATCTTGGCAGAGTAACAGATATTCAAATGCAGTTTACACCATCTAGGCAGAGTAATAGAGATTCATATGTAGTTTACACCATCTAGGAAGACAGAGATTCATATGTAGTTTACACCATATAGGCAGAGTAACAGAGATTCATATGTAGTTTACAACATCTAGGCAGAGTAGCAGAGATTCATATGTAGTTTACACAATCTAGGAAGACAGAGATTCATATTTAGTTTACACCATCTAGGCAGACAGAGATTCATATGTAGTTTACACAATCTAGGAAGACAGAGATTCATATGTAGTTTACACCATCTAGGCAGAGTAACAGAGATTCATATGTAGTTTACACCATCTAGGCATACAGAGATTCATATGTAGTTTACACCATCTAGGCAGAGTAACAGAGATTCATATGTAGTTTACACCATCTAGGCAGAGTAGCAGAGATTCATATGTAGTTTACACAATCTAGGCAGACAGAGATTCATATGTAGTTTACAACATCTAGGCAGACAGAGATTCATATGTACGGTAGTTTACATCATCTAGGCAGAGTAACAGAGATTCATATGTAGTTTACATCATCTAGGCAGAGTAGCAGAGATTCATATGTAGTTTACACCATCTAGGCAGAGTAACAGAGATTCATATGTAGTTTACACCATCTAGGCAGAGTAACAGAGATTCATATGTAGTTTACACCATCTAGGCAGACAGAGATTCATATGTAGTTTACACCATCTAGGCAGACAGAGATTCATATGTAGTTTACACTATCTAGGCAGACAGAGATTCATATGTAGTTTACACCATCTAGGCAGAGTAACAGAGATTCATATGTAGTTTACACCATCTAGGCAGAGTAACAGAGATTCATATGTAGTTTACAACATCTAGGCAGACAGAGATTCATATGTAGTTTACACCATCTAGGCAGAGTAACAGAGATTCATATGTAGTTTACACCATCTAGGCAGACAGAGATTCATATGTTGTTTACACAATCTTGGCAGAGTAACAGATATTCAAATGCAGTTTACACCATCTAGGCAGAGTAATAGAGATTCATATGTAGTTTACAACATCTAGGCAGACAGAGATTCATATGTACGATAGTTTACATCATCTAGGCAGAGTAACAGAGATTCATATGTAGTTTACACCATCTAGGAAGACAGAGATTCATATGTAGTTTACACCATCTAGGCAGAGTAACAGATATTCAAATGCAGTTTACAACATCTAGGCAGACAGAGATTCATATGTAGTTTACACCATCTAGGCAGAGTAGCAGAGATTCATATGTAGTTTACACCATCTAGGCAGAGTAACAGAGATTCATATGTAGTTTACACAATCTAGGAAGACAGAGATTCATATTTAGTTTACACCATCTAGGCAGACAGAGATTCATATGTAGTTTACACAATCTAGGAAGACAGAGATTCATATGTAGTTTACACCATCTAGGCAGAGTAATAGAGATTCATATGTAGTTTACACCATCTAGGCAGACAGAGATTCATATGTTGTTTACACAATCTTGGCAGAGTAACAGATATTCAAATGCAGTTTACACCATCTAGGCAGAGTAATAGAGATTCATATGTAGTTTACACCATCTAGGCAGAGTAACAGAGATTCATATGTAGTTTACAACATCTAGGCAGACAGAGATTCATATGTACGATAGTTTACATCATCTAGGCAGAGTAACAGAGATTCATATGTAGTTTACACCATCTAGGAAGACAGAGATTCATATGTAGTTTACACCATCTAGGCAGAGTAACAGATATTCAAATGCAGTTTACATCATCTAGGCAGAGTAATAGAGATTCATATGTAGTTTACACCATCTAGGCAGAGTAACAGAGATTCATATGTAGTTTACACCATCTGGGCAGAGTAACAGAGATTCATATGTAGTTTGAGATTCATATGTACTTTGCAACATCAAGGCAGAGTAACAGAGATTCATATGTAGTTTACACCATCTAGGCAGAGTAACAGAGATTCATATGTAGTTTGAGATTCATATGTACTTTGCAACATCTAGGCAGAGTAACAGAGATTCATATGTAGTTTACACCATCTAGGCAGAGTAACAGAGATTCATATGTAGTTTACACCATCTAGGCAGACAGAGATTCATATGTTGTTTACACCATCTAGGCAGAGTAACAGATATTCATATGTTGTTTACACCATCTAGGCAGAGTAACAGAGATTCATATGTTGTTTACACCATCTAGGCAGAGTAACAGAGATTCATATGTAGTTTATAACATCTAGGAAGACAGAGATTCATATGTACAGTAGTTTACATCATCTAGGCAGAGTAACAGAGATTCATATGTAGTTTACATCATCTAGGCAGAGTAACAGAGATTCATATGTAGTTTACATCATCTAGGCAGAGTAGCAGAGATTCATATGTAGTTTACACCATCTAGGCAGAGTAACAGAGATTCATATGTAGTTTACACCATCTAGGCAGAGTAACAGAGATTCATATGTAGTTTACACCATCTAGGCAGACAGAGATTCATATGTAGTTTACACCATATAGGTAGACAGAGATTCATATGTAGTTTACACCATCTAGGCAGACCCAGATTCATATGTAGTTTACACGATCTAGGCAGACAGAGATTCATATGTAGTTTACATCATCTAGGCAGAGTAACAGATATTCATATGTAGTTTACACCATCTAGGCAGTGTAACAGAGATTCATATGTAGTTTACAACATCTAGGCAGACAGAGATTCATATGTACGATAGTTTACATCATCTAGGCAGAGTAACAGAGATTCATATGTTGTTTACACCATCTAGGCAGAGTAACAGAGATTCATATGTAGTTTATAACATCTAGGCAGACAGAGATTCATATGTACAGTAGTTTACATCATCTAGGCAGAGTAACAGAGATTCATATGTAGTTTACATCATCTAGGCAGAGTAACAGAGATTCATATGTAGTTTACATCATCTAGGCAGAGTAGCAGAGATTCATATGTAGTTTACACCATCTAGGCAGAGTAACAGAGATTCATATGTAGTTTACACCATCTAGGCAGAGTAACAGAGATTCATATGTAGTTTACACCATCTAGGCAGAGTAGCAGAGATTCATATGTAGTTTACACAATCTAGGCAGACAGAGATTCATATGTAGTTTACAACATCTAGGCAGACAGAGATTCATATGTACGGTAGTTTACATCATCTAGGCAGAGTAACAGAGATTCATATGTAGTTTACATCATCTAGGCAGAGTAGCAGAGATTCATATGTAGTTTACACCATCTAGGCAGAGTAACAGAGATTCATATGTAGTTTACACCATCTAGGCAGAGTAACAGAGATTCATATGTAGTTTACACCATCTAGGCAGACAGAGATTCATATGTAGTTTACACCATATAGGTAGACAGAGATTCATATGTAGTTTACACCATCTAGGCAGACCCAGATTCATATGTAGTTTACACGATCTAGGCAGACAGAGATTCATATGTAGTTTACATCATCTAGGCAGAGTAACAGATATTCATATGTAGTTTACACCATCTAGGCAGTGTAACAGAGATTCATATGTAGTTTACAACATCTAGGCAGACAGAGATTCATATGTACGATAGTTTACATCATCTAGGCAGAGTAACAGAGATTCATATGTTGTTTACACCATCTAGGCAGAGTAACAGAGATTCATATGTAGTTTATAACATCTAGGCAGACAGAGATTCATATGTACAGTAGTTTACATCATCTAGGCAGAGTAACAGAGATTCATATGTAGTTTACATCATCTAGGCAGAGTAGCAGAGATTCATATGTAGTTTACACCATCTAGGCAGAGTAACAGAGATTCATATGTAGTTTACACCATCTAGGCAGAGTAACAGAGATTCATATGTAGTTTACACCATCTAGGCAGACAGAGATTCATATGTAGTTTACACCATCTAGGCAGAACAAGATTCATATGTAGTTTACACGATCTAGGCAGACAGAGATTCATATGTAGTTTACATCATCTAGGCAGAGTAACAGATATTCATATGTAGTTTACACCATCTAGGCAGTGTAACAGAGATTCATATGTAGTTTACAACATCTAGGCAGACAGAGATTCATATGTACGATAGTTTACATCATCTAGGCAGAGTAACAGAGATTCATATGTTGTTTACACCATCTAGGCAGAGTAACAGAGATTCATATGTAGTTTATAACATCTAGGCAGACAGAGATTCATATGTACAGTAGTTTACATCATCTAGGCAGAGTAACAGAGATTCATATGTAGTTTACATCATCTAGGCAGAGTAACAGAGATTCATATGTAGTTTACATCATCTAGGCAGAGTAGCAGAGATTCATATGTAGTTTACACCATCTAGGCAGAGTAACAGAGATTCATATGTAGTTTACACCATCTAGGCAGAGTAACAGAGATTCATATGTAGTTTACACCATCTAGGCAGAGTAGCAGAGATCCATATGTAGTTTACACAATCTAGGCAGACAGAGATTCATATGTAGTTTACAACATCTAGGCAGACAGAGATTCATATGTACGGTAGTTTACACCATCTAGGCAGAGTAACAGAGATTCATATGTAGTTTACACCATCTAGGCAGAGTAGCAGAGATCCTAATGTAGTTTACACCATCTAGGCAGAGTAACAGAGATTCATATGTAGTTTACACCATCTAGGCAGAGTAACAGAGATTCATATGTAGTTTACACCATCTAGGCAGACAGAGATTCATATGTAGTTTACACCATCTAGGCAGACAGAGATTCATATGTAGTTTACACTATCTAGGCAGACAGAGATTCATATGTAGTTTACACCATCTAGGCAGAGTAACAGAGATTCATATGTAGTTTACACCATCTAGGCAGAGTAACAGAGATTCATATGTAGTTTACAACATCTAGGCAGACAGAGATTCATATGTAGTTTACACCATCTAGGCAGAGTAGCAGAGATTCATATGTAGTTTACACCATCTAGGCAGAGTAACAGAGATTCATATGTAGTTTACACCATCTAGGCAGACAGAGATTCATATGTTGTTTACACAATCTTGGCAGAGTAACAGATATTCAAATGCAGTTTACACCATCTAGGCAGAGTAATAGAGATTCATATGTAGTTTACACCATCTAGGCAGAGTAACAGAGATTCATATGTAGTTTACAACATCTAGGCAGACAGAGATTCATATGTACGATAGTTTACATCATCTAGGCAGAGTAACAGAGATTCATATGTAGTTTACACCATCTAGGAAGACAGAGATTCATATGTAGTTTACACCATCTAGGCAGAGTAACAGAGATTCATATGTAGTTTACAACATCTAGGCAGACAGAGATTCATATGTACGATAGTTTACATCATCTAGGCAGAGTAACAGAGATTCATATGTAGTTTACACCATCTAGGAAGACAGAGATTCATATGTAGTTTACACCATCTAGGCAGAGTAACAGATATTCAAATGCAGTTTACACCATCTAGGCAGAGTAATAGAGATTCATATGTAGTTTACACCATCTAGGCAGAGTAACAGAGATTCATATGTAGTTTACACCATCTGGGCAGAGTAACAGAGATTCATATGTAGTTTGAGATTCATATGTACTTTGCAACATCAAGGCAGAGTAACAGAGATTCATATGTAGTTTACACCATCTAGGCAGAGTAACAGAGATTCATATGTAGTTTGAGATTCATATGTACTTTGCAACATCTAGGCAGAGTAACAGAGATTCATATGTAGTTTACACCATCTAGGCAGAGTAACAGAGATTCATATGTAGTTTACACCATCTAGGCAGACAGAGATTCATATGTTGTTTACACCATCTAGGCAGAGTAACAGATATTCATATGTTGTTTACACCATCTAGGCAGAGTAACAGAGATTCATATGTTGTTTACACCATCTAGGCAGAGTAACAGAGATTCATATGTAGTTTATAACATCTAGGCAGACAGAGATTCATATGTACAGTAGTTTACATCATCTAGGCAGAGTAACAGAGATTCATATGTAGTTTACATCATCTAGGCAGAGTAACAGAGATTCATATGTAGTTTACATCATCTAGGCAGAGTAGCAGAGATTCATATGTAGTTTACACCATCTAGGCAGAGTAACAGAGATTCATATGTAGTTTACACCATCTAGGCAGAGTAACAGAGATTCATATGTAGTTTACACCATCTAGGCAGACAGAGATTCATATGTAGTTTACACCATCTAGGCAGAGTAGCAGAGATTCATATGTAGTTTACACAATCTAGGCAGACAGAGATTCATATGTAGTTTACATCATCTAGGCAGAGTAACAGATATTCATATGTAGTTTACACCATCTAGGCAGAGTAGCAGAGATCCATATGTAGTTTACACAATCTAGGCAGACAGAGATTCATATGTAGTTTACAACATCTAGGCAGACAGAGATTCATATGTACGGTAGTTTACACCATCTAGGCAGAGTAACAGAGATTCATATGTAGTTTACACCATCTAGGCAGAGTAGCAGAGATCCATATGTAGTTTACACCATCTAGGCAGAGTAACAGAGATTCATATGTAGTTTACACCATCTAGGCAGAGTAACAGAGATTCATATGTAGTTTACACCATCTAGGCAGACAGAGATTCATATGTAGTTTACACCATCTAGGCAGACAGAGATTCATATGTAGTTTACACTATCTAGGCAGACAGAGATTCATATGTAGTTTACACCATCTAGGCAGAGTAACAGAGATTCATATGTAGTTTACACCATCTAGGCAGAGTAACAGAGATTCATATGTAGTTTACAACATCTAGGCAGACAGAGATTCATATGTAGTTTACACCATCTAGGCAGAGTAGCAGAGATTCATATGTAGTTTACACCATCTAGGCAGAGTAACAGAGATTCATATGTAGTTTACACCATCTAGGCAGACAGAGATTCATATGTTGTTTACACAATCTTGGCAGAGTAACAGATATTCAAATGCAGTTTACACCATCTAGGCAGAGTAATAGAGATTCATATGTAGTTTACACCATCTAGGCAGAGTAACAGAGATTCATATGTAGTTTACAACATCTAGGCAGACAGAGATTCATATGTACGATAGTTTACATCATCTAGGCAGAGTAACAGAGATTCATATGTAGTTTACACCATCTAGGAAGACAGAGATTCATATGTAGTTTACACCATCTAGGCAGAGTAACAGAGATTCATATGTAGTTTACAACATCTAGGCAGACAGAGATTCATATGTACGATAGTTTACATCATCTAGGCAGAGTAACAGAGATTCATATGTAGTTTACACCATCTAGGAAGACAGAGATTCATATGTAGTTTACACCATCTAGGCAGAGTAACAGATATTCAAATGCAGTTTACACCATCTAGGCAGAGTAATAGAGATTCATATGTAGTTTACACCATCTAGGCAGAGTAACAGAGATTCATATGTAGTTTACACCATCTGGGCAGAGTAACAGAGATTCATATGTAGTTTGAGATTCATATGTACTTTGCAACATCAAGGCAGAGTAACAGAGATTCATATGTAGTTTACACCATCTAGGCAGAGTAACAGAGATTCATATGTAGTTTGAGATTCATATGTACTTTGCAACATCTAGGCAGAGTAACAGAGATTCATATGTAGTTTACACCATCTAGGCAGAGTAACAGAGATTCATATGTAGTTTACACCATCTAGGCAGACAGAGATTCATATGTTGTTTACACCATCTAGGCAGAGTAACAGATATTCATATGTTGTTTACACCATCTAGGCAGAGTAACAGAGATTCATATGTTGTTTACACCATCTAGGCAGAGTAACAGAGATTCATATGTAGTTTATAACATCTAGGCAGACAGAGATTCATATGTACAGTAGTTTACATCATCTAGGCAGAGTAACAGAGATTCATATGTAGTTTACATCATCTAGGCAGAGTAACAGAGATTCATATGTAGTTTACATCATCTAGGCAGAGTAGCAGAGATTCATATGTAGTTTACACCATCTAGGCAGAGTAACAGAGATTCATATGTAGTTTACACCATCTAGGCAGAGTAACAGAGATTCATATGTAGTTTACACCATCTAGGCAGACAGAGATTCATATGTAGTTTACACCATCTAGGCAGAGTAGCAGAGATTCATATGTAGTTTACACAATCTAGGCAGACAGAGATTCATATGTAGTTTACATCATCTAGGCAGAGTAACAGATATTCATATGTAGTTTACACCATCTAGGCAGTGTAACAGAGATTCATATGTAGTTTACAACATCTAGGCAGACAGAGATTCATATGTACGATAGTTTACATCATCTAGGCAGAGTAACAGAGATTCATATGTTGTTTACACCATCTAGGCAGAGTAACAGAGATTCATATGTAGTTTATAACATCTAGGCAGACAGAGATTCATATGTACAGTAGTTTACATCATCTAGGCAGAGTAACAGAGATTCATATGTAGTTTACATCATCTAGGCAGAGTAACAGAGATTCATATGTAGTTTACATCATCTAGGCAGAGTAGCAGAGATTCATATGTAGTTTACACCATCTAGGCAGAGTAACAGAGATTCATATGTAGTTTACACCATCTAGGCAGAGTAACAGAGATTCATATGTAGTTTACACCATCTAGGCAGAGTAGCAGAGATCCATATGTAGTTTACACAATCTAGGCAGACAGAGATTCATATGTAGTTTACAACATCTAGGCAGACAGAGATTCATATGTACGGTAGTTTACATCATCTAGGCAGAGTAACAGAGATTCATATGTAGTTTACATCATCTAGGCAGAGTAGCAGAGATTCATATGTAGTTTACACCATCTAGGCAGAGTAACAGAGATTCATATGTAGTTTACACCATCTAGGCAGAGTAACAGAGATTCATATGTAGTTTACACCATCTAGGCAGACAGAGATTCATATGTAGTTTACACCATCTAGGCAGACAGAGATTCATATGTAGTTTACACTATCTAGGCAGACAGAGATTCATATGTAGTTTACACCATCTAGGCAGAGTAACAGAGATTCATATGTAGTTTACACCATCTAAGCAGAGTAACAGAGATTCATATGTAGTTTACAACATCTAGGCAGACAGAGATTCATATGTAGTTTACACCATCTAGGCAGAGTAGCAGAGATTCATATGTAGTTTACACCATCTAGGCAGAGTAACAGAGATTCATATGTAGTTTACACCATCTAGGCAGACAGAGATTCATATGTTGTTTACACAATCTTGGCAGAGTAACAGATATTCAAATGCAGTTTACACCATCTAGGCAGAGTAATAGAGATTCATATGTAGTTTACACCATCTAGGCAGAGTAACAGAGATTCATATGTAGTTTACAACATCTAGGCAGACAGAGATTCATATTTACGATAGTTTACATCATCTAGGCAGAGTAACAGAGATTCATATGTAGTTTACACCATCTAGGAAGACAGAGATTCATATGTAGTTTACACCATCTAGGCAGAGTAACAGAGATTCATATGTAGTTTACAACATCTAGGCAGACAGAGATTCATATGTACGATAGTTTACATCATCTAGGCAGAGTAACAGAGATTCATATGTAGTTTACACCATCTAGGAAGACAGAGATTCATATGTAGTTTACACCATCTAGGCAGAGTAACAGATATTCAAATGCAGTTTACACGATCTAGGCAGAGTAATAGAGATTCATATGTAGTTTACACCATCTAGGCAGAGTAACAGAGATTCATATGTAGTTTACACCATCTGGGCAGAGTAACAGAGATTCATATGTAGTTTGAGATTCATATGTACTTTGCAACATCAAGGCAGAATAACAGAGATTCATATGTAGTTTACACCATCTAGGCAGAGTAACAGAGATTCATATGTAGTTTGAGATTCATATGTACTTTGCAACATCTAGGCAGAGTAACAGAGATTCATATGTAGTTTACACCATCTAGGCAGAGTAACAGAGATTCATATGTAGTTTACACCATCTAGGCAGACAGAGATTCATATGTTGTTTACACCATCTAGGCAGAGTAACAGATATTCATATGTTGTTTACACCATCTAGGCAGAGTAACAGAGATTCATATGTTGTTTACACCATCTAGGCAGAGTAACAGAGATTCATATGTAGTTTATAACATCTAGGCAGACAGAGATTCATATGTACAGTAGTTTACATCATCTAGGCAGAGTAACAGAGATTCATATGTAGTTTACATCATCTAGGCAGAGTAACAGAGATTCATATGTAGTTTACATCATCTAGGCAGAGTAGCAGAGATTCATATGTAGTTTACACCATCTAGGCAGAGTAACAGAGATTCATATGTAGTTTACACCATCTAGGCAGAGTAACAGAGATTCATATGTAGTTTACACCATCTAGGCAGACAGAGATTCATATGTAGTTTACACCATATAGGTAGACAGAGATTCATATGTAGTTTACACCATCTAGGCAGACCCAGATTCATATGTAGTTTACACGATCTAGGCAGACAGAGATTCATATGTAGTTTACATCATCTAGGCAGAGTAACAGATATTCATATGTAGTTTACACCATCTAGGCAGTGTAACAGAGATTCATATGTAGTTTACAACATCTAGGCAGACAGAGATTCATATGTACGATAGTTTACATCATCTAGGCAGAGTAACAGAGATTCATATGTTGTTTACACCATCTAGGCAGAGTAACAGAGATTCATATGTAGTTTATAACATCTAGGCAGACAGAGATTCATATGTACAGTAGTTTACATCATCTAGGCAGAGTAACAGAGATTCATATGTAGTTTACATCATCTAGGCAGAGTAACAGAGATTCATATGTAGTTTACATCATCTAGGCAGAGTAGCAGAGATTCATATGTAGTTTACACCATCTAGGCAGAGTAACAGAGATTCATATGTAGTTTACACCATCTAGGCAGAGTAACAGAGATTCATATGTAGTTTACACCATCTAGGCAGAGTAGCAGAGATTCATATGTAGTTTACACAATCTAGGCAGACAGAGATTCATATGTAGTTTACAACATCTAGGCAGACAGAGATTCATATGTACGGTAGTTTACATCATCTAGGCAGAGTAACAGAGATTCATATGTAGTTTACATCATCTAGGCAGAGTAGCAGAGATTCATATGCAGTTTACACCATCTAGGCAGAGTAACAGAGATTCATATGTAGTTTACACCATCTAGGCAGAGTAACAGAGATTCATATGTAGTTTACACCATCTAGGCAGACAGAGATTCATATGTAGTTTACACCATCTAGGCAGACAGAGATTCATATGTAGTTTACACTATCTAGGCAGACAGAGATTCATATGTAGTTTACACCATCTAGGCAGAGTAACAGAGATTCATATGTAGTTTACACCATCTAGGCAGAGTAACAGAGATTCATATGTAGTTTACAACATCTAGGCAGACAGAGATTCATATGTAGTTTACACCATCTAGGCAGAGTAGCAGAGATTCATATGTAGTTTACACCATCTAGGCAGAGTAACAGAGATTCATATGTAGTTTACACCATCTAGGCAGACAGAGATTCATATGTTGTTTACACAATCTTGGCAGAGTAACAGATATTCAAATGCAGTTTACACCATCTAGGCAGAGTAATAGAGATTCATATGTAGTTTACACCATCTAGGCAGAGTAACAGAGATTCATATGTAGTTTACAACATCTAGGCAGACAGAGATTCATATGTACGATAGTTTACATCATCTAGGCAGAGTAACAGAGATTCATATGTAGTTTACACCATCTAGGAAGACAGAGATTCATATGTAGTTTACACCATCTAGGCAGAGTAACAGATATTCAAATGCAGTTTACAACATCTAGGCAGACAGAGATTCATATGTAGTTTACACCATCTAGGCAGAGTAGCAGAGATTCATATGTAGTTTACACCATCTAGGCAGAGTAACAGAGATTCATATGTAGTTTACACAATCTAGGAAGACAGAGATTCATATTTAGTTTACACCATCTAGGCAGACAGAGATTCATATGTAGTTTACACAATCTAGGAAGACAGAGATTCATATGTAGTTTACACCATCTAGGCAGAGCAACAGAGATTCATATGTAGTTTACACCATCTAGGCATACAGAGATTCATATGTAGTTTACACCATCTAGGCAGAGTAACAGAGATTCATATGTAGTTTACACCATCTAGGCAGAGTAGCAGAGATTCATATGTAGTTTACACAATCTAGGCAGACAGAGATTCATATGTAGTTTACAACATCTAGGCAGACAGAGATTCATATGTACGGTAGTTTACATCATCTAGGCAGAGTAACAGAGATTCATATGTAGTATACATCATCTAGGCAGAGTAGCAGAGATTCATATGTAGTTTACACCATCTAGGCAGAGTAACAGAGATTCATATGTAGTTTACACCATCTAGGCAGAGTAACAGAGATTCATATGTAGTTTACACCATCTAGGCAGACAGAGATTCATATGTAGTTTACACCATCTAGGCAGACAGAGATTCATATGTAGTTTACACTATCTAGGCAGACAGAGATTCATATGAAGTTTACACCATCTAGGCAGAGTAACAGAGATTCATATGTAGTTTACACCATCTAGGCAGAGTAACAGAGATTCATATGTAGTTTACAACATCTAGGCAGACAGAGATTCATATGTAGTTTACACCATCTAGGCAGAGTAGCAGAGATTCATATGTAGTTTACACCATCTAGGCAGAGTAACAGAGATTCATATGTAGTTTACACCATATAGGCAGACAGAGATTCATATGTTGTTTACACAATCTTGGCAGAGTAACAGATATTCAAATGCAGTTTACACCATCTAGGCAGAGTAATAGAGATTCATATGTAGTTTACACCATCTAGGCAGAGTAACAGAGATTCATATGTAGTTTACAACATCTAGGCAGACAGAGATTCATATGTACGATAGTTTACATCATCTAGGCAGAGTAACAGAGATTCATATGTAGTTTACACCATCTAGGAAGACAGAGATTCATATGTAGTTTACACCATCTAGGCAGAGTAACAGATATTCAAATGCAGTTTACACCATCTAGGCAGAGTAATAGAGATTCATATGTAGTTTACACCATCTAGGCAGAGTAACAGAGATTCATATGTAGTTTACACCATCTGGGCAGAGTAACAGAGATTCATATGTAGTTTGAGATTCATATGTACTTTGCAACATCAAGGCAGAGTAACAGAGATTCATATGTAGTTTACACCATCTAGGCAGAGTAACAGAGATTCATATGTAGTTTGAGATTCATATGTACTTTGCAACATCTAGGCAGAGTAACAGAGATTCATATGTAGTTTACACCATCTAGGCAGAGTAACAGAGATTCATATGTAGTTTACACCATCTAGGCAGACAGAGATTCATATGTTGTTTACACCATCTAGGCAGAGTAACAGATATTCATATGTTGTTTACACCATCTAGGCAGAGTAACAGAGATTCATATGTTGTTTACACCATCTAGGCAGAGTAACAGAGATTCATATGTAGTTTATAAAATCTAGGCAGACAGAGATTCATATGTACAGTAGTTTACATCATCTAGGCAGAGTAACAGAGATTCATATGTAGTTTACATCATCTAGGCAGAGTAACAGAGATTCATATGTAGTTTACATCATCTAGGCAGAGTAGCAGAGATTCATATGTAGTTTACACCATCTAGGCAGAGTAACAGAGATTCATATGTAGTTTACACCATCTAGGCAGAGTAACAGAGATTCATATGTAGTTTACACCATCTAGGCAGACAGAGATTCATATGTAGTTTACACCATATAGGTAGACAGAGATTCATATGTAGTTTACACCATCTAGGCAGACCCAGATTCATATGTAGTTTACACGATCTAGGCAGACAGAGATTCATATGTAGTTTACATCATCTAGGCAGAGTAACAGATATTCATATGTAGTTTACACCATCTAGGCAGTGTAACAGAGATTCATATGTAGTTTACAACATCTAGGCAGACAGAGATTCATATGTACGATAGTTTACATCATCTAGGCAGAGTAACAGAGATTCATATGTAGTTTACACCATCTAGGCAGAGTAGCAGAGATTCATATGTAGTTTACACCATCTAGGCAGAGTAACAGAGATTCATATGTAGTTTACACCATCTAGGCAGACAGAGATTCATATGTAGTTTACACCATCTAGGCAGACAGAGATTCATATGTTGTTTACACCATCTTGGCAGAGTAACAGATATTCATATGTAGTTTACACCATCTAGACAGTGTAACAGAGATTCATATATAGTTTCCAACATCTAGGCAGACAGAGATTCATATGTACGATAGTTTACATCATCTAGGCAGAGTAACAGAGATTCATATGTAGTTTACAACATCTAGGCAGAGTAGCAGAGATTCATATGTAGTTTATACCATCTAGGCAGAGTAACAGAGATTCATATGTAGTTTACACCATCTAGGCAGAGTAACATATATTCATATGTTGTTTACACCATCTAGGCAGAGTAACAGAGATTCATATGTAGTTTACACCATCTAGGCAGAGTAACAGAGATTCATATGTAGTTTACACCATCTAGGCAGACAGAGATTCATATGTTGTTTACACCATCTAGGCAGAGTAACAGATATTCATATGTTGTTTACACCATCTAGGCAGAGTAACAGAGATTCATATGTTGTTTACACCATCTAGGCAGAGTAACAGAGATTCATATGTAGTTTACACCATCTAGGCAGACAGAGATTCATATGTTGTTTACACAATCTTGGCAGAGTAACAGATATTCAAATGCAGTTTACACCATCTAGGCAGAGTAATAGAGATTCATATGTAGTTTACAACATCTAGGCAGACAGAGATTCATATGTACGATAGTTTACATCATCTAGGCAGAGTAACAGAGATTCATATGTAGTTTACACCATCTAGGAAGACAGAGATTCATATGTAGTTTACACCATCTAGGCAGAGTAACAGATATTCAAATGCAGTTTACACCATCTAGGCAGAGTAATAGAGATTCATATGTAGTTTACACCATCTAGGCAGAGTAACAGAAATTCATATGTAGTTTACACCATCTGGGCAGAGTAACAGAGATTCATATGTAGTTTGAGATTCATATGTACTTTGCAACATCAAGGCAGAGTAACAGAGATTCATATGTAGTTTACACCATCTAGGCAGAGTAACAGAGATTCATATGTAGTTTGAGATTCATATGTACTTTGCAACATCTAGGCAGAGTAACAGAGATTCATATGTAGTTTACACCATCTAGGCAGAGTAACAGAGATTCATATGTAGTTTACACCATCTAGGCAGACAGAGATTCATATGTAGTTTACATCATCTAGGCAGAGTAACAGAGATTCATATGTAGTTTACATCATCTAGGCAGAGTAGCAGAGATTCATATGTAGTTTACACCATTTAGGCAGAGTAACAGAGATTCATATGTTGTTTACACCATCTAGGCAGACAGAGATTCATATGTAGTTTACACCATCTAGGCAGACAGAGATTCATATGTAGTTTACACCATCTAGGCAGACAGAGATTCATATGTTGTTTACACCATCTAGGCAGAGTAACAGAGATTCATATGTTGTTTACACCATCTAGGCAGAGTAACAGAGATTCATATGTAGTTTATAACATCTAGGCAGACAGAGATTCATATGTACAGTAGTTTACATCATCTAGGCAGAGTAACAGAGATTCATATGTAGTTTACATCATCTAGGCAGAGTAACAGAGATTCATATGTAGTTTACATCATCTAGGCAGAGTAGCAGAGATTCATATGTAGTTTACACCATCTAGGCAGAGTAACAGAGATTCATATGTAGTTTACACCATCTAGGCAGAGTAACAGAGATTCATATGTAGTTTACACCATCTAGGCAGACAGAGATTCATATGTAGTTTACACCATATAGGTAGACAGAGATTCATATGTAGTTTACACCATCTAGGCAGACCCAGATTCATATGTAGTTTACACGATCTAGGCAGACAGAGATTCATATGTAGTTTACATCATCTAGGCAGAGTAACAGATATTCATATGTAGTTTACATCATCTAGGCAGTGTAACAGAGATTCATATGTAGTTTACAACATCTAGGCAGACAGAGATTCATATGTACGATAGTTTACATCATCTAGGCAGAGTAACAGAGATTCATATGTAGTTTACACCATCTAGGCAGAGTAACAGAGATTCATATGTAGTTTACACCATCTAGGCAGACAGAGATTCATATGTAGTTTACACCATCTAGGCAGACAGAGATTCATATGTTGTTTACACCATCTTGGCAGAGTAACAGATATTCATATGTAGTTTACACCATCTAGGCAGTGTAACAGAGATTCATATATAGTTTACAACATCTAGGCAGACAGAGATTCATATGTACGATAGTTTACATCATCTAGGCAGAGTAACAGAGATTCATATGTAGTTTACAACATCTAGGCAGAGTAGCAGAGATTCATATGTAGTTTATACCATCTAGGCAGAGTAACAGAGATTCATATGTAGTTTACACCATCTAGGAAGACAGAGATTCATATGTAGTTTACACCATCTAGGCAGAGTAACAGATATTCAAATGCAGTTTACACCATCTAGGCAGAGTAATAGAGATTCATATGTAGTTTACACCATCTAGGCAGAGTAACAGAGATTCATATGTAGTTTACACCATCTGGGCAGAGTAACAGAGATTCATATGTAGTTTGAGATTCATATGTACTTTGCAACATCAAGGCAGAGTAACAGAGATTCATATGTAGTTTACACCATCTAGGCAGAGTAACAGAGATTCATATGTAGTTTGAGATTCATATGTACTTTGCAACATCTAGGCAGAGTAACAGAGATTCATATGTAGTTTACACCATCTAGGCAGAGTAACAGAGATTCATATGTAGTTTACACCATCTAGGCAGACAGAGATTCATATGTTGTTTACACCATCTAGGCAGAGTAACAGATATTCATATGTTGTTTACACCATCTAGGCAGAGTAACAGAGATTCATATGTTGTTTACACCATCTAGGCAGAGTAACAGAGATTCATATGTAGTTTATAACATCTAGGCAGACAGAGATTCATATGTACAGTAGTTTACATCATCTAGGCAGAGTAACAGAGATTCATATGTAGTTTACATCATCTAGGCAGAGTAACAGAGATTCATATGTAGTTTACATCATCTAGGCAGAGTAGCAGAGATTCATATGTAGTTTACACCATCTAGGCAGAGTAACAGAGATTCATATGTAGTTTACACCATCTAGGCAGAGTAACAGAGATTCATATGTAGTTTACACCATCTAGGCAGACAGAGATTCATATGTAGTTTACACCATATAGGTAGACAGAGATTCATATGTAGTTTACACCATCTAGGCAGACCCAGATTCATATGTAGTTTACATCATCTAGGCAGAGTAACAGAGATTCATATGTAGTTTACATCATCTAGGCAGAGTAGCAGAGATTCATATGTAGTTTACACCATCTAGGCAGAGTAACAGAGATTCATATGTAGTTTACACCATCTAGGCAGAGTAACAGAGATTCATATGTAGTTTACACCATCTAGGCAGAGTAGCAGAGATCCATATGTAGTTTACACAATCTAGGCAGACAGAGATTCATATGTAGTTTACAACATCTAGGCAGACAGAGATTCATATGTACGGTAGTTTACATCATCTAGGCAGAGTAACAGAGATTCATATGTAGTTTACATCATCTAGGCAGAGTAGCAGAGATTCATATGTAGTTTACACCATCTAGGCAGAGTAACAGAGATTCATATGTAGTTTACACCATCTAGGCAGAGTAACAGAGATTCATATGTAGTTTACACCATCTAGGCAGACAGAGATTCATATGTAGTTTACACCATCTAGGCAGACAGAGATTCATATGTAGTTTACACTATCTAGGCAGACAGAGATTCATATGTAGTTTACACCATCTAGGCAGAGTAACAGAGATTCATATGTAGTTTACACCATCTAAGCAGAGTAACAGAGATTCATATGTAGTTTACAACATCTAGGCAGACAGAGATTCATATGTAGTTTACACCATCTAGGCAGAGTAGCAGAGATTCATATGTAGTTTACACCATCTAGGCAGAGTAACAGAGATTCATATGTAGTTTACACCATCTAGGCAGACAGAGATTCATATGTTGTTTACACAATCTTGGCAGAGTAACAGATATTCAAATGCAGTTTACACCATCTAGGCAGAGTAATAGAGATTCATATGTAGTTTACACCATCTAGGCAGAGTAACAGAGATTCATATGTAGTTTACAACATCTAGGCAGACAGAGATTCATATTTACGATAGTTTACATCATCTAGGCAGAGTAACAGAGATTCATATGTAGTTTACACCATCTAGGAAGACAGAGATTCATATGTAGTTTACACCATCTAGGCAGAGTAACAGAGATTCATATGTAGTTTACAACATCTAGGCAGACAGAGATTCATATGTACGATAGTTTACATCATCTAGGCAGAGTAACAGAGATTCATATGTAGTTTACACCATCTAGGAAGACAGAGATTCATATGTAGTTTACACCATCTAGGCAGAGTAACAGATATTCAAATGCAGTTTACACCATCTAGGCAGAGTAATAGAGATTCATATGTAGTTTACACCATCTAGGCAGAGTAACAGAGATTCATATGTAGTTTACACCATCTGGGCAGAGTAACAGAGATTCATATGTAGTTTGAGATTCATATGTACTTTGCAACATCAAGGCAGAATAACAGAGATTCATATGTAGTTTACACCATCTAGGCAGAGTAACAGAGATTCATATGTAGTTTGAGATTCATATGTACTTTGCAACATCTAGGCAGAGTAACAGAGATTCATATGTAGTTTACACCATCTAGGCAGAGTAACAGAGATTCATATGTAGTTTACACCATCTAGGCAGACAGAGATTCATATGTTGTTTACACCATCTAGGCAGAGTAACAGATATTCATATGTTGTTTACACCATCTAGGCAGAGTAACAGAGATTCATATGTTGTTTACACCATCTAGGCAGAGTAACAGAGATTCATATGTAGTTTATAACATCTAGGCAGACAGAGATTCATATGTACAGTAGTTTACATCATCTAGGCAGAGTAACAGAGATTCATATGTAGTTTACATCATCTAGGCAGAGTAACAGAGATTCATATGTAGTTTACATCATCTAGGCAGAGTAGCAGAGATTCATATGTAGTTTACACCATCTAGGCAGAGTAACAGAGATTCATATGTAGTTTACACCATCTAGGCAGAGTAACAGAGATTCATATGTAGTTTACACCATCTAGGCAGACAGAGATTCATATGTAGTTTACACCATATAGGTAGACAGAGATTCATATGTAGTTTACACCATCTAGGCAGACCCAGATTCATATGTAGTTTACACGATCTAGGCAGACAGAGATTCATATGTAGTTTACATCATCTAGGCAGAGTAACAGATATTCATATGTAGTTTACACCATCTAGGCAGTGTAACAGAGATTCATATGTAGTTTACAACATCTAGGCAGACAGAGATTCATATGTACGATAGTTTACATCATCTAGGCAGAGTAACAGAGATTCATATGTTGTTTACACCATCTAGGCAGAGTAACAGAGATTCATATGTAGTTTATAACATCTAGGCAGACAGAGATTCATATGTACAGTAGTTTACATCATCTAGGCAGAGTAACAGAGATTCATATGTAGTTTACATCATCTAGGCAGAGTAACAGAGATTCATATGTAGTTTACATCATCTAGGCAGAGTAGCAGAGATTCATATGTAGTTTACACCATCTAGGCAGAGTAACAGAGATTCATATGTAGTTTACACCATCTAGGCAGAGTAACAGAGATTCATAAGTAGTTTACACCATCTAGGCAGAGTAGCAGAGATTCATATGTAGTTTACACAATCTAGGCAGACAGAGATTCATATGTAGTTTACAACATCTAGGCAGACAGAGATTCATATGTACGGTAGTTTACATCATCTAGGCAGAGTAACAGAGATTCATATGTAGTTTACACCATCTAGGCAGAGTAACAGAGATTCATATGTAGTTTACACCATCTAGGCAGAGTAGCAGAGATCCATATGTAGTTTACACAATCTAGGCAGACAGAGATTCATATGTAGTTTACAACATCTAGGCAGACAGAGATTCATATGTACGGTAGTTTACATCATCTAGGCAGAGTAACAGAGATTCATATGTAGTTTACATCATCTAGGCAGAGTAGCAGAGATTCATATGTAGTTTACACCATCTAGGCAGAGTAACAGAGATTCATATGTAGTTTACACCATCTAGGCAGAGTAACAGAGATTCATATGTAGTTTACACCATCTAGGCAGACAGAGATTCATATGTAGTTTACACCATCTAAGCAGACAGAGATTCATATGTAGTTTACACTATCTAGGCAGACAGAGATTCATATGTAGTTTACACCATCTAGGCAGAGTAACAGAGATTCATATGTAGTTTACACCATCTAAGCAGAGTAACAGAGATTCATATGTAGTTTACAACATCTAGGCAGACAGAGATTCATATGTAGTTTACACCATCTAGGCAGAGTAGCAGAGATTCATATGTAGTTTACACCATCTAGGCAGAGTAACAGAGATTCATATGTAGTTTACACCATCTAGGCAGACAGAGATTCATATGTTGTTTACACAATCTTGGCAGAGTAACAGATATTCAAATGCAGTTTACACCATCTAGGCAGAGTAATAGAGATTCATATGTAGTTTACACCATCTAGGCAGAGTAACAGAGATTCATATGTAGTTTACAACATCTAGGCAGACAGAGATTCATATTTACGATAGTTTACATCATCTAGGCAGAGTAACAGAGATTCATATGTAGTTTACACCATCTAGGAAGACAGAGATTCATATGTAGTTTACACCATCTAGGCAGAGTAATAGAGATTCATATGTAGTTTACACCATCTAGGCAGAGTAACAGAGATTCATATGTAGTTTACACCATCTGGGCAGAGTAACAGAGATTCATATGTAGTTTACACAATCTAGGAAGACAGAGATTCATATTTAGTTTACACCATCTAGGCAGACAGAGATTCATATGTAGTTTACACAATCTAGGAAGACAGAGATTCATATGTAGTTTACACCATCTAGGCAGAGCAACAGAGATTCATATGTAGTTTACACCATCTAGGCATACAGAGATTCATATGTAGTTTACACCATCTAGGCAGAGTAATAGATATTCAAATGCAGTTTACACCATCTAGGCAGAGTAATAGAGATTCATATGTAGTTTACACCATCTAGGCAGAGTAACAGAGATTCATATGTAGTTTACACCATCTGGGCAGAGTAACAGAGATTCATATGTAGTTTGAGATTCATATGTACTTTGCAACATCAAGGCAGAATAACAGAGATTCATATGTAGTTTACACCATCTAGGCAGAGTAACAGAGATTCATATGTAGTTTGAGATTCATATGTACTTTGCAACATCTAGGCAGAGTAACAGAGATTCATATGTAGTTTACACCATCTAGGCAGAGTAACAGAGATTCATATGTAGTTTACACCATCTAGGCAGACAGAGATTCATATGTTGTTTACACCATCTAGGCAGAGTAACAGATATTCATATGTTGTTTACACCATCTAGGCAGAGTAACAGAGATTCATATGTTGTTTACACCATCTAGGCAGAGTAACAGAGATTCATATGTAGTTTATAACATCTAGGCAGACAGAGATTCATATGTACAGTAGTTTACATCATCTAGGCAGAGTAACAGAGATTCATATGTAGTTTACATCATCTAGGCAGAGTAACAGAGATTCATATGTAGTTTACATCATCTAGGCAGAGTAGCAGAGATTCATATGTAGTTTACACCATCTAGGCAGAGTAACAGAGATTCATATGTAGTTTACACCATCTAGGCAGAGTAACAGAGATTCATATGTAGTTTACACCATCTAGGCAGACAGAGATTCATATGTAGTTTACACCATATAGGTAGACAGAGATTCATATGTAGTTTACACCATCTAGGCAGACCCAGATTCATATGTAGTTTACACGATCTAGGCAGACAGAGATTCATATGTAGTTTACATCATCTAGGCAGAGTAACAGATATTCATATGTAGTTTACACCATCTAGGCAGTGTAACAGAGATTCATATGTAGTTTACAACATCTAGGCAGACAGAGATTCATATGTACAATAGTTTACATCATCTAGGCAGAGTAACAGAGATTCATATGTTGTTTACACCATCTAGGCAGAGTAACAGAGATTCATATGTAGTTTATAACATCTAGGCAGACAGAGATTCATATGTACAGTAGTTTACATCATCTAGGCAGAGTAACAGAGATTCATATGTAGTTTACATCATCTAGGCAGAGTAACAGAGATTCATATGTAGTTTACATCATCTAGGCAGAGTAGCAGAGATTCATATGTAGTTTACACCATCTAGGCAGAGTAACAGAGATTCATATGTAGTTTACACCATCTAGGCAGAGTAACAGAGATTCATATGTAGTTTACACCATCTAGGCAGAGTAGCAGAGATTCATATGTAGTTTACACAATCTAGGCAGACAGAGATTCATATGTAGTTTACAACATCTAGGCAGACAGAGATTCATATGTACGGTAGTTTACATCATCTAGGCAGAGTAACAGAGATTCATATGTAGTTTACATCATCTAGGCAGAGTAGCAGAGATTCATATGCAGTTTACACCATCTAGGCAGAGTAACAGAGATTCATATGTAGTTTACACCATCTAGGCAGAGTAACAGAGATTCATATGTAGTTTACACCATCTAGGCAGACAGAGATTCATATGTAGTTTACACCATCTAGGCAGACAGAGATTCATATGTAGTTTACACTATCTAGGCAGACAGAGATTCATATGTAGTTTACACCATCTAGGCAGAGTAACAGAGATTCATATGTAGTTTACACCATCTAGGCAGAGTAACAGAGATTCATATGTAGTTTACAACATCTAGGCAGACAGAGATTCATATGTAGTTTACACCATCTAGGCAGAGTAGCAGAGATTCATATGTAGTTTACACCATCTAGGCAGAGTAACAGAGATTCATATGTAGTTTACACCATCTAGGCAGACAGAGATTCATATGTTGTTTACACAATCTTGGCAGAGTAACAGATATTCAAATGCAGTTTACACCATCTAGGCAGAGTAATAGAGATTCATATGTAGTTTACACCATCTAGGCAGAGTAACAGAGATTCATATGTAGTTTACAACATCTAGGAAGACAGAGATTCATATGTACGATAGTTTACATCATCTAGGCAGAGTAACAGAGATTCATATGTAGTTTACACCATCTAGGAAGACAGAGATTCATATGTAGTTTACACCATCTAGGCAGAGTAACAGATATTCAAATGCAGTTTACAACATCTAGGCAGACAGAGATTCATATGTAGTTTACACCATCTAGGCAGAGTAGCAGAGATTCATATGTAGTTTACACCATCTAGGCAGAGTAACAGAGATTCATATGTAGTTTACACAATCTAGGAAGACAGAGATTCATATTTAGTTTACACCATCTAGGCAGACAGAGATTCATATGTAGTTTACACAATCTAGGAAGACAGAGATTCATATGTAGTTTACACCATCTAGGCAGAGCAACAGAGATTCATATGTAGTTTACACCATCTAGGCATACAGAGATTCATATGTAGTTTACACCATCTAGGCAGAGTAACAGAGATTCATATGTAGTTTACACCATCTAGGCAGAGTAGCAGAGATTCATATGTAGTTTACACAATCTAGGCAGACAGAGATTCATATGTAGTTTACAACATCTAGGCAGACAGAGATTCATATGTACGGTAGTTTACATCATCTAGGCAGAGTAACAGAGATTCATATGTAGTTTACATCATCTAGGCAGAGTAGCAGAGATTCATATGTAGTTTACACCATCTAGGCAGAGTAACAGAGATTCATATGTAGTTTACACCATCTAGGCAGAGTAACAGAGATTCATATGTAGTTTACACCATCTAGGCAGACAGAGATTCATATGTAGTTTACACCATCTAGGCAGACAGAGATTCATATGTAGTTTACACTATCTAGGCAGACAGAGATTCATATGAAGTTTACACCATCTAGGCAGAGTAACAGAGATTCATATGTAGTTTACACCATCTAGGCAGAGTAACAGAGATTTATATGTAGTTTACAACATCTAGGCAGACAGAGATTCATATGTAGTTTACAACATCTAGGCAGAGTAGCAGAGATTCATATGTAGTTTACACCATCTAGGCAGAGTAACAGAGATTCATATGTAGTTTACACCATCTAGGAAGACAGAGATTCATATGTAGTTTACACCATCTAGGCAGAGTAACAGATATTCAAATGCAGTTTACACCATCTAGGCAGAGTAATAGAGATTCATATGTAGTTTACACCATCTAGGCAGAGTAACAGAGATTCATATGTAGTTTACACCATCTGGGCAGAGTAACAGAGATTCATATGTAGTTTGAGATTCATATGTACTTTGCAACATCAAGGCAGAGTAACAGAGATTCATATGTAGTTTACACCATCTAGGCAGAGTAACAGAGATTCATATGTAGTTTGAGATTCATATGTACTTTGCAACATCTAGGCAGAGTAACAGAGATTCATATGTAGTTTACACCATCTAGGCAGAGTAACAGAGATTCATATGTAGTTTACACCATCTAGGCAGACAGAGATTCATATGTTGTTTACACCATCTAGGCAGAGTAACAGATATTCATATGTTGTTTACACCATCTAGGCAGAGTAACAGAGATTCATATGTTGTTTACACCATCTAGGCAGAGTAACAGAGATTCATATGTAGTTTATAACATCTAGGCAGACAGAGATTCATATGTACAGTAGTTTACATCATCTAGGCAGAGTAACAGAGATTCATATGTAGTTTACATCATCTAGGCAGAGTAACAGAGATTCATATGTAGTTTACATCATCTAGGCAGAGTAGCAGAGATTCATATGTAGTTTACACCATCTAGGCAGAGTAACAGAGATTCATATGTAGTTTACACCATCTAGGCAGAGTAACAGAGATTCATATGTAGTTTACACCATCTAGGCAGACAGAGATTCATATGTAGTTTACACCATATAGGTAGACAGAGATTCATATGTAGTTTACACCATCTAGGCAGACCCAGATTCATATGTAGTTTACACGATCTAGGCAGACAGAGATTCATATGTAGTTTACATCATCTAGGCAGAGTAACAGATATTCATATGTAGTTTACACCATCTAGGCAGTGTAACAGAGATTCATATGTAGTTTACAACATCTAGGCAGACAGAGATTCATATGTACGATAGTTTACATCATCTAGGCAGAGTAACAGAGATTCATATGTAGTTTACACCATCTAGGCAGAGTAGCAGAGATTCATATGTAGTTTACACCATCTAGGCAGAGTAACAGAGATTCATATGTAGTTTACACCATCTAGGCAGACAGAGATTCATATGTAGTTTACACCATCTAGGCAGACAGAGATTCATATGTTGTTTACACCATCTTGGCAGAGTAACAGATATTCATATGTAGTTTACACCATCTAGGCAGTGTAACAGAGATTCATATATAGTTTCCAACATCTAGGCAGACAGAGATTCATATGTACGATAGTTTACATCATCTAGGCAGAGTAACAGAGATTCATATGTAGTTTACAACATCTAGGCAGAGTAGCAGAGATTCATATGTAGTTTATACCATCTAGGCAGAGTAACAGAGATTCATATGTAGTTTACACCATCTAGGCAGAGTAACATATATTCATATGTTGTTTACACCATCTAGGCAGAGTAACAGAGATTCATATGTAGTTTACACCATCTAGGCAGAGTAACAGAGATTCATATGTAGTTTACACCATCTAGGCAGACAGAGATTCATATGTTGTTTACACCATCTAGGCAGAGTAACAGATATTCATATGTTGTTTACACCATCTAGGCAGAGTAACAGAGATTCATATGTTGTTTACACCATCTAGGCAGAGTAACAGAGATTCATATGTAGTTTACACCATCTAGGCAGACAGAGATTCATATGTTGTTTACACAATCTTGGCAGAGTAACAGATATTCAAATGCAGTTTACACCATCTAGGCAGAGTAATAGAGATTCATATGTAGTTTACAACATCTAGGCAGACAGAGATTCATATGTACGATAGTTTACATCATCTAGGCAGAGTAACAGAGATTCATATGTAGTTTACACCATCTAGGAAGACAGAGATTCATATGTAGTTTACACCATCTAGGCAGAGTAACAGATATTCAAATGCAGTTTACACCATCTAGGCAGAGTAATAGAGATTCATATGTAGTTTACACCATCTAGGCAGAGTAACAGAGATTCATATGTAGTTTACACCATCTGGGCAGAGTAACAGAGATTCATATGTAGTTTGAGATTCATATGTACTTTGCAACATCAAGGCAGAGTAACAGAGATTCATATGTAGTTTACACCATCTAGGCAGAGTAACAGAGATTCATATGTAGTTTGAGATTCATATGTACTTTGCAACATCTAGGCAGAGTAACAGAGATTCATATCTAGTTTACACCATCTAGGCAGAGTAACAGAGATTCATATGTAGTTTACACCATCTAGGCAGACAGAGATTCATATGTAGTTTACATCATCTAGGCAGAGTAACAGAGATTCATATGTAGTTTACATCATCTAGGCAGAGTAGCAGAGATTCATATGTTGTTTACACCATCTAGGCAGACAGATATTCATATGTAGTTTACACCATCTAGGCAGACAGAGATTCATATGTAGTTTACACCATCTAGGCAGACAGAGATTCATATGTTGTTTACACCATCTAGGCAGAGTAACAGAGATTCATATGTTGTTTACACCATCTAGGCAGAGTAACAGAGATTCATATGTAGTTTATAACATCTAGGCAGACAGAGATTCATATGTACAGTAGTTTACATCATCTAGGCAGAGTAACAGAGATTCATATGTAGTTTACATCATCTAGGCAGAGTAACAGAGATTCATATGTAGTTTACATCATCTAGGCAGAGTAGCAGAGATTCATATGTAGTTTACACCATCTAGGCAGAGTAACAGAGATTCATATGTAGTTTACACCATCTAGGCAGAGTAACAGAGATTCATATGTAGTTTACACCATCTAGGCAGACAGAGATTCATATGTAGTTTACACCATATAGGTAGACAGAGATTCATATGTAGTTTACACCATCTAGGCAGACCCAGATTCATATGTAGTTTACACGATCTAGGCAGACAGAGATTCATATGTAGTTTACATCATCTAGGCAGAGTAACAGATATTCATATGTAGTTTACACCATCTAGGCAGTGTAACAGAGATTCATATGTAGTTTACAACATCTAGGCAGACAGAGATTCATATGTACGATAGTTTACATCATCTAGGCAGAGTAACAGAGATTCATATGTAGTTTACACCATCTAGGCAGAGTAGCAGAGATTCATATGTAGTTTACACCATCTAGGCAGAGTAACAGAGATTCATATGTAGTTTACACCATCTAGGCAGACAGAGATTCATATGTAGTTTACACCATCTAGGCAGACAGAGATTCATATGTTGTTTACACCATCTTGGCAGAGTAACAGATATTCATATGTAGTTTACACCATCTAGGCAGTGTAACAGAGATTCATATATAGTTTACAACATCTAGGCAGACAGAGATTCATATGTACGATAGTTTACATCATCTAGGCAGAGTAACAGAGATTCATATGTAGTTTACAACATCTAGGCAGAGTAGCAGAGATTCATATGTAGTTTATACCATCTAGGCAGAGTAACAGAGATTCATATGTAGTTTACAACATCTAGGCAGACAGAGATTCATATGTACGATAGTTTACATCATCTAGGCAGAGTAACAGAGATTCATATGTAGTTTACACCATCTAGGAAGACAGAGATTCATATGTAGTTTACACCATCTAGGCAGAGTAACAGATATTCAAATGCAGTTTACACCATCTAGGCAGAGTAATAGAGATTCATATGTAGTTTACACCATCTAGGCAGAGTAACAGAGATTCATATGTAGTTTACACCATCTGGGCAGAGTAACAGAGATTCATATGTAGTTTGAGATTCATATGTACTTTGCAACATCAAGGCAGAGTAACAGAGATTCATATGTAGTTTACACCATCTAGGCAGAGTAACAGAGATTCATATGTAGTTTGAGATTCATATGTACTTTGCAACATCTAGGCAGAGTAACAGAGATTCATATGTAGTTTACACCATCTAGGCAGAGTAACAGAGATTCATATGTAGTTTACACCATCTAGGCAGACAGAGATTCATATGTTGTTTACACCATCTAGGCAGAGTAACAGATATTCATATGTTGTTTACACCATCTAGGCAGAGTAACAGAGATTCATATGTTGTTTACACCATCTAGGCAGAGTAACAGAGATTCATATGTAGTTTATAACATCTAGGCAGACAGAGATTCATATGTACAGTAGTTTACATCATCTAGGCAGAGTAACAGAGATTCATATGTAGTTTACATCATCTAGGCAGAGTAACAGAGATTCATATGTAGTTTACATCATCTAGGCAGAGTAGCAGAGATTCATATGTAGTTTACACCATCTAGGCAGAGTAACAGAGATTCATATGTAGTTTACACCATCTAGGCAGAGTAACAGAGATTCATATGTAGTTTACACCATCTAGGCAGACAGAGATTCATATGTAGTTTACACCATATAGGTAGACAGAGATTCATATGTAGTTTACACCATCTAGGCAGACCCAGATTCATATGTAGTTTACACGATCTAGGCAGACAGAGATTCATATGTAGTTTACATCATCTAGGCAGAGTAACAGATATTCATATGTAGTTTACACCATCTAGGCAGTGTAACAGAGATTCATATGTAGTTTACAACATCTAGGCAGACAGAGATTCATATGTACGATAGTTTACATCATCTAGGCAGAGTAACAGAGATTCATATGTAGTTTACACCATCTAGGCAGAGTAGCAGAGATTCATATGTAGTTTACACCATCTAGGCAGAGTAACAGAGATTCATATGTAGTTTACACCATCTAGGCAGACAGAGATTCATATGTAGTTTACACCATCTAGGCAGACAGAGATTCATATGTTGTTTACACCATCTTGGCAGAGTAACAGATATTCATATGTAGTTTACACCATCTAGGCAGTGTAACAGAGATTCATATATAGTTTACAACATCTAGGCAGACAGAGATTCATATGTACGATAGTTTACATCATCTAGGCAGAGTAACAGAGATTCATATGTAGTTTACAACATCTAGGCAGAGTAGCAGAGATTCATATGTAGTTTATACCATCTAGGCAGAGTAACAGAGATTCATATGTAGTTTACACCATCTAGGCAGAGTAACAGAGATTCATATGTAGTTTACACCATCTAGGCAGAGTAACAGAGATTCATATGTAGTTTACACCATCTAGGCAGACAGAGATTCATATGTTGTTTACACCATCTAGGCAGAGTAACAGATATTCATATGTTGTTTACACCATCTAGGCAGAGTAACAGAGATTCATATGTTGTTTACACCATCTAGGCAGAGTAACAGAGATTCATATGTAGTTTACACCATCTAGGCAGACAGAGATTCATATGTTGTTTACACAATCTTGGCAGAGTAACAGATATTCAAATGCAGTTTACACCATCTAGGCAGAGTAATAGAGATTCATATGTAGTTTACAACATCTAGGCAGACAGAGATTCATATGTACGATAGTTTACATCATCTAGGCAGAGTAACAGAGATTCATATGTAGTTTACACCATCTAGGAAGACAGAGATTCATATGTAGTTTACACCATCTAGGCAGAGTAACAGATATTCAAATGCAGTTTACACCATCTAGGCAGAGTAATAGAGATTCATATGTAGTTTACACCATCTAGGCAGAGTAACAGAGATTCATATGTAGTTTACACCATCTGGGCAGAGTAACAGAGATTCATATGTAGTTTGAGATTCATATGTACTTTGCAACATCAAGGCAGAGTAACAGAGATTCATATGTAGTTTACACCATCTAGGCAGAGTAACAGAGATTCATATGTAGTTTGAGATTCATATGTACTTTGCAACATCTAGGCAGAGTAACAGAGATTCATATGTAGTTTACACCATCTAGGCAGAGTAACAGAGATTCATATGTAGTTTACACCATCTAGGCAGACAGAGATTCATATGTAGTTTACATCATCTAGGCAGAGTAACAGAGATTCATATGTAGTTTACATCATCTAGGCAGAGTAGCAGAGATTCATATGTAGTTTACACCATTTAGGCAGAGTAACAGAGATTCATATGTTGTTTACACCATCTAGGCAGACAGAGATTCATATGTAGTTTACACCATCTAGGCAGACAGAGATTCATATGTAGTTTACACCATCTAGGCAGACAGAGATTCATATGTTGTTTACACCATCTAGGCAGAGTAACAGAGATTCATATGTTGTTTACACCATCTAGGCAGAGTAACAGAGATTCATATGTAGTTTATAACATCTAGGCAGACAGAGATTCATATGTACAGTAGTTTACATCATCTAGGCAGAGTAACAGAGATTCATATGTAGTTTACATCATCTAGGCAGAGTAACAGAGATTCATATGTAGTTTACATCATCTAGGCAGAGTAGCAGAGATTCATATGTAGTTTACACCATCTAGGCAGAGTAACAGAGATTCATATGTAGTTTACACCATCTAGGCAGAGTAACAGAGATTCATATGTAGTTTACACCATCTAGGCAGACAGAGATTCATATGTAGTTTACACCATATAGGTAGACAGAGATTCATATGTAGTTTACACCATCTAGGCAGAGTAACAGATATTCATATGTAGTTTACACCATCTAGGCAGTGTAACAGAGATTCGTATGTAGTTTACAACATCTAGGCAGACAGAGATTCATATGTACGATAGTTTACATCATCTAGGCAGAGTAACAGAGATTCATATGTAGTTTACACCATCTAGGCAGAGTAGCAGAGATTCATATGTAGTTTACACCATCTAGGCAGAGTAACAGAGATTCATATGTAGTTTACACCATCTAGGCAGACAGAGATTCATATGTAGTTTACACCATCTAGGCAGACAGAGATTCATATGTAGTTTACATCATCTAGGCAGAGTAACAGATATTCATATGTAGTTTACACCATCTAGGCAGTGTAACAGAGATTCGTATGTAGTTTACAACATCTAGGCAGACAGAGATTCATATGTACGATAGTTTACATCATCTAGGCAGAGTAACAGAGATTCATATGTAGTTTACACCATCTAGGCAGAGTAGCAGAGATTCATATGTAGTTTACACCATCTAGGCAGAGTAACAGAGATTCATATGTAGTTTACACCATCTAGGCAGACAGAGATTCATATGTAGTTTACACCATCTAGGCAGACAGAGATTCATATGTTGTTTACACCATCTTGGCAGAGTAACAGATATTCATATGTAGTTTACACCATCTAGGCAGTGTAACAGAGATTCATATATAGTTTACAACATCTAGGCAGACAGAGATTCATATGTACGATAGTTTACATCATCTAGGCAGAGTAACAGAGATTCATATGTAGTTTACAACATCTAGGCAGAGTAGCAGAGATTCATATGTAGTTTATACCATCTAGGCAGAGTAACAGAGATTCATATGTAGTTTACACCATCTAGGCAGAGTAACAGATATTCATATGTTGTTTACACCATCTAGGCAGAGTAACAGAGATTCATATGTAGTTTACACCATCTAGGCAGAGTAACAGAGATTCATATGTAGTTTACACCATCTAGGCAGACAGAGATTCATATGTTGTTTACACCATCTAGGCAGAGTAACAGATATTCATATGTTGTTTACACCATCTAGGCAGAGTAACAGAGATTCATATGTTGTTTACACCATCTAGGCAGAGTAACAGAGATTCATATGTAGTTTACACCATATAGGTAGACAGAGATTCATATGTAGTTTACACCATCTAGGCAGACCCAGATTCATATGTAGTTTACACCATCTAGGCAGACAGAGATTCATATGTAGTTTACATCATCTAGGCAGAGTAACAGATATTCATATGTAGTTTACACCATCTAGGCAGTGTAACAGAGATTCATATGTAGTTTACAACATCTAGGCAGACAGAGATTCATATGTACGATAGTTTACATCATCTAGGCAGAGTAACAGAGATTCATATGTAGTTTACACCATCTAGGCAGAGTAGCAGAGATTCATATGTAGTTTACACCATCTAGGCAGAGTAACAGAGATTCATATGTAGTTTACACCATCTAGGCAGACAGAGATTCATATGTAGTTTACACCATCTAGGCAGACAGAGATTCATATGTTGTTTACACCATCTTGGCAGAGTAACAGATATTCATATGTAGTTTACACCATCTAGGCAGTGTAACAGAGATTCATATATAGTTTACAACATCTAGGCAGACAGAGATTCATATGTACGATAGTTTACATCATCTAGGCAGAGTAACAGAGATTCATATGTAGTTTACAACATCTAGGCAGAGTAGCAGAGATTCATATGTAGTTTACACCATCTAGGCAGAGTAACAGAGATTCATATGTAGTTTACACCATCTAGGCAGAGTAACAGATATTCATATGTTGTTTACACCATCTAGGCAGAGTAACAGAGATTCATATGTAGTTTACACCATCTAGGCAGAGTAACAGAGATTCATATGTAGTTTACACCATCTAGGCAGACAGAGATTCATATGTTGTTTACACCATCTAGGCAGAGTAACAGATATTCATATGTTGTTTACACCATCTAGGCAGAGTAACAGAGATTCATATGTAGTTTACACCATCTAGGCAGAGTAACAGAGATTCATATGTTGTTTACACCATCTAGGCAGAGTAACAGATATTCATATGTTGTTTACACCATCTAGGCAGAGTAACAGAGATTCATATGTAGTTTACAGCATCTAGGCAGAGTAACAGATATTCATATGTAGTTTACACCATCCAGGCAGACAGAGATTCATATGTTGTTTACACCATCTAGGCAGAGTAACAGAGATTCATATGTTGTTTACACCATCTAGGCAGAGTAACAGAGATTCATATGTAGTTTACACCATCTAGGCAGAGTAACAGAGATTCTTATGTTGTTTACACCATCTAGGCAGAGTAACAGATATTCATATGTTGTTTACACCATCTAGGCAGAGTAACAGAGATTCATATGTTGTTTACACCATCTAGGCAGAGTAGCAGAGATTCATATGTAGTTTACACCATCTAGGCAGAGTAACAGAGATTCATTTGTAGTTTACACCATCTAGGCAGAGTAGCAGAGATTCATATGTAGTTTACACCATCTAGGCAGAGTAACAGAGATTCACATGTAGTTTACAACGTCTAGGCAGAGTAACAGAGATTCATATGTAGTTTACACCTTCTAGGCAGAGTAACAGAGATTCATATGTAGTTTACAACGTCTAGGCAGAGTAACAGATATTCATATGTAGTTTACACCATCTAGGCAGACAGAGATTCATATGTTGTTTACACCATCTAGGCAGAGTAACAGATATTCATATGTAGTTTACACCATCTAGGCAGAGTAACAGAGATTCATATGTAGTTTACACCATCTAGGCAGAGTAACAGAGATTCATATGTAGTTTACACCATCTAGGCAGAGTAATAGAAATTCATATGTAGTTTACACCATCCAGGCATACAGAGATTCATATGTAGTTTACACCATCTAGGCAGAGTAACAGATATTCATATGTAGTTTACACAATCTAGGCAGAGTAACAGAGATTCATATGTAGTTTACACTATCTAGGCAGAGTAACAGAGATTCATATGTAGTTTACACCATATAGGCAGAGTAACAGAGATTCATATGTAGTGTGAGATTCATATGCAGTTTACACCATCTAGGCAGAGTAACAGAGATTCATATGTAGTTTACACCATATAGGCAGACAAATTAAGAGATTCATATGATTCATACTTACAAATGTGTAACATTCCAACTATACGTTTTATTTCTCTTCATTCAGTTTTTATATTTCATCCCCGCCCAGACTTCCAGCATTTGTATTAAAGTTTTGCACTACGTTTTATTTCTCTTCATTCAGTTTTTATATTCCATCCCCGCCCAGACTTCCAGCATTTGTATTAAAGTTTTGCACTATTCTTGTGATCATTGACAGTGTTCTGTTTTAAGTGTCAAATGTCAAGTTGTGTTCTGAGCTTTCCTGTTGTGTTTTCAGTGATTAGTAAGGAAAAAAAGTAAAGTAACCCATAGCATTTATTAATGCCGTAGGGGTGTGAGATGTTAGCGATCTCACATTTCACAGGCTCTGCAAATGAGGACGGTAGCCATCTCCTCTTCCTCGCAGTCTTTACTTCCCGGATTAATCCGGTACCCATTTAAGGCTGGGTCGACCTGGGAGCCGTTGCGATCTGAAAACATTTCCGCCTCAGCTGGGGAATGAACCCAGGACCACTCATATGCGAAGCCAGTGCGCTAACCACTGCGCTAACGCGGCTCGAAGTGATTAGTAAAACTTCAACAAAACTTTTTATATTGTTACCTGTAATAAAACATATAATGATATGTACTCACTAGAACAAGACAAGCGAATATGTACGATCTGACTTATAAAATAAAACAGAATATGTACGATCTGACTTATAAAATAAAACAGAATATGTACGATCTGACTTATAAAATAAAACAGAATATGTACGATCTGACTTATAAAATAAAACAGAATATGTACGATCTGACTTATAAAATAAAACAGAATATGTACGATCTGACTTATAAAATAAAACAGAATATGTACGATCTGACTTATAAAATAAAACAGAATATGTACGATCTGACTTATAAAATAAAACAGAATATGTACTCAGTAAAACAAGACAAGATCTTACTTGAGACGAAGCTCAGAAGAAGCAGCTGTAAACTCATACATTTGTGCTCTCGACTCAGAAATGTTGACTACAAAAAATGACCTCTTCTCTGTAAATATACAACACTAAGTTACACAGACATACAACACTAAGTTACACAGACATACAACACTAAGTTACACAGACATACAACACTAAGTTACACAGACATACAACACTAAGTTACACAGACATACAACACTAAGTTACACAGACATACAACACTAAGTTACACAGACATACAACACTAAGTTACACAGACATACAACACTAAGTTACACAGACATACAACACTAAGTTACACAGACATACAACACTAAGTTACACAGACATACAACACTAAGTTACACAGACATACAACACTAAGTTACACAGACATACAACACTAAGTTATCCGACTATACAGGGTGTAAAGGGTCTCGTACTGCTCTCATGTTGACCCAGATTTAGCTGATAACCAAGATCTAAAAAGTAGCTTCTTGTGGTGCAACCTGGAAACAGAAATACAGCTGCTCTTGCTGTACCTTGCTGGCCAACACTTTAAAGCTCATGTTCATGGATGTGGAGGCTATAGATGGAATGAGAACGTCTGCAAAGAGACAGGCAATATCTTAGAGACCACTACACCATCACATTCAACAGCACTGTTTACACAGTGATGCAAGCCTGTGTATTCTGTCTCGGCCAGCCTAAAAAGCTGAAACATTGGAAAGGCTTCCAATGTGAATGTCCCGATATGGGTAGATCCCTCTAACATATGGTGATCCTATGAGTACACACTGAATCTGGAAAAGCAACATGGGCTACAGAACAGCGTTGTGTATGTGAATCGATACAGTGGCAATGAAGCTACAATTGTCAAGCACAAGACAGATTGGCGGAGTGCTATTCATGCTCAAGAACTCACAGAAGCCTACATGTCCCACCAAAATTGACCACATTCAAAGTAGGAGTCATGACTCAGGTATTGGCTACGCCAATTTGAACATGCACTCTTGGGTATGGAAAAAAGCTTTTAATACAGCTCCCCATTGCACACAGGACTAGCATTGGACAGATGTTGGGGGCACATTGTTCAAATGTCTGACCGAAGCACTGTTGAGGCTCGAACTCTGGACACTGTGGGCAATTTTGAAGAGGTAGCAAGCCATTAACGACACTGCAAATCTAGCCTGACTCAACTGCCGCTGTTGCCCAACACGGCTCATACGGAGAGAATTGAGTTCAGTACACAAGGGCCCTCTGCAAAGCTCCTTGGATAAGTGTACACTACCTACTTGTTTGTGTAATATACGCAATGGCAAAGAGTCAAATTACACAGGCAACTGACGATGGACTAGAAAGCCATCACAAGTAATGAGACAAATAGACGAGGCAAATCCCAAACCACCAACGTGTTTGGCAAAGCAGCACCTTATCTAGGAAGGTGTATCAAGCCTGAGTCTAATTCAACTGTCCACGTTACCCAACACTGCTCATACAGAAGAAATTAAGTCAGGAACCTAGGGACAAATAGGGTGCTAATGGAATGGTCTTCTTACACGAGGAACTACTCGCTGACTGCAAAGTGTCTCATTGAGTGCTTCAGGCAAACTAACAGCTAATCTTGTGGCATGACCCTCTAAGAAGAAGGTTCCTTCAATAGGTATTCCAACAAGCCCAGAGCTGAAGTATCCTGAGTATGAAAGAAAGCTCGGAAAAATCTCCCACTGCACATTTGAAGCAAGAGCTAATTGCTTGTAATTCCTGGGGTTCAAAAACAAACAAAATAAAATAACCTAAATATACAACCACGAGTAATGACCAATACACTATAAATGGAGTGATTAAATATTATATGAGCTGATCAACACACTATAAATGGAATGATTATTATATGAGCTGACCAACATACTGTATGTGGAGTGATTCAATATTATATGAGCTGACCAACATACTGTATGTGGAGTGATTGAATATTATATGAGCTGACCAACATACTGTATGTGGAGTGATTCAATATTATATGAGCTGACCAACATACTATATGTGGAGTGATTCAATATTATATGAGCTGACCAACATACTGTATGTGGAGTGATTCAATATTATATGAGCTGACCAACATACTGT
Organism: Meghimatium bilineatum; assembly: GCA_034231615.1. Lineage (NCBI taxonomy): Eukaryota > Metazoa > Mollusca > Gastropoda > Stylommatophora > Philomycidae > Meghimatium > Meghimatium bilineatum. The sequence continues at coordinate 75,532,411 of CM067304.1, read as the reverse complement.
ATGTGGAGTGATTCAATATTATATGAGCTGACCAACATAATGTACGTGGAGTGACTAAAAATTATATGAGCTGACCAACATACTGTACGTGGAGCGATTAAATATTAAGTGAGCCTGCCATATGTAAGAAGTGAACGAGATACGGAGAAATATCCTAATTAAGAGATTAGTAGACAGAGAATTATCTTCAATAAATTATGAGTAAGAGAATGATCATGATCTTGACTAAATGATTAGAAGACAGAATTATCTTGACTAAATGTGTAGAAGACAGAATTATCTTGACTAAATGATTAGAAGACAGAATTATCTTGACTAAATGTGTAGAAGACAGAAAATGATGTTGACTAAATGATTAGAAGACAGAATTATCTTGACTAAATGGTTAGAAGACAGAATTATCTTGACTAAATGATTAGAAGACAGAAAATGATGTTGACTAAATGATTAGAAGACAGAATTATCTTGACTAAATGATTAGAAGACAGAAAATGATGTTGACTAAATGATTAGAAGACAGAATTATCTTGACTAAATGATTAGAAGACAGAATTATCTTGACTAAATGATTAGAAGACAGAAAATGATGTTGACTAAATGATTAGAAGACAGAATTATCTTGACTAAATGGTTAGAAGAAAGAAATATCTTGACTAAATGATTATAAGACAGAAAATGATGTTGACTAAATGATTATAAGACAGAAAATGATGTTGACTAAATTGATTAGAAGACAGAATTATCTTGACTAAATGATTAGAAGACAGAATTATCTTGACTAAATGATTAGAAGACAGAATTATCTTGACGAAATGATTAGAAGACAGAATTATCTTGACTAAATGATTAGAAGACAGAATTATCTTGACTAAATGATTAGAAGACAGAATTATCTTGACTAAATGATTAGAAGACAGAATTATCTTGACTAAATGATTAGAAGACAGAATTATCTTGACTAAATGATTAGAAGACAGAATTATCTTGACTAAATGATTAGAAGACAGAATTATCTTGACTAAATGATTAGAAGACAGAATTATCTTGACTAAATGATTAGAAGACAGAATTATCTTGACTAAATGATAAGAAGACAGAATTATCTTGACTAAATGATTAGAAGACAGAAAATGATGTTGACTAAATGATTATAAGACAGAAAATGATGTTGACTAAATGATTAGAAGACAGAAAATGATGTTGACTAAATGATTAGAAGACAGAAAATGATGTTGACTAAATGATTAGAAGACAGAAAATGATGTTGACTAAATGATTATAAGACAGAAAATGATGTTGACTAAATGATTATAAGACAGAAAATGATGTTGACTAAATTGATTAGAAGACAGAATTATCTTGACTAAATGATTAGAAGACAGAATTATCTTGACTAAATGATTAGAAGACAGAATTATCTTGACTAAATGATTAGAAGACAGAATTATCTTGACTAAATGATTAGAAGACAGAATTATCTTGACTAAATGATTAGAAGACAGAATTATCTTGACTAAATGATTAGAAGACAGAATTATCTTGACTAAATGATTAGAAGACAGAAAATGATGTTGACTAAATGATTAGAAGACAGAATTATCTTGACTAAATGATTAGAAGACAGAATTATCTTGACTAAATGATTAGAAGACAGAATTATCTTGACTAAATGTGTAGAAGACAGAATTATCTTGACTAAATGATTAGAAGACAGAATTATCTTGACTAAATGATTAGAAGACAGAATTATCTTGACTAAATGATTAGAAGACAGAAAATGATGTTGACTAAATGATTAGAAGACAGAAAATGATGTTGACTAAATGATTAGAAGACAGAAAATGATGTTGACTAAATGATTAGAAGACAGAATTATCTTGACTAAATGTGTAGAAGACAGAATTATCTTGACTAAATGATTAGAAGACAGAATTATCTTGACTAAATGATTAGAAGACAGAATTATCTTGACTAAATGATTAGAAGACAGAATTATCTTGACTAAATGATTAGAAGACAGAAAATGATGTTGACTAAATGATTAGAAGACAGAAAATGATGTTGACTAAATGATTAGAAGACAGAAAATGATGTTGACTAAATGATTAGAAGACAGAGAATTATCCCTCTATATATTCACAACTCTGTCTATTAATCTTGTGTTTTAGCTATTTGTTCATTATCCATGTTCCTGAATCATACATTAATGTAGACATATATGTTGCACTGTACACATTTCATATTTAGTTTGTAATTTATTTGGATGTTTGTAGTTTCATCATGTCATTGAAAGTAATTGTAGCCATTCCTACTCTCCTCTCTCCTTTAATCATTTGTTTCACATCTACCATCACAATTACGTTCTAAAGATATTTCTAATGGTCTACTTATTGCAGTATCTCTCAGAGTATATTTTAATTTCATATTTATTTCTCCTAAATTTTGCTCATTATCAAAGTTTCAAAAAAAAATATATAGTCCTTAACTCTTGAATAATTCCTACTTGATTTGTTGACTTGTTCTATTAGTCTGTGTAACTCTTACATAATTCCTACTTGATTTGTTGACTTGTTCTATTAGTCTGTGTAACTCTTACATAATTCCTATTTGATTTGTTGACTTGTTCTATTAGTCTGTGTATCTCTTACATAGTTCCTACTTGATTTGTTGACTTGTTCTATTAGTCTGTGTAACTCTTACATAATTCCTACTTGATTTGTTGACTTGTTCTATTAGTCTGTGTAACTCTTACATAATTCCTACTTGATTTGTTGACTTGTTCTATTAGTCTCTGTGTAATTCTTACTCACCATCTGCTAATAGGACTTTATCTTCTACATGCCACACATGTTTTATTATTTTCTCAGTGCTCTTGAAGACCTGACATTTCCATCTATGTTGTTTAAATACTTTCTATGTGTAGAAGGCTAAGCTATAAAATACATCCTTGTCGTACTCCTTTTTATTTCAATGTATGGTGAGTAGCTATTCTCACATGTTATTATTGGTGCAGTTTGTACCCCAATTATATTTCCGTTCAGTCTGATGTCTCTTCCAAGGCTGTTTCTTAGAGGTATTCAATTAATTTGTTATGTTGAACTCTGATGAAAGCATTGCTGTATATAGAAGCATATGTATGTTCTTTATGACTTCCATATATGTGTGTCTTTCTTTCTATCTATCTTCCATATATGTGTGTCTTTCTTTCTATCTATCTTCCATATATGTGTGTCTTTCTTTCTATCTATCTTCCATATATGTGTGTCTTTCTTTCTATCTATCTTCCATATATATGTGTCTTTCTTTCTATCTATCTTCCATATATGTGTGTCTTTCTTTCTATCTATCTTCCATATATGTGTGTCTTTCTTTCTATCTATCTTCCATATATGTGTGTCTTTCTTTCTATCTATCTTCCATATATGTGTGTCTTTCTTTCTTTCTATCTTCCATATATGCTCCATGAGGAAATGTCCACAAAATGATGGAAAATTTTCAATGTATCCTTAACTCAATTCATACATAAACACGTAATAATGGGACTGAGTCTCCGTCCTTTTTTTGACGTAAGCACGTTATTCTGGAACTCCATATATACAGTCTAAATTTGCCTTCTTTGGTTCGTAAATGACAAGTATGAACTTATTTAGTCATTTAACATTTAGAAATCTGGCTAACAATTAGAAACCATCAAGTTAATGTGCGATTAGAAGCATGATACATTTATTTCAAATTAAAATTCAAACAAAGTATAAAAAAGTACAACCAAAGTTACTAGTATTTACTATTACCAGTTAATAATATTACCAGTGGCTAAATCTTGCCAGTGGGCAATTCTTACCAGTGGGTAAATTTTTGCAGTGGTTACATGTAATATTGATTATAGCTTACCAGTGGCTAGAGTCCTAGCTAACAAGTTCTGCAGTTTTAATATAGGATAATGTGTATACTTGTCATCACGTGCTGGCTGGGCATTAGTGTTCTGGCACTTGAGGATATATCTGATAATATATACATACACACATAAATAATCATCATAATAAATAACAACAACAGCAGCAACAGCAACAACAACAACAATAACAAGTCGCAAAGCTTTTTCTTTAGCCAACAGGACAACACACGGGAGATGATCGTTGTCCAATGTCCAGCTTGAGAAAGGAGCATTGGAACAGGTACAGAGAGCCAGGCTGATAACTGCATCTGTGTCCTCTGGTCTGAATGTTAATCATGTTGATCAACCATCATTTGAAACAGATATGACTCAAAAGTTATTCCTTGTCTATTCTCAGTGGTGGGGGTTCCCCCACTCCTTTCAACGAGCAAGGAAGTCACTTGCTATGAGACACTTTGTGCCAGGAACATCAGATAGTACATCAGTGTATTGTTATATATGTGACGTACTTGGTCACAAATTGAGACCTGTATCCCTTGCAGTTCCAATTCGTCATGTTCAAAGACCTCAGTGTTCAAATGCACATTGAAGAGGTTGATCAACACTGACATATGAGAGAGAGATGTTGGCCAACAGTGACATATATGAGAGGTCGGTCAACAGTGTCATGTATGAGAGACTTAGGTTAACAATGACATGCATGAGAGATTGGTAGGTCAATAGTGACATATATGAGAGAGAGATGTTGGCCAACATTGGCATATATGAGAGAGAGATCAGTCAACAGTGACATGTATGAGAGGTCGGTCAACAGTGACATATATGAGAGAGAGAGATCAGTCAACAGTGACATGTATGAGAGGTCGGTCAACAGTGACATATATGAGAGAGAGATCAGTCAACAGTGACATGTATGAGAGGTCGGTCAACAGTGACATATGTGAGAGAGAGATCAGTAAACAGTGACATATATGAGAGAGAGATTGGTCAACAGTGACATATATGAGAGAGAGATTGGTCAACAGTGACATATATGAGAGAGAGATCAGTCAACAGTGACATATATGAGAGAGAGATTGGTCAACAGTGACATATATGAGAGAGAGAGATCGGTCAACAGTGACATATATAAGAGAGAGATCAGTCAACAGTGACATATATGAGAGAGAGATCAGTCAACAGTGACATATATGAGAGAGAGATCAGTCAACAGTGACATATATGAGAGAGAGATCAGTCAACAGTGACATATATGAGAGAGAGATCGTCAACAGTGACATATATGAGAGAGAGATCAGTCAACACTGACATATATGAGAGAGAGATCAGTCAACAGTGACATATATAAGAGAGAGATCAGTCAACAGTGACATATATGAGAGATTGGTCAACAGTGACATATATGAGAGAGAGGTCAGTCAACAGTGTCATATATGAGAGAGAGATCAGTCAATAGTGACATATATGAGAGGTCAGTCAACAGTGACATATATGAGAGAGAGATCAGTCAACAGTGTCATAGAGATCAGTCAACAGTGACATATATGAGAGAGAGATCAGTCAACAGTGACATATATGAGAGAGAGATCAGTCAACAGTGACATATAAGAGAGAGAGATCAGTCAACAGTGACATATATGAGAGAGAGATCAGTCAACAGTGACATATATGAGAGAGAGATCAGTCAACAGTGACATATATGAGAGAGAGATCAGTCAACAGTGACATATATGAGAGAGAGATCAGTCAACAGTGACATATAAGAGAGAGAGATCAGTCAACAGTGACATATATGAGAGAGAGATCAGTCAACAGTGACATATATGAGAGAGAGATCAGTCAACAGTGACATATATGAGAGAGAGGTCAGTCAACAGTGACATATATGAGAGAGAGATCAGTCAACAGTGACATATATGAGAGAGAGATCGGTCAACAGTGACATGTATGAGAGGTCGGTCAACAGTGACATATATGAGAGAGAGATCAGTCAACAGTGACATGTATGAGATTGAGATCGGTCAACAGTGACATATATGAGAGAGAGATCGGTCAACAGTGACATATATGAGAGAGAGATTGGTCAACAGTGACATATATGAGAGAGAGATCAGTCAACAGTGACATGTATGAGAGGTCGGTCAACAGTGACATATATGAGAGAGAGATCAGTCAACAGTGACATGTATGAGAGGTCGGTCAACAGTGACATATATGAGAGAGAAATCAGTCAACAGTGACATGTATGAGAGGTCGGTCAACAGTGACATATGTGAGAGAGAGATCAGTAAACAGTGACATATATGAGAGAGAGATTGGTCAACAGTGACATATATGAGAGAGAGATTGGTCAACAGTGACATATATGAGAGGTCGGTCAACAGTGACATATATGAGAGAGAGATCAGTCAACAGTGACATGTATAAGAGGTCGGTCAACAGTGACATATATGAGAGAGAGATCAGTCAACAGTGACATGTATGAGAGGTCGGTCAACAGTGACATATGTGAGAGAGAGATCAGTAAACAGTGACATATATGAGAGAGAGATTGGTCAACAGTGACATATATGAGAGAGAGATTGGTCAACAGTGACATATATGAGAGAGAGATCAGTCAACAGTGACATATATGATAGAGAGAGATCGGTCAACAGTGACATATGAGAGAGAGGTCAGTCAACAGTGACATATATGAGAGAGAGATCAGTCAACAGTGACATATATGAGAGAGAGATTGGTCAACAGTGACATATATGAGAGAGAGATCAGTCAACAGTGACATATATGAGAGAGAGATCAGTAAACAGTGACATATATGAGAGAGAGATCAGTCAACAGTGACATATATGAGAGAGAGAGATCAGTCAACAGTGACATATATGAGAGAGAGATCGGTCAACAGTGACATATATTAGAGAGAGATTGGTCAACAGTGACATATATGAGAGAGAGATCAGTCAACAGTGACATATATGAGAGAGAGATCAGTCAACAGTGACATATATGAGAGAGAGGTCAGTCAACAGTGACATATATGAGAGAGAGGTCAGTCAACAGTGACATATATGAGAGAGAGATCAGTCAACAGTGACATATATGAGAGAGATCAGTCAACAGTGACATATATGAGAGAGATCAGTCAACAGTGACATATATGAGACAGAGGTCAGTCAACAGTGACATATATGAGAGAGAGATCGGTCAACAGTGACATATATGAGAGAAAGGTCAGTCAACAGTGACATATGAGAGATCAGTCATGTGACATATATGAGAGAGAGAGGTCAGTCAACAGTGACATATATGAGAGAGAGATCAGTCAAAAGTGACATATATGAGAGAGAGATCAGTCAACAGTGACATATATGAGAGAGAGATCAGTCAACAGTGACATATATGAGAGAAAGGTCAGTCAACAGTGACATATATGAGAGAGAGATCAGTCAACAGTGACATATATGAGAGAGATAGATCGGTCAACAGTAACATATATGAGAGAGAGATCAGTCAACAGTGACATCTATGAGAGAGAGATCAGTCAACAGTGACATATATGAGAGAGAGGTCAGTCAACAGTGACATATATGAGAGAGAGATCGGTCAACAGTGACATATATGAGAGAGAGATCAGTCAACAGTGATATATATGAGAGAGAGGTCAGTCAACAGTGACATATATGAGAGGTCAGTCAACAGTGACATATGAGAGAGAGATCAGTCAAGTGACATATATGAGAGAGAGATCAGTCAACAGTGACATATATGAGAGAGAGATCAGTCAACAGTGACATATATGAGAGAGAGAGGTCAGTCAACAGTGACATACATGAGAGAGAGATCAGTCAAAAGTGACATATATGAGAGAGAGATCATTCAACAATGACATATATGAGAGAGAGATCAGTCAACAGTGACATATGAGAGAGAGATCAGTCAAGTGACATATATGAGAGAGAGATCAGTCAACAGTGACATATATGAGAGAGAGATCAGTCAACAGTGACATATATGAGAGAGAGAGGTCAGTCAACAGTGACACATATGAGAGAGAGGTTAGTCAACAGTGACATACATGAGAGTGAGGTCTGTCAACAGTGATATATATGAGAGAGAGATCGGTCAACAGTGACATATATGAGAGATCAGTCAACAGTGACATATATGAGAGAGAGATCAGTAAACAGTGTCATATATGAGAGAGAGATCAGTAAACAGTGACATATATTTGAGAGAGAGATCAGTCAACAGTGACATATATGAGAGAGAGATCGGTCAACAGTGACATATATGATAGAGAGATCTGTCAACAGTGATATATATGAGAGAGAGATCAGTCAACAGTGTCATATATGAGAGAGGTTAACAATGACATGTATGAGAGATTGGTAGGTCAACATTGGTATATATGAGAGGTCAGTCAATAGTAACATATGAGAGGTCAGTCAACAGTGACATATATGAGAGAGGTTGGTCAAGTGACATATAGGAGAGAGAGAGAGAGAAGTCAACACTGACATATATGAGAGAGAGGTTAACAATGACATGTATGAGAGATTGGTAGGTCAACATTGCTATATATGAGAGGTCAGTCAACAGTGACATATATAAGAGAGAGAGAGGTCAACACTGACATATATGACAGAAAGACACAACACTGACATGTATGAGAAAGAGGCTGATCAACACTGACATGTATGAGAGAGAGGTTGGTGAAAACTAACTTGTCATCTTGTTTCTGTAGTAGAAGCAACATGTCTTCAAATAACAGCACATGCATATCTAATGTTCGATGGGTTCTCAACTTCCATGTCAGTGGTCCATCAAATATCAGCTTGTGTTTAGTTAGATCCACATTCTGTACAAATCAAACAAGTCATTTAGAAACATATATTATGTGATCTATACAAATCAAACAAGTCATTTAGAAACATGTATTATGTGATCTATACAAATCAAACAAGTCATTTAGAAACATATATTATGTGATCTATACAAATCAAACAAGTCATTTAGAAACATATATTATGTGATCTATACAAATCAAACCAGTCATTTAGAAACATGTATTATGTGATCAAATCAAACAAGTCATTTAGAAACATGTATTATGTGATCTATACAAATCAAACCAGTAATTTAGAAACATATATTATGTTATCTATACAAATCAAACAAGTCATTTAGAAACATATATTATGTGATCTATACAAATCAAACAAGTCATTTAGAAACATATATTATGTGATCTATACAAATCAAACAAGTCATTTAGAAACATATATTATGTGATCTATACAAATCAAACAAGTCATTTAGAAACATATATTATGTGATCTATCATTAGATGGACACTTCCTGACATTGATATATCCCTCTATTTTACATGGAGTTCAGATTTCACCTGCATGATTCAAACATATCAACCTTAAGATACACTACATCTGTACCAGACAGAAATAAATATTTGTGAAAATCCTGTGCCACCACACAAATCTATTGGAACTAGAAACACAATTATCTTTATCTTTAAATTCATTGATAATAAGAGAGAACACTGGCACGGTTTGAACATGTATGCCCACATGATTTCTGGTCCAAAAAAATACTACAGGGAACGCACAGAAGGTGGAAGAAGCAAAGGAAGACAAGCATGGACAGACAACATCAAGGACTAGACTAGACAAGATTTTTTTCCTCACTTGTCCACATGGTAGAAGATATAATCTATGGAGGACTCTGTATATTGATGCATCCAATACGGTACGCATATGACCTTAAGTGTTACATGTTTTATAGATAAAAGAGAGTGAAGTGAGCTCTCAAAATAGAGCCCATACTGTCATATAGTAGTGAAGCATGGACAATTGACAATATTTCAAGAAAACATCTGGAGGCCACAGACAGCTAAAAAGAGTAATGCTATAAATTCTACAACTGGTCAACTCAAATAGAGAAATTATTAACTGTATTAGAAGATGATAATCAGTTTCTGGGTCATGTCATGAGAAGAGGTGGGTTGGAGAGCATCGTAACTGGAAAGATCGGGGTAAGAGAGATTGAGGAAGACAACGTGAGAAAATCTTGGACAGCTTGAAAGCCTGGCATGATGCAGAATCATCAGAAACTATATTTAAATGTATAACAGAGGACTGTGGAGAAAAATGATTGCCAATACCGGAAGGCATGGTACCAATGAATGAATAAACTCCTAGATTTGATGAAGGCACTGGATGATGATTTATCTATCATTTTATACTAACAAATAATACTACCAAATTAGACAGAAAAGAAATGGCAAAAATATACATCTTTAGAAATTGTTTCACACTTACAGGATATATAATTTCTTCTTATCTAAAATTCAATAGGTAGGGAGGGTGTTGTATGGCTAATTCCGTTTTCCCCCTTCACCCCCCCCCCCTTTTAAAAATGGTTTCACACTTAAAGGATCTAGAGTTTCTTCTTATCTAAAATTCAGTAGGTAGGGAGGGTGTTTTATAGCTAATTCCTTCCCAATTCCCCCACACCGGCCGCCAATTAGATTATGACACAAACAAGTAAAATGGGTGAAAACCCTATTCGATTTCAATGGCTTGTCTATTAAAAAAACCATAGCATGAAATGTTGAGTGTGTCTTATTATATTTGTTTTTGTGAACCCTTCTTTCCTTGACTAATATGTATTACAGTCTCACTCTTGCAGCTCTAAAGTTTCAACTTGATCACTATTTTTTTCTATGGCATTTACCAGAATAAACTACACATATATTAGGAAAGAGTTTTCTATGGCATTTACCAGAATAATCAATCAAGTGCTATGCCGACTGGCGTAGGCGATCATGTTTCTCCACGACTCTCATCCATAAAAAAGTATCGGTTCGCTATATCATCTCAGCACCCGAATTCGGGTCTGCATTGATAGACTTCCATTGCAAAAAATGGTTCTCATTTTGTGGAATGCTGATTTGTGCTTGTGCTGCTCGGCTACCAGAATAAACTACACTTATATTAGGAAGGAGTTTTCGGCTGGTAATTTTTAACTGTGATAATTACCTGCAGATTATGAAAATGTAATAGAATATAGAGATAATTACCTGCAGGTTATGAAAGTGTTACAGAATATAGAGATAATTACCTGCAGGTTATGAAAGTGTTACAGAATATAGAGATAATTACCTGCAGGTTATGAAAGTGTTACAGAATATAGAGATAATTACCTGCAGGTTATGAAAGTGTTACAGAATATAGAGATAATTACCTGCAGGTTATGAAAGTGTTACAGAATATAGAGATAATTACCTGCAGGTTATGAAAGTGTTACAGAATATAGAGATAATTACCTGCAGGTTATGAAAGTGTTACAGAATATAGAGATAATTACCTGCAGGTTATGAAAGTGTTACAGAATATAGAGATAATTACCTGCAGGTTATGAAAGTGTTACAGAATATAGAGATAATTACCTGCAGGTTATGAAAGTGTTACAGAATATAGAGATAATTACCTGCAGGTTATGAAAGTGTTACAGAATATAGAGATAATTACCTGCAGGTTATGAAAGTGTTACAGAATATAGAGATAATTACCTGCAGGTTATGAAAGTGTTACAGAATATAGAGATAATTACCTGCAGGTTATGAAAGTGTTACAGAATATAGAGATAATTACCTGCAGGTTATGAAAGTGTTACAGAATATAGAGATAATTACCTGCAGGTTATGAAAGTGTTACAGAATATAGAGACAATTACCTGCAGGTTATGAAAAGTTTATGAAATAAAGAGATGATTACCTGCAGGCTATGAAAATGCAACTGTAGCCACTTGTTTTAACAAAATTATCATTGTGTTCTATATATATATATATATATAAATATATTAAAATATAATTTGTTCTACTACAAAATATAGTAAATCATAAGTTAATTTTGTGCAGAAAACAGCTAATAAAACAAGTTAGATAAAAAACAATTAAAGAATATGAACTGGATATAAAAATTCAACAAAAAAAAACAACAAACAACCATGATAATCAGCAAAGTCACAAACGAACATGTGCTAAACATACTCGGGGATCTCCCTAGCTTAGTGGTTAAGCCGTTTGCCTTGTGTTTAAGAGGTCATGAGTTCGAATCTGGCTTGTGTCGTCTTGTTTACAAGTTGAATTTTTTTGGAGATCCTTGTGGATTATCACTTAAAGCTACAGAGTTACGTGCTATGAGTGGTACCCTCGGCATGCGGTATGCCGCTTCGTTGAGAGTGACGGAGTACATATGGGAAACTGAGTACAGTGAAGTCAATCTGCTATTACTTTTGAAACCTTTGATTATCAATAGCTTGGACATATAGGTCTAATCACAAATGATGGCAGATGTGAAACAGTGATGGCAGATGTGAAACAGAAGTTAAAAGGAGAATTGGAATGGCTAAAAGTACCTTCATCGACATGAGGAAGATATTAACATCTAAACAAATTACAAACAAGTTAAAAGTGAGGATTATAAAATACTACGTCTATTCTATTTTAATGAATGGCTCAGAAACATGGACAACAAACACACAATTTACAGAAATGACCTGTCTATGTAGAAGTAGAAGTTCTAGGAGTAACAATAAGAATCAGAAATGAAAACATCCAATGACTAACAAACACAATGCCAATGCAGTCTAGTAAAAGTTGCTAGTGAATCACATCAATACATCACTTATACATTGAGGTTAGCCAAGATCTCTATTGAATCACATCTACACATTTGTTGTACCTTGAGATCTGCCAATGCTGGATCATTCAAGCCTTCAACAGATCGTCTGTCCAATTTTTTATGAATGTCTTTCAGTTTGTGGTAATTCTCACATTCCTTGACAGTATTGTTTACATATGCCAAAATATGCTTGCACTTTTCATGGGCTCTCTCTAGCCTCCTGTACTCCTCACTCTGAGCTGTTGAAACATAAAATTTAGAGAATTGTTTAATTTTCCACCAGACAATAGTATATGAACATCTTGTAATTGAATCTTTCTACATGACATATTCTGTCTGTTCTTTGCTTTCCTCTAGAATACATGCAGATCTTATCTTTCAATTAGATACATCACAAAGTTGCTCTTCTTCTTCTTGTGTTGCTTCCTTTTGCAGTTTATAATGTAGTTAGTTTTCTGGCAACAAAAACATATAGCAAATATAGCAAACACCTTTTTTTCTTACACAGTATATACATTGTCCAAAATATGTATTATGTATCACAATCTTTGCACATAAGCAAAGATACTTGGTCACATAAGCCTCATTAGCAGTATTGGCTATCAATATGTTTATTTGTCACATAAGCCTCATTAGCAGTATTGGCTATCAACATGTTTATTTGTCACATAAGCCTCATTAGCAGTATTGGCTATCAACATCTTTATTTGTCACATAAGCCTCATTAGCAGTATTGGCTATCAACATGTTTATTTTTCACATAAGCCTCATTAGCAGTATTGGCTATCAACATGTTTATTTGTCATATAAGCCTCATTAGCAGTATTGGCTATCAACATGTTTACTTGGTCACATAAGCCTCATTAGCTGTATTATCTATCAACATGTTTACTTGGTCACATAAGCCTCATTAGCTGTATTATCTATCAACATGTTTACTTGGTCACATAAGCCTCATTAGCTGTATTATCTATCAACATGTTTATTTGGTCACATAAGCCTCATTAGCTGTATTGGCTATCAACATGTTTACTTGGTCATATAAGCCTCATTAGCAGTACTGGCTATCAACATGTTTATTTGGTCATATAAGCCTCATTAGCTGTATTATCTATCAACATGTTTACTTGGTCACATAAGCCTCATTAGCAGTATTGGCTATCAACATGTTTACTTGGTCACATAAGCCTCATTAGCAGTACTGGCTATCAACATGTTTATTTGGTCACATAAGCCTCATTAGCTGTATTATCTATCAACATGTTTACTTGGTCACATAAGCCTCATTAGCTGTATTGGCTATCAACATGTTTACTTGGTCATATAAGCCTCATTAGCTGTATTATCTATCAACATGTTTATTTGTTACATAAGCCTCATTAGCAGTATTGGCTATCAACAAGTTTACTTGGTCACATAAGCCTCATTAGCTGTATTATCTATCAACATGTTTACTTGGTCACATAAGCCTCATTAGCTGTATTGGCTATCAACATGTTTACTTGGTCATATAAGCCTCATTAGCTGTATTATCTATCAACATGTTTACTTGGTCACATAAGCCTCATTATCTGTATTATCTATCAACGTTTACTTGGTCACATAAGCCTCATTAGCAGTATTGGCTATCAACATGTTTACTTGGTCACATAATCCTCATTAGCAGTACTGGCTATCAACATGTATACTTGGTCACATAAGCCTCATTAGCAGTACTGGCTATCAACATGTTTATTTGGTCACATAAGCCTCATTAGCTGTATTATCTATCAACATGTTTATTTGGTCACATAAGCCTCATTAGCTGTATTATCTATCAACATGTTTACTTGGTCACAGAAGCCTCATTAGCTGTATTATCTATCAACATGTTTACTTGGTCACATAAGCCTCATTAGCAGTACTGGCTATCAACATGTTTATTTGGTCACATAAGCCTCATTAGCTGTATTATCTATCAACATGTTTATTTGGTCACATAAGCCTCATTAGCAGTATTGGCTATCAACATGTATACTTTGTCACATAAGCCTCATTAGCTGTATTGGCTATCAACATGTTTATTTGTCATATAAGCCTCATTAGCTGTATTGGCTATCAACATGTTTACTTGGTCACATAAGCCTCATTAGCAGTATTGGCTATCAACATGTATACGTGGTCACATAAGCCTCATTAGCTGTATTGGCTATCAACATGTTTATTTGTCATATAAGCCTCATTAGCTGTATTGGCTATCAACATGTTTACTTGGTCACATAAGCCTCGTTAGCAGTATTGACTATCAACATATTTATTTGTCATATAAGCCTCACTCTGTGTGTCATCTATGAATGTTGGATATCATACTCTGTTTTTTCATCTACAAATACAGATGCCCATATTCACAGCGTGTGATATGACCATACGAACCTGAGATGTGACGAGATGGAGGAACTACATGTTTCTCATACTCACTCTGTGTATACTTTAGCAGATTGTCTATTAACAAAGGATATTTGGTCAGTCTCTGCATCTGAGATGGAACCAGATCCTTCAGCTGAAGGCGACGGCACAATGGATTTGATTCAGTATCCTGAAATAGAAAATCTGAAGATATGAACACGTAACGGGTCTGTCACATAGAGTCTTTCACTGAATCAAATAATAGGGCTCTCAAGCAAATAAAATCAGAAGGTATGAACACGTCACGGGTCTATCACATAGAGTCTATCACTGAATCAAATACAAGGGCTCACATACTAGCCTGCACACATTTTGATTGCCTAATATCACCAATTTTAATGATTGAACTGAAGCCTGCACACATTTTGATTGCTTAATATCACCAATTTTAATGATTGAACTGAAGCCTGCACACATTTTGATTGCCTAATATCACCTATTTTCATGATTGAACTGAAGTCTACACACATTTTGATTGCCTAATATCACCTATTTTAATGATTGAACTGAAGCCTACACACATTTTGATTGCCTAATATCACCTATTTTCATGATTGAACTGAAGTCTACACACATTTTGATTGCCTAATATCACCAATTTTCATGATTGAACTGAAGCCTACACACATTTTGATTGCCTAATATCACCAATTTTAATGATTGAACTGAAGCCTACACACATTTTCATTGCCTAATATCACATATTTTCATGATTGAACTGAAGACTACACACATTTTGATTGCCTAATATCACTAATTTTCATGGTTGAACTGAAGCCTACACACATATTGATTGCCTAATATCACTAATTTTCATGATTGAACTGAAGACTACACACATATTGATTGCCTAATATCACCAATTTTCATGATTGAACTGAAGCCTACACACATTTTGATTGCCTAATATCACTAATTTTCATGATTGAACTGAAGACTACACACATATTGATTGCCTAATATCACCAATTTTAATGATTGAACTGAAGCCTACACACATTTTGATTGCCTAAAATCACCTATTTTCATGATTGAACAGAATCCTACACACAATTTGATTGCCTAATATCACCAATTTTCATGATTGAACTGAAGTCTACACACATTTTTATTGCCTAATATCACCAATTTTCATGATTGAACAGAATCCTACACACATTTTGATTGCCTAATATCACCAATTTTCATGATTGAACTGAAGCCTACACAGATTCTTTTTTGAAAATTTGATTTATTGATGGTGACTGTTTTGAAAATGTGATAATGAAAATGTGGTTGTTAAAGATATTTAAATAATATTTGCACATATAAATAAATAATTGAACTCTGCATATAATGGTGTAATTTATGTATGTGTGTGTGTGTGTGTGTGTGTGTGATACCAGACGTATGAGAAAGTGGTAAAGACGTTTTTCACAAAAAAACATAAATTTTATAATAAATAAAGAGGACAAAAATTAGTAAAAAAATAACTTACCTTACTTATCGAATTCCTTGGCAACACTGTACACTAAAAAATCACATGCAAATCTATTGTATTTATGTTCTTTCATTGCGAAATTATCAAAATATTGCCGGGGGAACTGTATAAAACATGTAGATTTGCCGTAAAATCATTCTTTGAGCTTAGGCCTAGTCATTTTTGGTGCCACTTCAACATATTCGATATCAAACATCTACAAGTCTCCAAACCAACATGGCATTCTGTATATTCACTGCTGTGAAACTAAATAACTAAATAATTCATGATTCAAGCCACGATTCAATGTTATTTTATTCTAAATACGATGAAAGAAAGGTCTATAAAACCGATCCACCATCATGGCATCGTACCGGTGTGCAGATGTAGTCAGATTAATTGCTATAACACGTGTACCTTCCACCTAGACATCTTTACAACACTCATGTCGGACGTGAAGTGGTGCCGGCTTCGATTGGGCACGTCCCGAACTATATACAGGCTGTGATCAGGCTGTGGTAGGCCTATTTAGCACGATATATCATTGAGCCGAGTGCATCCGACAACAGTAAACAGCCGCCATTTTTTTTTGTCGATCACGCTTAACCAAAGTGCGGTGAAGATTAAGCACAAATATACACAAGAAACAAGAATCCAAAATCAAACTAACAACCTTGCTACAAACTAACAACCTTGCTAAAAACTAATGACATTGCTACAAACTAACAACCTTGTTACAAACTAACAACCTTGTTACAAACTAACAACCTTGTTACAAACTAACAACCTTGTTACAAACTAACAACCTTGCTACAAACTAACAACCTTGTTACAAACTAATAACCTTGCTACAAAGTAATAACTCTGCTACAAACTAATCACCTTGTTACAAACTAATAACCTTGCTACAAACTAATAACCTTGCTACAAACTAACAACATTGTTACAAACTAACAACCTTGCTACAAACTAACAACCTTGTTACAAACTAACAACCTTGCTACAAACAGGCTACAGTTATTTGATATAAATACACTAACAATGTAGAAATAGTCATTTCCCATGGAGGAGAAAATTGATCCGTAGCCATTCTGAGTGATCCTAATATAAACTTCATACTGATGAGAGAAAATTAACATTGAGAAATACTTGTATAGAAGATCTAAGCAATGATCCTAATATAAACTAGTTACTAACATGCAGGAACTGTTGTAGTCTGGGCTCTTTTCTTGTCTGTTTCTTGAGTGCATCTAGAGCAAATGCCTGGTTCCTACAGTACTCAGCGCATCCCTTACGAAACTTCTCACCAGCTTCACCGTCAAACTGACAAATAGAAAACAGTATTCACGTTAAGCATAATGTTGAGAACAGCAAACAAACATTTTCAAGATGAAACCCCCCCATCCCCCTTTACATTTAATTGTTTCACTAGTATTCTTCTGTTTAACTGTATCTCATTGGACGTTCCCCAAGAATCTACCTCATAAAAATCTATCAATAGATAACCCCCTGGAACCTTTCTCAATAAAAAAAATAGACATTTTCCATGGAGTTTTTCTCAGTAAACTATCATCAGGCATTCCAATGGAACATCTATGAACAATATCAGACATTCCCATGGAACATCTATGAATAATGGCATCAGACATTCCCAAGGAACATCTATGAACAATATCAGACATTCCCATGGAACATCTATGAACAATATCAGACATTCCCATGGAACATCTATGAACAATATCAAACATTCCCATGGAACATCTATGAACAATATCAGGCATTCCAATGGAACACCTATGAATAATATCAGACATTCCAATGGAACATCTATGAATAATATCAGACATTCCCATGGAACATCTATGAACAATATCAGACATTCCCATGGAACATCTATGAACAATATCAGACATTCCCATGGAACATCTATGAATAATATCATCAGACATTCCTATGGAACATCTATGAATAATGGCATCAGACACTCCCTGGAGCATCTATGAATAAAATGTCATGGAATATTATCATGGAACCTCTCTGAATAAAATGCTATGAGACACTCCTACAATAGTCATTAACAAACAACAAATATAAATAACCAAATGGTCAGAGGGTGTCCGACAAAGTGGATGGTGCCGCAGTAACCTAATGAACAAATAGTCAAGCAAAATGAATAAAACAGGTTACTAAAACACTTACCTTGCCTATTAATAAAAATATATAAAACAGTATATATTAAAAAAACATACAATAAAACTAAACAGGACAATTCTCCACGTATCGGCTCAAATTGAACCTTTTTCAAGAGACAAACAACAGAAAACAACACAATAAAAACAAAATAGATGACTAGATTTCATCAAGCCCCGTCTCCATAACGCAGTAATGGCAACGCATCTAGTAAAAGAGAAAATGCGTGCATTATTTATAAACAAACCGAAAGTGGGAAATTAGAGGCACTATAGATGTAGTTGGGATGTTTATAATGAGTGCAAGAATAATAAAAGAAAAAATTAAGAAAAATACCCTGTGTGAGGTTGAGAAAAAACATCTCAACCTCACACAGATACCTTCTATTGTTGTCAATTCTGTAAAAGAACATTTTGTGCGCGCATTGGACTTGCTAGTCATTTAAAAACGCACTATTAACTTTATTATTTTATTATTTATTGTTATTATTATTATGGTTGAGTTTTTGGTCATCGTCGATCACGACAGACGAAAATCATCATGTATGTTTAGGTTTGGTTTTATATATATGTTATTGTCTATATTTGGTTTCACATTCATTCCATGCGTTTTCAAATGATGATTCTTCTTGTATCCTTCCTTCCCCAAACCCACTCACCCCACCACCACACAACCTCATCATTACTCATCTATCATTATCATATGCCATTCTGGTTGGCATAGATGACCATGGTTCTCTGTTCACAGTATTGTTATCAGGATCATTGTTTCCAAGCCTTGCTAGGTTGTCAAACAAATATTTTCTCACATCCCCATCTGTCTCTGTTCCCTTCAGTCTTGCCTGTTGTGACTATGTTCTTAAAACATGCCTGTCTGATAAAGTGACAAAAGGGGTATTTTTCTTATCTTTTTCTTTTATTATTCTTGCACTCATTATATACATAGTGTATATATCACTTCATCTATATTGCCTCTAATTTCCCACTTTCGGTTTGTTTATAATGAATGCACGCATTTTCTCTTTTACTAGATGCGTTGCCAATACTGCGTTATGGAGACGGGGCTTGATGAAATCTAGTCATCTATTTTGTTTTTATTGTGTTGTTTTCTGTTATTTGTCTCTTGAAAAAGGTTCAATTTGAGCCGATACGTGGAGAATTGTCCTGTTTAGTTTTATTGTATGTTTTTTTATATATACTTTTTTATATATTTTTATTAATAGGCAAGGTAAGTGTTTTAGTAACCTGTTTTATTCATTTTGCTTGACTATTTAACAAAGAACAACTAGTAAATGTTAGCAACTTTGAATGTCTTGGGTAAACCATCAACACCACAAGAAATTTCTCTGCAGAGATCAGAAAGAGATTAGCAATGGCCGTACAAAAAATATACGGATACAAATCTATAGCAAGGGGCAAACAGAAAAACAAAGTTACAACTATTAAGAAGTTTATTTTTTCCAATGGCAACATATGGTTGTGAGACGTGGACAATGACATCTGCAATAGAAAATAAATTATTAGCATTCTTCTTCTTCGTCAGTGTTCATTCTCAAACTCCCATTTAATCCCTCTTGTGGCAAGATCATGGTTCTATTAGATTTCCAGCAGGATGTAGTCCAGAGAATGGAAATGCGTTGTGTTGTTATTTTATTTGCGCCAATGGCTTGACACATCCGTCTTCAGTGGTATCGGCATTCACAACAAAATGTTATCAAACTCATGATATCCTAAGAATATCATGACCAGAAAGACAAACCAATGCTGACACCAGAAAAGACTTAAACACAGCATAAGACTTGATTCTTGATTAGCAACAAGTGTCACAGCACTGGGGGCATCATCATATATGCTCTGCTTGCCATTTTGTCAGCCATCTAAAAGTGTATAAGCTCAGTGTCCCTGTAAGTTGATTATGTGTTCTTATGATCTTTCCAGAGAGAGAGCACTTTCTCCCATCACCTCTAGTCCCTCCCATTTCTACCATTCTCTGAATATGTACATTGTCTCATCTGACCTCCTTTTCAGGGTATTCGTGACTGCTCTAATCAATTCAATCCTGTCTCTTCTTATCTTGGTGCCATTCAACAAGGCTTTACCAGCCAACATATCGGCTCTTTCATATCCACTGACCCCAGCATGACCTGGACAGTAGATCTATGTAATACTCTGCATGTTGTTGAGAAGAGTGACCCATTCAGTTCTGATCATACACTTTTCTATCTTGCGCAGCATACTATGAGAGTCCAATATAATTACTGAGTCTGTTGGTGGTTGCATTGCCAGCCAAGCGAGAGCTGCTGTGACCACTTCTATTTTCATTCTCATACCCGATGTTGTTGTGGGGTGCGCAGTTGACCTCAGCTAATTTCATGCCATTTTGGTAGGCCACAAAACCCCAACAACACCTGTTTGTTTCTTGCGTGACTGGGCTATCTGTGTAAATTATTGTATCTTGTGGCTTCAAGTGCTGCAGTATGAGTTCTCTGATTTATGCTTGCGATATTTTAGCATAAGACTGGCTCCTCAAAAGCTATAAAAAAACGCAAGCTAATATATTTCGGACAAATAAAAATACATAATGGCTTAGAAAGGTTAATTATGGAGGGTTAAAGTTCCAGAAAAGAGCAAAAGAGACAGACCAAGATTACAATGGTAGCATGATATTGAAGAGCTTCTGAACATGCCACTGGAAGAGGCCAGACAGCTTGAATAGAACTGAGTCTTACAGTGTGCCAGTGAAGGCAACATTCTGCAAAGGACACATCACAGAGACAAACTCTTAAAAAATCCTATTTAAGTTTTAAATTGGATTCCTATTCAGGATGATGCTATTTTTGGCTGTAGTGATTTTCTAGTCAATATAAATACGCTCAGCAGTTTTCCATTGCTTTCTTAATGGTCTGGATGCACAATTGCCAGTGGCGGGGATCGAACTTGGTATTGTGGCCATCACAGACACACTCCACCACAGAGCAGGACCTTATTTAGTTTATTTAGTTAAAATGATTCAGAATGGCAACTATGATAAGCAGTTGAAATCAACAATACAATAAAATACATACCAATCACTTTGTTATCCTCATACACCCCCCCCCAATACATGATGTACTTTAGAATTTCATGCATAGTATCCATTTCTACTAGAAGCAGTTTATACTCTATACTACCAGTCTGTTTTCTGTGTATTTGTTGTAACCATATTATTTTATACAGATTTACTACACCATTTTTATTTGTGGACAACCATGTGTATCGCCAGTATTTGTGGACAACTATATGTATCTCCAGTATTTGTGGATAACCACTAGGAAGTTAGGTTTCACCCTATGCACTGTTCCAAGACCCTGGAGCCAAGATAGGATTCACTGTGATCATTCCCCATCACCAATTGACCACTGGTTAAGCTGAACTTCTCTATTGCTCCTTAGAACTTCTAAAGCTACCACCCCATATCTCTAACATCATGTCTTGGGAAACTAGCAGAAAAAATGGTTAACGTACAACTTTACTGGTTCCTCGATAGCTCAAAATCCACTGCCATGAACATACTGGCTTCAGAAAAGGCAGTTGCACAGAAGACCAACTCTTTAGGTTGACACAGAAATTCCATGATGGATTCCAGGAAAACAAACATACTGTAGCCATCTTCTTTGACTTACAACAAGCTTATGATCGAGTATGGAGAAAGGGTCCCTTGATGACGATGATTGAGGTGGGAATTAGTGGAAAGTTATATAACTGGATAAAATACTTCCTCATTGACAGAACAATCCAGACAAAGATAAATGATGCAATGTCATCTAAAGAAGTTCTAGAGGAAGGCTTATCACAATGTTCTGCTTTGAGCTGCACACTCTTCCTCATTTACATTAATGACCTTGCCAAACATATCAAAGCTGAAAAAACCATCTATGCTGATGACTTAACAATATGGCAGAGCCATGAGAATGTTGAAAGTGCTGCCAAAAGACTAAATGGAGATTTAAGAAGACTACATGAGTATTGAGAAACATGGAAGCTAAATATAAACTGTGAGAAAACTGTCTATACCATCTTTATAAAAGTAATAAAATAGCCAAATAAATATCAGTCTGTGGTTAGATACACAGAATTGCCAATTGAAGAATACCCCACATATCTTGGAATCACGCTTGATCGGCAGCTCACCCTAATGAAGCATGTAGAAAATATCAAAAATAAAGCACTTAAACGGTTACAACTACTGAAAAGACTCACAGGCACGTCTTGGGGATCAGACAAGGATACCCTTAGAGGATTATATCTTGGGTACATATGTTCTGCTTTAGAATACAACAGTGCACTCCTCACAACATGTTCCAATACAAATGTAGAATCTCTAGACAGAATGCAGAACAATGACCTACGTCTTATTAGTGGAGCAATGAGATCTACACCAATGGCTGCATGTGAAATACATACAAATGTAGAACCCCTAGATATGTGGAGAGATATGGCTACAATGGAGGCTTATGAAAGAAGCAAAAGAATGAACAAAGATCACCCAAATAAACAACTTGTAGAAAACTGGGAACCAAACCACAGATTAAAACAAAAGTCAATCCTTAGCTATGTCAATTAAATAAAAGACAGCTATCATTTCCCAGACAAGAGACAAGAACTGCAAAGAGTAGAAAAATATTTACCACCACACGCAAGTTTTAAATTACCGGAAATCAAGGCACAATTAAGAGATAGTGCAACGAAAAGTTCCGACCCAGTAAGTCTTAAAAAAGCAACACAGAAAACAATAGACTCCTATCCAGAACAATGGATCCATGTCTATACTGATGGGTCTGCTTTTAAAGCCACCATCAAAGCAGGTTATGATGTCTATATAGAATATCCAGACAAAACATCTGATGATTTGTTTGATGCCTGTGGAGAGATATGTTCTAACTATGAAGCAGAAATAGCAGCACTAGAAGTTGCCTTGTACCACCTGAAGACCATATTTGATGCCTATCCATAAAAAGTCCAAAACATTGTGATTTTTACAGATTCTATGTCCGCTCTTCAAGTACTAGAATGTGATGGACATTTTAAACCTGAGATAGTTGAAATATTTCACCATGCCAACCAGCTGCTAACATCTTATAAAGACAGCAATGTTATGCAGTGGATTCCTGGCCACTCAAACACACCTGGCAATGACAAGGCAGACAGACTAGCAAAGAAGGAAGCGATACAAGAACACCTATATACACAAACAACCATGCACAAAGTTAAAATGATGTTGAAATCTGTAAACAAAGAAAATTGGATGAACAGATGGGTCATGGGAAACACTGGGAGGGAAATCTATAAATATATGACCAGACCAAATCCTAAAGACAACATCAACCTCCTGGGAAGGAAAGACCAGAGTATCATCTTCAGACTGAGCACACAACATGTACAGCTTAACAATCACCTGAACAGAATACAACCACAACACACTCCAGGGTGCCGGATGTACACTCATACCTATGAAACTGTTGACCACCACCTTTTTGAATGTACAGCGCTGGATGGCATCAGGAAAATGCTTCTCCCTCCAGGACCAGATAAATGGAACAAATTATATGGAACAAAATAACAGCTCACAAACACGTGCATATATCACACAATGGCATTGGGTCAAAGGGCATGAGTCCATGGACCGCAGGATCAACAACCAACCAACCAATCATACAAAATGTAGTACCTGTGAAAGCAAGTAGACACTTTTACAACTAGGCCTGTTATACAAAGTGTATTTGTCAAGTGAAAGCAAATGGGTACCATTAGGCATACAATTAGGCTATTATACAAAGTGTAGTACACACGAAAGCAAGTAGGCACCATTACAATTAGGCCTATTGTATGAGGGATCATAAAAATAATGCCTCCTAATATTTAGCTATGTAAATACTGTATCAGTGTGCAATTTTTTTATTTTGCGAGAATCCCAAAACACATTTCTGCACTGTATAGCATAACCAACCTGTTTCATTAAAAGATTGCAACACATTAACCGTTTAAAAATATGTTGCCAAAGAAGTATGGTTAAAACAACGATATGCATAGAATTTCTCAATGCTGAAGGAGAGCAATTTGCATCCATGAACGTTTGAAGAATGTTTATAGAAATTCAACCGTGGATGTTTGCACTGTCCGACTTTGGATACATCATTGTGATGAAGCTGAAGTAGGTCAATCCTCAATGGATGATGAGAAGTGGACTGGTCCTCCATCCACCGCAGTGACACCACACCACATTCATCAAGTTAATGACATCATTCAAGGTGATCGTCGGGTAACAGTGGATGAACCGCATGTTGTCCGTTAGCAAAGGTAATATCAAGAACATCATTAAAGACCTGGGTTATTTAAAGGTTTGTGCTTGTTGAATGTCCAGAATGTTGACAGAGAGACAGACATAAAGAAACAAGGAAAACCAAATCCATTAGCCTTCTACACAGTTATAAAACTGATGGAGATGAGTTTTTTATATTGTGACATGCAATGAGACTTGGGTTCATTTTTTTAAACTTGAATCCAAGAGGCAGGCAATCAAATGGGATCACACAACATCACAGACAAAAAAGAAGTTCAAACGTTCAGCATTTGTAGGGAAAGTTATGGCCTCTGCGTTTTGGAATGAGAAGGGTGTGATTCTTCTCAACTTCTTGAAACACAGGAACACAATGAATGCAGACAGTTATATTGAAACTCTGAATTAGCTTAGAGGTTGTCTTCATCGAATCTGCCCATTAAAAGATCAGAGAATGCACTACTGTTGCATGATAATGCTACACCACACACGGCTAAACTCATTATTGATGCCTTTGAGACATTGGCTGGACAGTATTACCACATCTCCCTTACAGTCCTGATCTTGCTCCTTTAGACTTCTCTATGTTTGGACCACTAAAAGTAGATCTAAGCAGACATAACTTTAAGGACACCAACAACCTTAAACGCACTGTATGCAATTAGTTTAGGGAAAAGGACACACATTTTTACTGTAGTGGGATACATACCCTTGTGCGAAGATAGACAAAAATTGTAATAAATAATGGAGACTACATTGTGAAATCAATGTTTGATTTCAGACTACATTTTAATGTGAGTTTTATCTATTTTTGTGCCTATTTACTTAAATTATACATTAGGAGGCATTACTTTTTGACCATCCCTCTTACAAAGTGTAGTATCTGTCAAGTGAAAGCACGTAAACAGCATTATGAGAAAAGCTGCAATGTCAAATATGGTCTTTAACAGTCTGGTAGCAAAGTAAAATTGTTACATGTAAAATGAAGTGTCTGAGAAAAGCTGCAATGGTTACTAAAAAAGATAAAATAAGAAATGAAGAAATTAGGAAAAGAGTTGGTTTAATATCATGTATTCAATCCATCATAAAGACAGCAAGTAAAATGGTTCAATCACCTTAGGAGAATGAACACAAATCAAATACCAATAAGAACATATAACAAAAGAATATCCGGATAGCCCATAGGTAGACCAAGAAAGCGGTGGATAGAAAACATCAAAATATCTGGTAACAAACATGGACTCAATGCAGCCAGGGTGACACATCTGACTTTGAAGCAACAACTGAGGCTCCCACCCCTACGCTTAACAGCAATTGTAGATACTATCAACCATTACTCACCTGTGAAAAGACAATAGAAAATTGTGATGTGGTCTTGTGGCCTTTACTCATATTGTGCTATGTTATGCTCTTGATAAAAACCGTTTAGTCAAAATGTTGTTTTATGCTTTTCCTGTGATTCTCAAAACTTTATTTGTACATAATACACAGATATTCATTCATTAAGACAAGACAATGTATGTTCCTTCAGTGCAGAATATAGTGTATAGGGCAGATTATATACTAACACAATACACGGATATTCATTCATTAAAACAATCTATCTATCTTCCTTCAGTGTATAGGTCAGAAACTAGAGCTCTCCAGTTTGAGTGATGTGATGCTACTGTATGTAATTCTTGAATGTTGTTGAGACATATAGTCATACCCCATTTGATGGTGGTTCTGCAAAGAGGCTCTCTTGGTCTTTCTCTTTTTCTTTTGCTATCTGGTACCCATTTTAATGTTTGTAGTGGTAGTCTGTTTACATTCATTCTAAGTGCATACCCAATATAATTTTGTTCTTATTATTTCTTTCTTATTGAAAGTTGTGAATATATTCATATACTTGTAGTACTTTATCACAAAATGCCAACATAGATGATGAAGTGTATATAAGGATCGCCAAGGCAAGCAGCACTTTTGGCAAATTGTACGCAAATGTATGGCGTAGAAATGGCATTTACATAAAGAAGGCTGTAAGCTGAAAGTTTACAGAGCAGAGGTACTTCTAGTGCTGTTATCTGCTAGTGAAACATGGCCTGTGTATAGACATCATGTGAGGAAAATCAATCACTTTCACACAACTTGCCTGAGAAGAGTTATGAACATCAGATGGCAAGACAAGTTTTTAAGACCTAGATCTGTCCTTGACAGATCTAGTATCACCAGCATTGACACCTAATGCAGACACATATTCCTTGGGCAGGCCATTTTGTATGTATTCCAGAACATTGCCTGCCAATGATACATCTCTATGGTGAGCTGGAGAAGGGTACAAAATCTCAAGGTGGCCAAAAGAAGAATATAAATAACCCAAATATCGGAGGATGTCCAACAAAATGGAAGTGCTGCAGTAACCAGACAAATAGAGATAAATATAAATAAGGTAGGAATGTTACTGAAGAAAATTGTCAATATAAAATAATAAAATATAGAAAAGAACAATAAAACGAACAAATACAATTGTCAACATGTCGGTCCAATTGGAACCTTTATCAAGACAACAAAAACAGTTAAGAACACAAAAAATAACGAATATAAATCAAATGGCTGGGAGATGGATTTCTCTCACCAGGAAATCATCACCCAGTAACAGATCCAGCGCAACACAATTTTAATAAGTGCATATTGATGCATTCAATATGTTTAAATTATGAAATACTAAAAGATGCAAAACTAAAGAAAGGGGGACACCAAATAGCATTGCCAAGAATGGGGTAAAAAATGTTAACACTTGTGATGGGCGAATACACATTATTGTAGAAACATATTGTCGTTTGGTATCTTCTCTTACTTGCATGTTTGACTTGAATCTTCTCGATCAATATTTCAGAGTTTTCTAAGACATTTATTTTCTAATGAATTGAATGTCTTCTCTAGTAGATTTGTTATTTTTCAACTTTCACAACCATATGTTAATACAGATATTACATTGGAGATAAATATAGTTTGGTATATTTACTTAAGTGTGTGTGTGTGTGTGTGTTTTATTTCCAGATGTTTGTTATAGGTGGTTGAGCTAGCTTGATGCCAACACAATTCTGGTAGAGAAATAGGCCCTATCTTTTGAGATTAAAACAATACAGATTAAAACAATACAGATTAAAACAATACAGATTAAAACAATATTAAAATGCAACAAAATAAGACCACACCAAAAAACTTTGTCAAATGCTAATACCCTTTTCAACAAGAGATCTCCAACATCTTTGACAACTGGAGTAGCTTGAATTTTATCCTTGATGCCTCTCACAAATGTGACTGTATGACAAAAACATAGAAAATCATGACAACAGTGTCACTGTTTCTCTAACCATCATATATGCAGTATACATCAATGACCATGGATTCTCCAACTTGACTCTAGTCTCAATCCTATCATACTTCAAGTGCTATCTTACGACACAATCACAACACACTTCAATTTGCCAGTCAATATCAAGAAATATCACACTTTCATACAGAAAATCCAGATGACAGAGTGAATACCAGATTCACTAAATCTGAATGTCAGATTGACAAATAGACACAAATCTTATAAATGCTGTTTGTCCATTACAAGCCATGATGACTTCTTTTTTGTTCTCCAGTAGGAAAGTCAGGGAAGCTGATATGTACTCAGTGATTATGTGACACCATTTTGTTACATACACACTTTATCAACATCACAGTTATGACCTTGTCTCTATGAGTTTGTAGGTGGATGATAAGACCTATGATTCCCCCCCCCCCCCCCGAACCCCAAAGTCCTTGGATTAATGCAACATCAAGGATCAGAATCTGAGTATTTGATATTAACCATGGGAACTAGTACAACTGAATGTATGTGCAGGTTAGAATGAGAATTCAACTAGTGAGCAATGGGAACAATTGGCTTGCATACCCTTCAACATTTATTGGGAGGGGAATATTCAATTAGTGAGCCACAGGAACAGTTGGTATGCATACTCTTTGACATTTGGTTTGGGGGGAGCACCCATGAGTTTGTCTGAAGAGCAATGATGTTGGTTCATAATTCAAAACTGTCTTTATAAAGATAGGAACATATACAGAATGGAACAACACAGCTGACTATAGACCACTAAATAGGTAAATGCAATCTTATGTAAAAAAAAAAAATAGACCACTAAATAGATAAATCCAATCTCATCATGTAAAAACTACCACAATAAATAGGTAAAACATATTTTATCATCTAAAAACACAACTCAACCAAATAAATATATGAAATCTTATTATGGAAAAAGAACTAATTAGAGTGCCATGGGCTGCGAATATTTACTACAAAGATTTCCATATTTTTTACAGCTGTGGGCGAGTTTTTTTCTACAATTGCTATAACCATATTTGATGATTAACATCATACGATCAGTAATGTCAAGTGACCGGAATCCACGAATCATATGTTAGCAGTTGTGTTCAACTAGTGATATCAGTCTCTGGTGAATGGAGAGATCGAAGAACTATGCATAAAACAAGAAGTTGTACATTCACAGACATCTTATATTGGGAATCCATCTGCGGATTACAATTGCCATCAATATGTATAATTGAGGTACAATCATTATGGATTGTGATTCTGATAGTAAGGAGTTCTTGAGAATTATGTTTGTTTAGTGGATATAGTATCACATTGGTTTTGCTATATGTCATTAAACAAGTATGGAACGATTGATGGATTTACCAACAAGGCTAGGTCTAATTCACAATAACAAGTTTTCTCAACAAGGTAAGTTACTTTTTAATCAAGTGTCATGCTGAGTGGCATAGGCAATCATGCTTCTCCACAACTATCTGTCTCTTATGTTATTAGTAAGTTTAGTTGTGGTGAATTCTTTTTGTGCCACAGTGACAACCCATCCAGAAATGTCTCTCGTTTTCCTGTCTCTTCTTTCCTTGATCTTTCTGGTGGTTACTAAATGTTCAAGTTTTACTTTTCTCATCAAATGTCCTAAAAATGTTGATTGTCGTTTCTAATTTTTGCTATAATGTGTTGTTTTACTCCAGCATCTCTGAGAACTTCTACATTAGCCTGCTTGACTGTACATGAAATTTTCATTATTCTTCTTAAAAAGTACATCTCAGTTGCCTCCTGATTATCTTGGGCACTTTTGTGTGCTGTCCATGCTTTACTTCCATAAAGAAGGATTGGTTCAATATAACATCCTAGAACTCAAACTCATGTATTGATATTACTCCATTGGATATAATGTTTTGGCCTGTGCTATCCTGTTATTGATAGCAATACTGCATTTTGGTGTTTGAAACAACTATTACTTATGTTTTCTTCTTGTTTGGACCAAATTGTCTTTCTTCTAATTTTCTTGTATTACCATGTTCAACAGGGCTTCAATTTTCGTTTACTCCCTACAATAATAACTGTATCGTCAGTATATCTTAGATTATTCAGATAATAAATTTCAACTATTATTCCTGGCATGTGTTCAATGTTTCGCATAAATGATTGAAGTTACTTGTACATGTTTTATATATTTCCCCCAGCAATGTTATGTTGGTTTGGTTATGAAACTACATAAATACAATAGATTTAGGTGTGTTACAGTGTGTAAGTATAATATATGCAGTATTCAATTCTTTATTTACATGTGCAACAATTATTTTAAAATCTCTAAAAACAAGAGTGTGCAATTTTCCAAACACCCATGTTTAGTTGTTTGTGTTTGTATTTTTGGAAATAAATGTCTGCACCACTTCTTCAAACCTCTCATATGACACATAAACACAAACAAATTACACACATATTTGCAGTATGCAAATATTTATTTAAATGTGCTAAAAACTATTTTAAAATCTCTAAAAACAAAAAAGTTTTTGTATTTTCCAAATAAACACCAAAAAATAACACAAACTTTCAAAAAATAATCCAGTGGCAGTGGATAGATCGCATAATTTTCATCCGGCTTGCTAAATGTTAATCACAATTTTTTTTAAATTTCACTAAATAGACAGATCACATGTTATCAGGTAAATACAACTCTACTAAATAGATCACATTACCAGGTAAACATCCATTTAGTGGACAGATCAAGTTATCAGGTAAACAAAACTCCATTAGGTAGGTAAGTCACATGTTATCAGTTAAAAAAAAACCCATTAGATAGATAAATCTTGTTATCAGGTAAACAAAACTCCATTAGGTAGATAAATCACGTTATCAGGTAAACAAAACTCTACCAGGTAGATAAATCACATGTTATCAGGTAAACAAAACTCTACCAGGTAGATAAATCACATGTTATCAGGTAAACAAAACTCTACCAAGTAAATAAATCACAATTGCTTATGAAAGGAGAAGTCTACTCAAATTAATAAACAGATCTTACCATGTAAAGAGATAATCTCCTCCATGTTTGGAAAGAGAGCCCTGGCCAAGTCACCCATGATGCCTTTCTCCTGGTACATTGGTCGATGGAACAGAAAATCTAAAACCTTGAGGTTCCGAAGATGAGCTCGCTCAGTGTAGAAGAGTTCTGCAGAAAAATATACACATTACTAATGTGTGAATATATATATATATATATATATATATATATATATATATATATATATATATATATATATATATATATATATATATATATATATATTGCTAGGAAATCCTAGGATATCCTATATATATATATATATATATATATATATATATATATATATATATATATATATATATATATATATATATAGTGTTTCACACTACAAATAAAAAATCTGGGTTGTGATTTCTCACTTGATATGACCACTCCACTCTTCCAGTTGATTCAGCTGTAAATGAGTACCTAATGCATAAATTAGGGGAGGTAAAGACAGCAAGGAAGGGAACTCATCGTGTGATAGTTATTCTTTGACTGGCTCGGGGTGGACCGAAAATCCAAGGATTTCCTAGCAATATAGTATTTTACAGGCATTGGGTCGAAGGGCAAGAGCCCATAGAATGCTGGATCAGCAACTAACCAACCAACCATCAAAATCACATTATTTACCATCACTTGATCAACATCAAAATATTTACCTCTACTTGATCAACATCACACTATTTACCTTCACTTTATTAACACATCACATAATCTACATTCAATTGATCAACATATCTGTATTATCTTTCACTTGATCAACATCACATCATTTACATTCACTAGATCAGCTTCACATCATTTACCTTCATTAGATCAACATCACATGATTTTCCTTCACTAGAAAAACATCACACTATTCACCCTCACTTGATCATAACATCACATAATCTACCATCACTTGAGCAGCATGACACTATCAACCATCACTTGATCAACACATCACACTACCATCACTTGATCATCACATCACACTACCATCACTTGATCAACACATCACACTACCATCACTTGATCAACACATCACACAACCATCACTTGATCAACACATCACACTATCATCACTTGATCAACACATTACACTACCATCACTTGATCAACCATCACCTGATCAACACATCAGGCTATCTACCATCACTTGATCAACACATCACGCTATCTACCATCACTTGATCAACACATCATGCTATCTACCATCAATTGATCAACACATCACACTATCAACCATCACTTGATCAACACATCACACTATCAACCATCCCTTGATCAACACACACTATCCACCTTCACTTGATCAACACATCACACTATCTACCTTCACTTTATCAACATCACACTATCAGCCATCACTTGATCATCACATCACACTATCAACCATCACTTGATCAACACATCACACTATCAACCATCACTTGATCAACACATCACACTATCAACCATCACTTGATCAACACACACTATCTACCTTCACTTTATCAACACATAACACTATCAACAATCACCTGATCAACACATCACACTATCAACAATCACTTGATCAACACATCACACTATCAACCATCACCTGATCAACACATCACACTATCAACCATCACCTGATCAACACATCACACTATCAACCATCACGTGATCAACACATCACACTATCAACCATCACCTGATCAACACATCACACTATCAACCATCACCTGATCAACACATAACACTATCTACCTTCACTTTATCAACACATAACACTATCAACCATCACTTGATCATCACATCACACTATCAACCATCACTTGATCAACACATCACACTATCAACCATCACTTGATCAACACACACTATCCACCTTCACTTGATCAACACATCACACTATCTACCTTCACTTTATCAACATCACACTATCAACCATCACTTGATCAACACATCACACTATCAACCATCACTTGATCAACACACACTATCTACCTTCACTTTATCAACACATCACACTATCAACCATCACCTGATCAACAAATCACACTATCAACCATCACCTGATCAACACATCACACTATCAACCATCACATGATCAACACATCACACTATCAACCATCACCTGATCAACACATCACACTATCAACCATTACCTGATCAACACATCACACTATCTACCATCACGTGATCAACAAATCACATTATCAACCATCACCTGATCAACACATAACACTATCAACCATCAAGTGATCAACACATCACACTATCAACCATCACGTGATCAACACATCACACTATCAACCATCACCTGATCAACACATAACACTATCAACCATCACGTGATCAACACATCACACTATCAACCATCATGTGATCAACACATCACACTATCAACCATCACGTCATCAACACATCACACTATCAACCATCACCTGATCAACACATCACACTATCAACCATCACATGATCAACACATCACACTATCAACCATCACCTGATCAACACATCACACTATCAACCATTACCTGATCAACACATCACACTATCTACCATCACGTCATCAACACATCACACTATCAACCATCACATGATCAACACATCACACTATCAACCATCACGTGATCAACACATCACACTATCAACCATCACGTGATCAACACATAACACTATCAACCATCACGTGATCAACACATCACACTATCAACCATCACCTGATCAACACATAACACTATCAACCATCAAGTGATCAACACATCACACTATCAACCATCACGTGATCAACACATCACACTATCAACCATCACCTGATCAACACATAACATTATCAACCATCACCTTATCAACACATCACACTATCAACCATCACCTTATCAACACATAACACTATCAACCATCACCTTATCAACACATCACACTATCAACCATTACCTGATCAACACATCACACTATCAACCATTACTTGATCAACACATCACACTATCAACCATCACCTGATCAACACATAACACTATCAACCATCACCTGATCAACACATAACACTATCAACCATTACTTGATCAACACATCACACTATCAACCATCACCTGATCAACACATAACACTATCAACCATCACCTTATCAACACATCACACTATCAACCATCACGTGATCA
This sequence comes from Meghimatium bilineatum, assembly GCA_034231615.1. Lineage (NCBI taxonomy): Eukaryota > Metazoa > Mollusca > Gastropoda > Stylommatophora > Philomycidae > Meghimatium > Meghimatium bilineatum. The sequence goes on along the minus strand of CM067304.1, from coordinate 75,497,882 downwards.
ACACATCACACTATCAACCATCACCTGATCAACACATCACACTATCAACCATCACATGATCAACACATCACACTATCAACCATCACCTGATCAACACATCACACTATCAACCATTACCTGATCAACACATCACACTATCTACCATCACGTGATCAACAAATCACATTATCAACCATCACCTGATCAACACATAACACTATCAACCATCAAGTGATCAACACATCACACTATCAACCATCACGTGATCAACACATCACACTATCAACCATCACCTTATCAACACATCACACTATCAACCATCACGTGATCAACACATCACACTATCAACCATCATGTGATCAACACATCACACTATCAACCATCACGTCATCAACACATCACACTATCAACCATCACGTGATCAACACATCACACTATCAACCATCACGTGATCAACACATCACACTATCAACCATCACGTGATCAACACATAACACTATCAACCATCACGTGATCAACACATCACACTATCAACCATCACCTGATCAACACATAACACTATCAACCATCAAGTGATCAACACATCACACTATCAACCATCATGTGATCAACACATCACACTATCAACCATCACCTGATCAACACATAACACTATCAACCATCACCTTATCAACACATCACACTATCAACCATCACCTTATCAACACATAACACTATCAACCATCACCTTATCAACACATCACACTATCAACCATTACCTGATCAACACATCACACTATCAACCATTACTTGATCAACACATCACACTATCAACCATCACCTGATCAACACATAACACTATCAACCATCACCTGATCAACACATAACACTATCAACCATCACTTGATCAACACATCACACTATCAACCATCCCTTGATCAACACACACTATCCACCTTCACTTGATCAACACATCACACTATCTACCTTCACTTTATCAACATCACACTATCAGCCATCACTTGATCATCACATCACACTATCAACCATCACTTGATCAACACATCACACTATCAACCATCACTTGATCAACACATCACACTATCAACCATCACTTGATCAACACACACTATCTACCTTCACTTTATCAACACATAACACTATCAACAATCACCTGATCAACACATCACACTATCAACCATCACTTGATCAACACATCACACTATCAACCATCACCTGATCAACACATCACACTATCAACCATCACCTGATCAACACATCACACTATCAACCATCACGTGATCAACACATCACACTATCAACCATCACCTGATCAACACATCACACTAACAACCATCACCTGATCAACACATAACACTATCTACCTTCACTTTATCAACACATAACACTATCAACCATCACTTGATCATCACATCACACTATCAACCATCACTTGATCAACACATCACACTATCAACCATCACTTGATCAACACACACTATCCACCTTCACTTGATCAACACATCACACTATCTACCTTCACTTTATCAACATCACACTATCAACCATCACTTGATCAACACATCACACTATCAACCATCACTTGATCAACACACACTATCTACCTTCACTTTATCAACACATCACACTATCAACCATCACCTGATCAACAAATCACGCTATCAACCATCACCTGATCAACACATCACACTATCAACCATCACATGATCAACACATCACACTATCAACCATCACCTGATCAACACATCACACTATCAACCATTACCTGATCAACACATCACACTATCTACCATCACGTGATCAACAAATCACATTATCAACCATCACCTGATCAACACATAACACTATCAACCATCAAGTGATCAACACATCACACTATCAACCATCACGTGATCAACACATCACACTATCAACCATCACCTGATCAACACATAACACTATCAACCATCACGTGATCAACACATCACACTATCAACCATCATGTGATCAACACATCACACTATCAACCATCACGTCATCAACACATCACACTATCAACCATCACCTGATCAACACATCACACTATCAACCATCACATGATCAACACATCACACTATCAACCATCACCTGATCAACACATCACACTATCAACCATTACCTGATCAACACATCACACTATCTACCATCACGTGATCAACAAATAACATTATCATCCATCACCTGATCAACACATAACACTATCAACCATCAAGTGATCAACACATCACACTATCAACCATCACGTGATCAACACATCACACTATCAACCATCACCTGATCAACACATAACACTATCAACCATCACGTGATCAACACATCACACTATCAACCATCATGTGATCAACACATCACACTATCAACCATCACGTCATCAACACATCACACTATCAACCATCACATGATCAACACATCACACTATCAACCATCACGTGATCAACACATCACACTATCAACCATCACGTGATCAACACATAACACTATCAACCATCACGTGATCAACACATCACACTATCAACCATCACCTGATCAACACATAACACTATCAACCATCAAGTGATCAACACATCACACTATCAACCATCACGTGATCAACACATCACACTATCAACCATCACCTGATCAACACATAACATTATCAACCATCACCTTATCAACACATCACACTATCAACCATCACCTTATCAACACATAACACTATCAACCATCACCTTATCAACACATCACACTATCAACCATTACCTGATAAACACATCACACTATCAACCATTATTTGATCAACACATCACACTATCAACCATCACCTGATCAACACATAACACTATCAACCATCACCTGATCAACACATAACACTATCAACCATTACTTGATCAACACATCACACTATCAACCATCACCTGATCAACACATAACACTATCAACCATCACCTTATCAACACATCACACTATCAACACATCACACTATCAACCATCACCTGATCAACACATCACACTATCAACCATCACCTGATCAACACATCACACTATCAATCATCACATGATCAACACATCACACTATCAACCATCACCTGATCAACACATCACACTATCAACCATTACCTGATCAACACATCACACTATCTACCATCACGTGATCAACAAATCACATTATCAACCATCACCTGATCAACACATAACACTATCAACCATCAAGTGATCAACACATCACACTATCAACCATCACGTGATCAACACATCACACTATCAACCATCACCTTATCAATACATCACACTATCAACCATCACGTGATCAACACATCACACTATCAACCATCATGTGATCAACACATCACACTATCAACCATCACGTCATCAACACATCACACTATCAACCATCACGTGATCAACACATCACACTATCAACCATCACGTGATCAACACATCACACTATCAACCATCACGTGATCAACACATAACACTATTAACCATCACGTGATCAACACATCACACTATCAACCATCACCTGATCAACACATAACACTATCAACCATCAAGTGATCAACACATCACACTATCAACCATCACGTGATCAACACATCACACTATCAACCATCACCTGATCAACACATAACACTATCAACCATCACCTTATCAACACATCACACTATCAACCATCACCTTATCAACACATAACACTATCAACCATCACCTTATCAACACATCACACTATCAACCATTACCTGATCAACACATCACACTATCAACCATTACTTGATCAACACATCACACTATCAACCATCACCTGATCAACACATAACACTATCAACCATCACCTGATCAACACATAACACTATCAACCATCACTTGATCAACACATCACACTATCAACCATCCCTTGATCAACACACACTATCCACCTTCACTTGATCAACACATCACACTATCTACCTTCACTTTATCAACATCACACTATCAGCCATCACTTGATCATCACATCACACTATCAACCATCACTTGATCAACACATCACACTATCAACCATCACTTGATCAACACATCACACTATCAACCATCACTTGATCAACACACACTATCTACCTTCACTTTATCAACACATAACACTATCAACAATCACCTGATCAACACATCACACTATCAACCATCACTTGATCAACACATCACACTATCAACCATCACCTGATCAACACATCACACTATCAACCATCACCTGATCAACACATCACACTATCAACCATCACGTGATCAACACATCACACTATCAACCATCACCTGATCAACACATCACACTATCAACCATCACATGATCAACACATAACACTATCTACCTTCACTTTATCAACACATAACACTATCAACCATCACTTGATCATCACATCACACTATCAACCATCACTTGATCAACACATCACACTATCAACCATCACTTGATCAACACACACTATCCACCTTCACTTGATCAACACATCACACTATCTACCTTCACTTTATCAACATCACACTATCAACCATCACTTGATCAACACATCACACTATCAACCATCACTTGATCAACACACACTATCTACCTTCACTTTATCAACACATCACACTATCAACCATCACCTGATCAACAAATCACACTATCAACCATCACCTGATCAACACATCACACTATCAACCATCACATGATCAACACATCACACTATCAACCATCACCTGATCAACACATCACACTATCAACCATTACCTGATCAACACATCACACTATCTACCATCACGTGATCAACAAATCACATTATCAACCATCACCTGATCAACACATAACACTATCAACCATCAAGTGATCAACACATCACACTATCAACCATCACGTGATCAACACATCACACTATCAACCATCACCTGATCAACACATAACACTATCAACCATCACGTGATCAACACATCACACTATCAACCATCATGTGATCAACACATCACACTATCAACCATCACGTCATCAACACATCACACTATCAACCATCACCTGATCAACACATCACACTATCAACCATCACATGATCAACACATCACACTATCAACCATCACCTGATCAACACATCACACTATCAACCATTACCTGATCAACACATCACACTATCTACCATCACGTGATCAACAAATAACATTATCAACCATCACCTGATCAACACATAACACTATCAACCATCAAGTGATCAACACATCACACTATCAACCATCACGTGATCAACACATCACACTATCAACCATCACCTGATCAACACATAACACTATCAACCATCACGTGATCAACACATCACACTATCAACCATCATGTGATCAACACATCACACTATCAACCATCACGTCATCAACACATCACACTATCAACCATCACATGATCAACACATCACACTATCAACCATCACGTGATCAACACATCACACTATCAACCATCACATGATCAACACATAACACTATCAACCATCACGTGATCAACACATCACACTATCAACCATCACCTGATCAACACATAACACTATCAACCATCAAGTGATCAACACATCACACTATCAACCATCACGTGATCAACACATCACACTATCAACCATCACCTGATCAACACATAACATTATCAACCATCACCTTATCAACACATCACACTATCAACCATCACCTTATCAACACATAACACTATCAACCATCACCTTATCAACACATCACACTATCAACCATTACCTGATCAACACATCACACTATCAACCATTACTTGATCAACACATCACACTATCAACCATCACCTGATCAACACATAACACTATCAACCATCACCTGATCAACACATAACACTATCAACCATTACTTGATCAACACATCACACTATCAACCATCACCTGATCAACACATAACACTATCAACCATCACCTTATCAACACATCACACTATCAACCATCACCTGATCAACACATCACACTATCAACCATCACCTGATCAACACATCACACTATCAACCATCACATGATCAACACATCACACTATCAACCATCACCTGATCAACACATCACACTATCAACCATTACCTGATCAACACATCACACTATCTACCATCACGTGATCAACAAATCACATTATCAACCATCACCTGATCAACACATAACACTATCAACCATCAAGTGATCAACACATCACACTATCAACCATCACGTGATCAACACATCACACTATCAACCATCACCTTATCAACACATCACACTATCAACCATCACGTGATCAACACATCACACTATCAACCATCATGTGATCAACACATCACACTATCAACCATCACGTCATCAACACATCACACTATCAACCATCACGTGATCAACACATCACACTATCAACCATCACGTGATCAACACATCACACTATCAACCATCACGTGATCAACACATAACACTATCAACCATCACGTGATCAACACATCACACTATCAACCATCACCTGATCAACACATAACACTATCAACCATCAAGTGATCAACACATCACACTATCAACCATCACGTGATCAACACATCACACTATCAACCATCACCTGATCAACACATAACACTATCAACCATCACCTTATCAACACATCACACTATCAACCATCACCTTATCAACACATAACACTATCAACCATCACCTTATCAACACATCACACTATCAACCATTACCTGATCAACACATCACACTATCAACCATTACTTGATCAACACATCACACTATCAACCATCACCTGATCAACACATAACACTATCAACCATCACCTGATCACCACATAACACTATCAACCATTACTTGATCAACACATCACACTATCAACCATCACCTGATCAACACATAACACTATCAACCATCACCTTATCAACACATCACACTATCAACCATCACCTGATCAACACATAACACTATCAACCATCACCTGATCAACACATAACACTATCAACCATTACTTGATCAACACATCACACTATCAACCATCACCTGATCAACACATAACACTATCAACCATCATCTTATCAACACATCACACTATCAACCATCACCTGATCAACACATCACACTATCAACCATCACCTGATCAACACATCACACTATCAACCATCACATGATCAACACATCACACTATCAACCATCACCTGATCAACACATCACACTATCAACCATTACCTGATCAACACATCACACTATCTACCATCACGTGATCAACAAATCACATTATCAACCATCACCTGATCAACACATAACACTATCAACCATCAAGTGATCAACACATCACACTATCAACCATCACGTGATCAACACATCACACTATCAACCATCACCTTATCAACACATCACACTATCAACCATCACGTGATCATCACATCACACTATCAACCATCATGTGATCAACACATCACACTATCAACCATCGCGTCATCAACACATCACACTATCAACCATCACGTGATCAACACATCACACTATCAACCATCACGTGATCAACACATCACACTATCAACCATCACGTGATCAACACATAACACTATCAACCATCACGTGATCAACACATCACACTATCAACCATCACCTGATCAACACATAACACTATCAACCATCAAGTGATCAACACATCACACTATCAACCATCACGTGATCAACACATCACACTATCAACCATCACCTGATCAACACATAACACTATCAACCATCACCTTATCAACACATCACACTATCAACCATCACCTTATCAACACATAACACTATCAACCATCACCTTATCAACACATCACACTATCAACCATTACCTGATCAACACATCACACTATCATCCATTACTTGATCAACACATCACACTATCAACCATCACCTGATCAACACATAACACTATCAACCATCACCTGATCAACACATAACACTATCAACCATTACTTGATCAACACATCACACTATCAACCATCACCTGATCAACACATAACACTATCAACCATCACCTGATCAACACATCACACTATCAACCATCACCTGATCAACACATCACACTATCAACCATTACCTGATCAACACATCACACTATCTACCATCACGTGATCAACAAATCACATTATCAACCATCACCTGATCAACACATAACACTATCAACCATCAAGTGATCAACACATCACACTATCAACCATCACGTGATCAACACATCACACTATCAACCATCACCTTATCAACACATCACACTATCAACCATCACGTGATCAACACATCACACTATCAACCATCATGTGATCAACACATCACACTATCAACCATCACGTCATCAACACATCACACTATCAATCATCACGTGATCAACACATCACACTATCAACCATCACGTGATCAACACATCACACTATCAACCATCACGTGATCAACACATAACACTATCAACCATCACGTGATCAACACATCACACTATCAACCATCACCTGATCAACACATAACACTATCAACCATCAAGTGATCAACACATCACACTATCAACCATCACGTGATCAACACATCACACTATCAACCATCACCTGATCAACACATAACACTATCAACCATCACCTTATCAACACATCACACTATCAACCATCACCTTATCAACACATAACACTATCAACCATCACCTTATCAACACATCACACTATCAACCATTACCTGATCAACACATCACACTATCAACCATTACTTGATCAACACATCACACTATCAACCATCACCTGATCAACACATAACACTATCAACCATCACCTGATCAACACATAACACTATCAACCATCACTTGATCAACACATCACACTATCAACCATCCCTTGATCAACACACACTATCCACCTTCACTTGATCAACACATCACACTATCTACCTTCACTTTATCAACATCACACTATCAGCCATCACCTTATCAACACATAACACTATCAACCATCACCTTATCAACACATCACACTATCAACCATTACCTGATCAACACATCACACTATCATCCATTACTTGATCAACACATCACACTATCAACCATCACCTGATCAACACATAACACTATCAACCATCACCTGATCAACACATAACACTATCAACCATTACTTGATCAACACATCACACTATCAACCATCACCTGATCAACACATAACACTATCAACCATCACCTGATCAACACATCACACTATCAACCATCACCTGATCAACACATCACACTATCAACCATTACCTGATCAACACATCACACTATCTACCATCACGTGATCAACAAATCACATTATCAACCATCACCTGATCAACACATAACACTATCAACCATCAAGTGATCAACACATCACACTATCAACCATCACGTGATCAACACATCACACTATCAACCATCACCTTATCAACACATCACACTATCAACCATCACGTGATCAACACATCACACTATCAACCATCATGTGATCAACACATCACACTATCAACCATCACGTCATCAACACATCACACTATCAATCATCACGTGATCAACACATCACACTATCAACCATCACGTGATCAACACATCACACTATCAACCATCACGTGATCAACACATAACACTATCAACCATCACGTGATCAACACATCACACTATCAACCATCACCTGATCAACACATAACACTATCAACCATCAAGTGATCAACACATCACACTATCAACCATCACGTGATCAACACATCACACTATCAACCATCACCTGATCAACACATAACACTATCAACCATCACCTTATCAACACATCACACTATCAACCATCACCTTATCAACACATAACACTATCAACCATCACCTTATCAACACATCACACTATCAACCATTACCTGATCAACACATCACACTATCAACCATTACTTGATCAACACATCACACTATCAACCATCACCTGATCAACACATAACACTATCAACCATCACCTGATCAACACATAACACTATCAACCATCACTTGATCAACACATCACACTATCAACCATCCCTTGATCAACACACACTATCCACCTTCACTTGATCAACACATCACACTATCTACCTTCACTTTATCAACATCACACTATCAGCCATCACTTGATCATCACATCACACTATCAACCATCAGTTGATCAACACATCACACTATCAACCATCACTTGATCAACACATCACACTATCAACCATCACTTGATCAACACACACTATCTACCTTCACTTTATCAACACATAACACTATCAACAATCACCTGATCAACACATCACACTATCAACCATCACTTGATCAACACATCACACTATCAACCATCACCTGATCAACACATCACACTATCAACCATCACCTGATCAACACATCACACTATCAACCATCACCTGATCAACACATAACACTATCTACCTTCACTTTATCAACACATAACACTATCAACCATCACTTGATCATCACATCACACTATCAACCATCACTTGATCAACACATCACACTATCAACCATCACTTGATCAACACACACTATCCACCTTCACTTGATCAACACATCACACTATCTACCTTCACTTTATCAACATCACACTATCAACCATCACTTGATCAACACATCACACTATCAACCATCACTTGATCAACACACACTATCTACCTTCACTTTATCAACACATCACACTATCAACCATCACCTGATCAACAAATCACACTATCAACCATCACCTGATCAACACATCACACTATCAACCATCACATGATCAACACATCACACTATCAACCATCACCTGATCAACACATCACACTATCAACCATTACCTGATCAACACATCACACTATCTACCATCACGTGATCAACAAATCACATTATCAACCATCACCTGATCAACACATAACACTATCAACCATCAAGTGATCAACACATCACACTATCAACCATCACGTGATCAACACATCACACTATCAACCATCACCTGATCAACACATAACACTATCAACCATCACGTGATCAACACATCACACTATCAACCATCATGTGATCAACACATCACACTATCAACCATCACGTCATCAACACATCACACTATCAACCATCACCTGATCAACACATCACACTATCAACCATCACATGATCAACACATCACACTATCAACCATCACCTGATCAACACATCACACTATCAACCATTACCTGATCAACACATCACACTATCTACCATCACGTGATCAACAAATAACATTATCAACCATCACCTGATCAACACATAACACTATCAACCATCAAGTGATCAACACATCACACTATCAACCATCACGTGATCAACACATCACACTATCAACCATCACCTGATCAACACATAACACTATCAACCATCACGTGATCAACACATCACACTATCAACCATCATGTGATCAACACATCACACTATCAACCATCACGTCATCAACACATCACACTATCAACCATCACATGATCAACACATCACACTATCAACCATCACGTGATCAACACATCACACTATCAACCATCACGTGATCAACACATAACACTATCAACCATCACGTGATCAACACATCACACTATCAACCATCACCTGATCAACACATAACACTATCAACCATCAAGTGATCAACACATCACACTATCAACCATCACGTGATCAACACATCACACTATCAACCATCACCTGATCAACACATAACATTATCAACCATCACCTTATCAACACATCACACTATCAACCATCACCTTATCAACACATAACACTATCAACCATCACCTTATCAACACATCACACTATCAACCATTACCTGATCAACACATCACACTATCAACCATTATTTGATCAACACATCACACTATCAACCATCACCTGATCAACACATAACACTATCAACCATCACCTGATCAACACATAACACTATCAACCATTACTTGATCAACACATCACACTATCAACCATCACCTGATCAACACATAACACTATCAACCATCACCTTATCAACACATCACACTATCAACCATCACCTGATCAACACATCACACTATCAACCATCACCTGATCAACACATCACACTATCAACCATCACATGATCAACACATCACACTATCAACCATCACCTGATCAACACATCACACTATCAACCATTACCTGATCAACACATCACACTATCTACCATCACGTGATCAACAAATCACATTATCAACCATCACCTGATCAACACATAACACTATCAACCATCAAGTGATCAACACATCACACTATCAACCATCACGTGATCAACACATCACACTATCAACCATCACCTTATCAATACATCACACTATCAACCATCACGTGATCAACACATCACACTATCAACCATCATGTGATCAACACATCACACTATCAACCATCACGTCATCAACACATCACACTATCAACCATCACGTGATCAACACATCACACTATCAACCATCACGTGATCAACACATCACACTATCAACCATCACGTGATAAACACATAACACTATCAACCATCACGTGATCAACACATCACACTATCAACCATCACCTGATCAACACATAACACTATCAACCATCAAGTGATCAACACATCACACTATCAATCATCACGTGATCAACACATCACACTATCAACCATCACCTGATCAACACATAACACTATCAACCATCACCTTATCAACACATCACACTATCAACCATCACCTTATCAACACATAACACTATCAACCATCACCTTATCAACACATCACACTATCAACCATTACCTGATCAACACATCACACTATCAACCATTACTTGATCAACACATCACACTATCAACCATCACCTGATCAACACATAACACTATCAACCATCACCTGATCAACACATAACACTATCAACCATCACTTGATCAACACATCACACTATCAACCATCCCTTGATCAACACACACTATCCACCTTCACTTGATCAACACATCACACTATCTACCTTCACTTTATCAACATCACACTATCAGCCATCACTTGATCATCACATCACACTATCAACCATCACTTGATCAACACATCACACTATCAACCATCACTTGATCAACACATCACACTATCAACCATCACTTGATCAACACACACTATCTACCTTCACTTTATCAACACATAACACTATCAACAATCACCTGATCAACACATCACACTATCAACCATCACTTGATCAACACATCACACTATCAACCATCACCTGATCAACACATCACACTATCAACCATCACCTGATCAACACATCACACTATCAACCATCACGTGATCAACACATCACACTATCAACCATCACCTGATCAACACATCACACTATCAACCATCACATGATCAACACATAACACTATCTACCTTCACTTTATCAACACATAACACTATCAACCATCACTTGATCATCACATCACACTATCAACCATCACTTGATCAACACATCACACTATCAACCATCACTTGATCAACACACACTATCCACCTTCACTTGATCAACACATCACACTATCTACCTTCACTTTATCAACATCACACTATCAACCATCACTTGATCAACACATCACACTATCAACCATCACTTGATCAACACACACTATCTACCTTCACTTTATCAACACATCACACTATCAACCATCACCTGATCAACAAATCACACTATCAACCATCACCTGATCAACACATCACACTATCAACCATCACATGATCAACACATCACACTATCAACCATCACCTGATCAACACATCACACTATCAACCATTACCTGATCAACACATCACACTATCTACCAGCACGTGATCAACAAATCACATTATCAACCATCACCTGATCAACACATAACACTATCAACCATCAAGTGATCAACACATCACACTATCAACCATCACGTGATCAACACATCACACTATCAACCATCACCTGATCAACACATAACACTATCAACCATCACGTGATCAACACATCACACTATCAACCATCATGTGATCAACACATCACACTATCAACCATCACGTCATCAACACATCACACTATCAACCATCACCTGATCAACACATCACACTATCAACCATCACATGATCAACACATCACACTATCAACCATCACCTGATCAACACATCACACTATCAACCATTACCTGATCAACACATCACACTATCTACCATCACGTGATCAACAAATAACATTATCAACCATCACCTGATCAACACATAACACTATCAACCATCAAGTGATCAACACATCACACTATCAACCATCACGTGATCAACACATCACACTATCAACCATCACCTGATCAACACATAACACTATCAACCATCACGTGATCAACACATCACACTATCAACCATCATGTGATCAACACATCACACTATCAACCATCACGTCATCAACACATCACACTATCAACCATCACATGATCAACACATCACACTATCAACCATCACGTGATCAACACATCACACTATCAACCATCACGTGATCAACACATAACACTATCAACCATCACGTGATCAACACATCACACTATCAACCATCACCTGATCAACACATAACACTATCAACCATCAAGTGATCAACACATCACACTATCAACCATCACGTGATCAACACATCACACTATCAACCATCACCTGATCAACACATAACATTATCAACCATCACCTTATCAACACATCACACTATCAACCATCACCTTATCAACACATAACACTATCAACCATCACCTTATCAACACATCACACTATCAACCATTACCTGATCAACACATCACACTATCAACCATTACTTGATCAACACATCACACTATCAACCATCACCTGATCAACACATAACACTATCAACCATCACCTGATCAACACATAACACTATCAACCATTACTTGATCAACACATCACACTATCAACCATCACCTGATCAACACATAACACTATCAACCATCACCTTATCAACACATCACACTATCAACCATCACCTGATCAACACATCACACTATCAACCATCACCTGATCAACACATCACACTATCAACCATCACATGATCAACACATCACACTATCAACCATCACCTGATCAACACATCACACTATCAACCATTACCTGATCAACACATCACACTATCTACCATCACGTGATCAACAAATCACATTATCAACCATCACCTGATCAACACATAACACTATCAACCATCAAGTGATCAACACATCACACTATCAACCATCACGTGATCAACACATCACACTATCAACCATCACCTTATCAACACATCACACTATCAACCATCACGTGATCAACACATCACACTATCAACCATCATGTGATCAACACATCACACTATCAACCATCACGTCATCAACACATCACACTATCAACCATCACGTGATCAACACATCACACTATCAACCATCACGTGATCAACACATCACACTATCAACCATCACGTGATCAACACATAACACTATCAACCATCACGTGATCAACACATCACACTATCAACCATCACCTGATCAACACATAACACTATCAACCATCAAGTGATCAACACATCACACTATCAACCATCACGTGATCAACACATCACACTATCAACCATCACCTGATCAACACATAACACTATCAACCATCACCTTATCAACACATCACACTATCAACCATCACCTTATCAACACATAACACTATCAACCATCACCTTATCAACACATCACACTATCAACCATTACCTGATCAACACATCACACTATCAACCATTACTTGATCAACACATCACACTATCAACCATCACCTGATCAACACATAACACTATCAACCATCACCTGATCACCACATAACACTATCAACCATTACTTGATCAACACATCACACTATCAACCATCACCTGATCAACACATAACACTATCAACCATCACCTTATCAACACATCACACTATCAACCATCACCTGATCAACACATAACACTATCAACCATCACCTGATCAACACATAACACTATCAACCATTACTTGATCAACACATCACACTATCAACCATCACCTGATCAACACATAACACTATCAACCATCATCTTATCAACACATCACACTATCAACCATCACCTGATCAACACATCACACTATCAACCATCACCTGATCAACACATCACACTATCAACCATCACATGATCAACACATCACACTATCAACCATCACCTGATCAACACATCACACTATCAACCATTACCTGATCAACACATCACACTATCTACCATCACGTGATCAACAAATCACATTATCAACCATCACCTGATCAACACATAACACTATCAACCATCAAGTGATCAACACATCACACTATCAACCATCACGTGATCAACACATCACACTATCAACCATCACCTTATCAACACATCACACTATCAACCATCACGTGATCATCACATCACACTATCAACCATCATGTGATCAACACATCACACTATCAACCATCACGTCATCAACACATCACACTATCAACCATCACGTGATCAACACATCACACTATCAACCATCACGTGATCAACACATCACACTATCAACCATCACGTGATCAACACATAACACTATCAACTATCACGTGATCAACACATCACACTATCAACCATCACCTGATCAACACATAACACTATCAACCATCAAGTGATCAACACATCACACTATCAACCATCACGTGATCAACACATCACACTATCAACCATCACCTGATCAACACATAACACTATCAACCATCACCTTATCAACACATCACACTATCAACCATCACCTTATCAACACATAACACTATCAACCATCACCTTATCAACACATCACACTATCAACCATTACCTGATCAACACATCACACTATCAACCATTACTTGATCAACACATCACACTATCAACCATTACTTGATCAACACATCACACTATCAACCATCACCTGATCAACACATAACACTATCAACCATCACCTGATCACCACATAACACTATCAACCATTACTTGATCAACACATCACACTATCAACCATCACCTGATCAACACATAACACTATCAACCATCACCTTATCAACACATCACACTATCAACCATCACCTGATCAACACATAACACTATCAACCATCACCTGATCAACACATAACACTATCAACCATTACTTGATCAACACATCACACTATCAACCATCACCTGATCAACACATAACACTATCAACCATCATCTTATCAACACATCACACTATCAACCATCACCTGATCAACACATCACACTATCAACCATCACCTGATCAACACATCACACTATCAACCATCACATGATCAACACATCACACTATCAACCATCACCTGATCAACACATCACACTATCAACCATTACCTGATCAACACATCACACTATCTACCATCACGTGATCAACAAATCACATTATCAACCATCACCTGATCAACACATAACACTATCAACCATCAAGTGATCAACACATCACACTATCAACCATCACGTGATCAACACATCACACTATCAACCATCACCTTATCAACACATCACACTATCAACCATCACGTGATCATCACATCACACTATCAACCATCATGTGATCAACACATCACACTATCAACCATCACGTCATCAACACATCACACTATCAACCATCACGTGATCAACACATCACACTATCAACCATCACGTGATCAACACATCACACTATCTACCTTCACTTTATCAACATCACACTATCAACCATCACTTGATCAACACATCACACTATCAACCATCACTTGATCAACAGACACTATCTACCTTCACTTTATCAACACATCACACTATCAACCATCACCTGATCAACACATCACACTATCAACCATCACCTGATCAACATATCACACTATCAACCATTACGTGTTCAACACATCATGCTATCAACCATCACGTGATCAACACATCACACTATCAACCATCACTTGATCAACACACACTATCTACCTTCACTTTATCAACACATCACACTATCAACCATCACCTGATCAACAAATCACACTATCAACCATCACCTGATCAACACATCACACTATCAACCATCACATGATCAACACATCACACTATCAACCATCACCTGATCAACACATCACACTATCAACCATTACCTGATCAACATATCACACTATCTACCATCACGTGATCAACAAATCACATTATCAACCATCACCTGATCAACACATAACACTATCAACCATCAAGTGATCAACACATCACACTATCAACCATCACGTGATCAACACATCACACTATCAACCATCACCTGATCAACACATAACACTATCAACCATCACGTGATCAACACATCACACTATCAACCATCATGTGATCAACACATCACACTATCAACCATCACGTCATCAACACATCACACTATCAACCATCACCTGATCAACACATCACACTATCAACCATCACATGATCAACACATCACACTATCAACCATCACCTGATCAACACATCACACTATCAACCATTACCTGATCAACACATCACACTATCTACCATCACGTGATCAACAAATAACATTATCAACCATCACCTGATCAACACATAACACTATCAACCATCAAGTGATCAACACATCACACTATCAACCATCACGTGATCAACACATCACACTATCAACCATCACCTGATCAACACATAACACTATCAACCATCACGTGATCAACACATCACACTATCAACCATCATGTGATCAACACATCACACTATCAACCATCACGTCATCAACACATCACACTATCAACCATCACATGATCAACACATCACACTATCAACCATCACGTGATCAACACATCACACTATCAACCATCACGTGATCAACACATAACACTATCAACCATCACGTGATCAACACATCACACTATCAACCATCACCTGATCAACACATAACACTATCAACCATCAAGTGATCAACACATCACACTATCAACCATCACGTGATCAACACATCACACTATCAACCATCACCTGATCAACACATAACATTATCAACCATCACCTTATCAACACATCACACTATCAACCATCACCTTATCAACACATAACACTATCAACCATCACCTTATCAACACATCACACTATCAACCATTACCTGATCAACACATCACACTATCAACCATTACTTGATCAACACATCACACTATCAACCATCACCTGATCAACACATAACACTATCAACCATCACCTGATCAACACATAACACTATCAACCATTACTTGATCAACACATCACACTATCAACCATCACCTGATCAACACATAACACTATCAACCATCACCTTATCAACACATCACACTATCAACCATCACCTGATCAACACATCACACTATCAACCATCACCTGATCAACACATCACACTATCAACCATCACATGATCAACACATCACACTATCAACCATCACCTGATCAACACATCACACTATCAACCATTACCTGATCAACACATCACACTATCTACCATCACGTGATCAACAAATCACATTATCAACCATCACCTGATCAACACATAACACTATCAACCATCAAGTGATCAACACATCACACTATCAACCATCACGTGATCAACACATCACACTATCAACCATCACCTTATCAACACATCACACTATCAACCATCACGTGATCAACACATCACACTATCAACCATCATGTGATCAACACATCACACTATCAACCATCACGTCATCAACACATCACACTATCAACCATCACGTGATCAACACATCACACTATCAACCATCACGTGATCAACACATCACACTATCAACCATCACGTGATCAACACATAACACTATCAACCATCACGTGATCAACACATCACACTATCAACCATCACCTGATCAACACATAACACTATCAACCATCAAGTGATCAACACATCACACTATCAACCATCACGTGATCAACACATCACACTATCAACCATCACCTGATCAACACATAACACTATCAACCATCACCTTATCAACACATCACACTATCAACCATCACCTTATCAACACATAACACTATCAACCATCACCTTATCAACACATCACACTATCAACCATTACCTGATCAACACATCACACTATCAACCATTACTTGATCAACACATCACACTATCAACCATCACCTGATCAACACATAACACTATCAACCATCACCTGATCACCACATAACACTATCAACCATTACTTGATCAACACATCACACTATCAACCATCACCTGATCAACACATAACACTATCAACCATCACCTTATCAACACATCACACTATCAACCATCACCTGATCAACACATAACACTATCAACCATCACCTGATCAACACATAACACTATCAACCATTACTTGATCAACACATCACACTATCAACCATCACCTGATCAACACATAACACTATCAACCATCATCTTATCAACACATCACACTATCAACCATCACCTGATCAACACATCACACTATCAACCATCACCTGATCAACACATCACACTATCAACCATCACATGATCAACACATCACACTATCAACCATCACCTGATCAACACATCACACTATCAACCATTACCTGATCAACACATCACACTATCTACCATCACGTGATCAACAAATCACATTATCAACCATCACCTGATCAACACATAACACTATCAACCATCAAGTGATCAACACATCACACTATCAACCATCACGTGATCAACACATCACACTATCAACCATCACCTTATCAACACATCACACTATCAACCATCACGTGATCATCACATCACACTATCAACCATCATGTGATCAACACATCACACTATCAACCATCACGTCATCAACACATCACACTATCAACCATCACGTGATCAACACATCACACTATCAACCATCACGTGATCAACACATCACACTATCAACCATCACGTGATCAACACATAACACTATCAACCATCACGTGATCAACACATCACACTATCAACCATCACCTGATCAACACATAACACTATCAACCATCAAGTGATCAACACATCACACTATCAACCATCACGTGATCAACACATCACACTATCAACCATCACCTGATCAACACATAACACTATCAACCATCACCTTATCAACACATCACACTATCAACCATCACCTTATCAACACATAACACTATCAACCATCACCTTATCAACACATCACACTATCAACCATTACCTGATCAACACATCACACTATCAACCATTACTTGATCAACACATCACACTATCAACCATCACCTGATCAACACATAACACTATCAACCATCACCTGATCACCACATAACACTATCAACCATTACTTGATCAACACATCACACTATCAACCATCACCTGATCAACACATAACACTATCAACCATCACCTTATCAACACATCACACTATCAACCATCACATGATCAAACATCACACTATCAACCATCACGTGATCAACACATAACACTATCAACCATCACCTGATCAACACATAACACTATCAACCATCAAGTGATCAACACATCACACTATCAACCATCACGTGATCAACACATCACACTATCAACCATCACCTGATCAACACATAACACTATCAACTATCACCTTATCACCACATCACACTATCAACCATTACCTGATCAACACATCACACTATCAACCATTACCTGATCAACACATCACACTATCTACCTTCACTTTATCAACATCACACTATCAACCATCACTTGATCAACACATCACACTATCAACCATCACTTGATCAACAGACACTATCTACCTTCACTTTATCAACACATCACACTATCAACCATCACCTGATCAACACATCACACTATCAACCATCACCTGATCAACATATCACACTATCAACCATTACGTGTTCAACACATCACGCTATCAACCATCACGTGATCAACACATCACACTATCAACCATCACGTGATCAACACATCACACTATCAACCATCACCTGATCAACACATAACACTATCAACCATCACGTGATCAACACATCACACTATCAACCATCATGTGATCAACACATCATACTATCAACCATCACGTGATCAACACATCACACTATCAACCATCACGTGATCAACACATCACACTATCAACCATCACGTGATCAACACATCACACTATCAACCATCACGTGATCAACACATAACACTATCAACCATCACTTGATCAACACATCACACTATCAACCATCACCTGATCAACACATAACACTATCAACCATCAAGTGATCAACACATCACACTATCAACCATCACGTGATCAACACATCACACTATCAACCATCACCTGATCAACACATCACACTATCAACCATCACGTGATCAACACATAACACTATCAACCATCACCTTATCAACACATCACACTATCAACCATTACCTGATCAACACATCACACTATCTACCATTACTTGATCAACACATCACACTATCAAACATCACCTGATCAACACATAACACTATCAACCATCACCTGATCAACACATAACACTATCAACCATTACCTGATCAACACATCACACTATCAACCATCACCTTATCAACACATCACACTATCAACCATCACCTGATCAACACATAACACTATCAACCATCAACTTATCAACACATCACACTATCAACCATCACCTTATCAACACATCACACTATCAACCATCACCTGATCAACACATCATACTATCAACCATTACCTGATCAACACATCACACTATCAACCATTACTTGATCAACACATCACACTATCAACCATCACCTGATCAACACATAACACTATCAACCATCACCTTATCAACACATCACACTATCAACCATTACCTGATCAACACATCACACTATCAACCATTACTTGATCAACACATCACACTATCAACCATCACCTGATCAACACATAACACTATCAACCATCACCTTATCAACACATCACACTATCAACCATCACCTTATCAACACATCACACTATCAACCATCACGTGATCAACACATCACACTATCAATCATCACCTTATCAACACATCACACTATCAACCATCACCTGATCAACACATAACACTATCAACCATCACGTGATCAACACATCACACTATCAACCATCACCTGATCAACACATAACACAATCAACCATCAAGTGATCAACACATCACACTATCAACCATCACGTGATCAACACATCACACTATCAACCATCACCTGATCAACACATAACACTATCAACCATCACCTTATCAACACATCACACTATCAACCATCACCTTATCAACACATAACACTATCAACCATCACATTATCAACACATCACACTATCAACCATTACCTGATCAACACATCACACTATCAACCATTACTTGATCAACACATCACACTATCAACCATTACTTGATCAACACATCACACTATCAACCATCACCTGATCAACACATAACACTATCAACCATCACCTTATCAACACATCACACTATCAACCATCACATGATCAAACATCACACTATCAACCATCACGTGATCAACACATAACACTATCAACCATCACCTGATCAACACATAACACTATCAACCATCAAGTGATCAACACATCACACTATCAACCATCACGTGATCAACACATCACACTATCAACCATCACCTGATCAACACATAACACTATCAACTATCACCTTATCACCACATCACACTATCAACCATTACCTGATCAACACATCACACTATCAACCATTACCTGATCAACACATCACACTATCTACCTTCACTTTATCAACATCACACTATCAACCATCACTTGATCAACACATCACACTATCAACTATCACTTGATCAACAGACACTATCTACCTTCACTTTATCAACACATCACACTATCAACCATCACCTGATCAACACATCACACTATCAACCATCACCTGATCAACATATCACACTATCAACCATTACGTGATCAACACATCACGCTATCAACCATCACGTGATCAACACATCACACTATCAACCATCATGTGATCAACACATCATACTATCAACCATCACGTGATCAACACATCACACTATCAACCATCACCTGATCAACACATAACACTATCAACCATCAAGTGATCAACACATCACACTATCAACCATCACGTGATCAACACATCACACTATCAACCATCACCTGATCAACACATCACACTATCAACCATCACGTGATCAACACATAACACTATCAACCATCACCTTATCAACACATCACACTATCAACCATTACCTGATCAACACATCACACTATCAACCATTACTTGATCAACACATCACACTATCAAACATAACCTGATCAACACATAACACTATCAACCATCACCTGATCAACACATAACACTATCAACCATTACCTGATCAACACATCACACTATCAACCATCACCTTATCAACACATCACACTATCAACCATCACCTGATCAACACATAACACTATCAACCATCAACTTATCAACACATCACACTATCAACCATCACCTTATCAACACATCACACTATCAACCATCACCTGATCAACACATCATACTATCAACCATTACCTGATCAACACATCACACTATCAACCATTACTTGATCAACACATCACACTATCAACCATCACCTGATCAACACATAACACTATCAACCATCACCTTATCAACACATCACACTATCAACCATTACCTGATCAACACATCACACTATCAACCATTACTTGATCAACACATCACACTATCAACCATCACCTGATCAACACATAACACTATCAACCATCACCTTATCAACACATCACACTATCAACCATCACCTTATCAACACATCACACTATCAACCATCACGTGATCAACACATCACACTATCAACCATCACCTTATCAACACATCACACTATCAACCATCACCTGATCAACACATAACACTATCAACCATCACGTGATCAACACATCACACTATCAACCATCACCTGATCAACACATAACACTATCAACCATCAAGTGATCAACACATCACACTATCAACCATCACGTGATCAACACATCACACTATCAACCATCACCTGATCAACACATAACACTATCAACCATCAAGTGATCAACACATCACACTATCAACCATCACGTGATCAACACATCACACTATCAACCATCACCTGATCAACACATAACACTATCAACTATCACCTTATCAACACATCACACTATCAACCATTACTTGATCAACACATCACACTATCAACCATTACTTGATCAACACATCACACTATCAACCATCACCTGATCAACACATACTATCTACCTTCACTTGATCAACACATCACACTATCAACCATTACCTGATCAACACATCACACTATCAACTATTACTTGATCAACACATCACACTATCAACCATCACCTGATCAACACACACTATCAACCATCACTTGATCAACACATCACACTATCAACCATCACCTGATCAACACATCACACTATCAACCATCACTTGATCAACACATCACACTATCAACCATCACTTGATCAACACATCACACTATCAACCATCACTTGATCAACACATCACACTATCAACCATCACTTGATCAACACATCACACTATCAACCATCACTTGATCAACACATCACACTATCAACCATCACTTGATCAACACATCACACTATCTACCATCACTTGGTGAGCACCTAACATTATTGATCTTACGTTATGAACAAACTAGATATTGTCTGAACAATCATACAGAGAAAAACTTCCTCAACTCACCATTTATCACCTCCTGCCGCTTCTTTTCCTTAGGTTTCAATTTTCGTAGTACCTCTTCTGGCAGTACTTGTTTCAAGGGTGGTAATTCTGTCTCCACATCCAAATCAGGGTCATCATGTTGTGCTGTAAACAAATCGCTGACATTATCAGTGCTAGTACCTGCACTTTCAGCGCTCCTGAAATACACAAACTGATTATCAGTGCTAGTACCTGCACTTTCAGCACTCCTGAAATACACAAACTGATTTTGGTCAAGGATGATACATCGAACTGATATATTGAATATAGAAGCTGATTATGATCAAGGATGATACAGCCAACTGATGTATTAAATATAGAAGTTGATTTTGGTCTTGTCCATGTGTGCCGCTAGGTGTCATGCGGAGCCGAAGTCTTTGTCTTATCTATGTGTGCCGCTAGACATCATGGGGAGCCGAAGTCTTGTCTTATCCATGTGTGCCACTAGACATCATGGGGAGTTGAAGTCTTGTCTTATCCATGTGTGCCGCTAGACATTATAGGGAGTTGAAGTCTTGTCTTATCCATGTGTGCCGCTAGACATCATGGGGAGTTGAAGTCTTCTTTCTTTAACTGTGATGTCGCTGCTAAAGTGCAGTCTTTGTGTTCTAGTATTTCTCTGATATCATCTATCCATAGTCGTCTCGGTCTTCCCGTTTCTCTCTCAGATAATCTTTTCATTCAAATGTAAACAAACCACCATATTTGGAACAATAAATATCTGTGGATTAAGAAATAAAGTAGAAGATCTTATAGAAGAAATGAAGAAAGGAAATAGCTCATTTTTAGGCATTTCATTAATTTATACACACTTTTAGGCATTTCATTAATTTATACACACTTTTAGGCATTTCATTAATTTATACACACTTTTAGGCATTTCATTAATTTATACACACTTTTAGGCATTTCATTAATTTATACACACTTTTAGGCATTTCATTAATTTATACACACTTTTAGGCATTTCATTAATAAATTATACACTGCTCTATTATTGAGTTGACCCAAATACACACGCTAAACATGAAGTTGGATTTATAATAGACTCAGATGGATTTATAATTTATAAATGACCTCGAAAGGAATAGTGGATATAAAGAAAGTATCAGAAAGGATAATAACAGTTGTAGTGAGAGTGAACGGTGTAAGTAAAACCTACATTCAAGTGTACACACCATGTGAGGTTGGAAACAATGAAGTTGAGTGTGAAGAATGTTTTGACAACTTAAATGACACATTGAACACTGTAAACAGAGAAGAAAATGTTTATGTCATGGTAACGCCCACTTAGGAAAGGACAGATATGGAATAGAAGAATATCTAGGACCATTTGGTGATAGAACAAACAGCACAAACAAAAATTGATATAGACTGTTAGAAACATGCAACCAATACAATTTATTCACTACAAACACTTTCTTCAAAAACAGATAGAATCCTAGACACATACATGGTAGAAATGGAATGACCTTAATTGCAAAAAAGTCAAATATACTTCATACTAGTAAAAAGAAATAATAGAAGAATTATAAGAGATGCAAGAGCAATACCAAATATGTGCGTAGGCATCGACCAAAAAGCAGTGATAGCATCAGTTAAAATAACAAGAAAGAAGATCAACAAGGGACACAATAAACTAGCTAGAATCAACATGCAAAGTGAGCTCAAAAACTTCCTGGGCACAAATATATGAGAACAATATGAACAAAGACTAAAATTTCAAAAGCTACCAGTAACTATCAAGTAAATTGTAGAATAATGGGAAATATTAAAGAAATCCATAATGCAAATAGCGGAAGAAACTTGTCGATGCATGAAACATAAAGGTAGAAAATTTAAAGTAACACCATGGTGGAACGAGGAAGTCAAAGACACCATAGTGATAAGAAATAGAAACTCAAGAAATGGGCTAAAACAAAATTCAAGAAGATTATATTGAGTACAGGTAACCTAAATCAATAACAACAAAAATAATTACTGATGCCAAAATGAAAGCTTGGCAAGAATATGGCAAATCATTAAGTACAGATTACAAACAAGCACCAAAGAAATTCAACATGAAAATTAAGAATATAAGAAGCAGGGAAGATAAATATAAATCAACCTAAATAATAAATGATGAAAATGGAAAGACAATCAATGACCAGAAACGAATCATAGAAAGGTGGCAACAGTATTTTAAAGAATTGCTAAATCTAAAAGCTGGAAGTAACAACAACATACTAAACAATATAACAGAAGAGTTAGAACTAAACATATTGCTAGTAGAAATAGAAAAAAAGTCATACAAACAGCTCCATCAAATAAAGCAAGTAGCAGGACCCGATAACACCAGTTGAATTAATCAAAGCAGCGGCATATGTAGATGTAAAATAGTTACACAGGCTGTTTAATATAAAATGGAGAGGACTGGAAAAAACTCTGTAATAATACCTATATGGAAGAAAAAAGGCAGCAAAAGATTGTAAAAAGTACAGAGCTATTTCACTTCTAAATCCCACTGGAAAAATTTTTCAACAGAATTCTAGAAAGAAGATTATGAGCATTTATAGAAGCATAGTTTAGCAACACTCAAATGGGATTTCATAAGAACAAGTGCTGTACAGATGCCATTTTTACACTCAGACAACTGACAGAAAAAACAAATGAAAACAACAAAGAATTGTATATTGTGTTTGGCAACCACGAAAAAGCTTTCGACAGAATAGACAAGACAACTTTGGAAAATACTATCAAAATATGGGGTTCCACAACCCCTAATCAACTTGTGTAGAAATAGTTACACAGGCAGTCAATGTGCAGTTAGAACGAGTGTTGGGCTTTCTGATAAATTCCACATACACTCTGGAGTGCGATAAGTTAATACATCATATTGAGATGTGTTCTATCTCCCTTGTTATTCATCACATATATCTTGCATATGTCAAATTGCCAACACCAATGAAGAAGACAACATAAACTACCTACTGGGTGATCTTCTTTTTGTAGACAATCAAACAATAATAGCAACAATGAAAGAACAACTACAACAACATATAAATAGACTGCACACAACATGTAGAGACTTTAACATAAAGATAAACACAGAAAAAAACTGAGGTAATGTAAATCTCAACAACAGAAAGAAACATCACTATTCTAATCGATGATCGAAAACTTCAACAGGTGAAAGAATTCACTTCTCATAGAAGCATCATATCATCCAATGGGAAAAAATAAACACCAAGGAAATCTAACATAAATGCAACATAGCAAACCGGATCTTGGGACAGATGTCTCAAAACAAATATGTGAACACCAAAACTGTACTATATAAAATGATCATCATACCATCACTATGCTACCAATGCCAAACGTGAACACTAACAGCAGAATCCAAAAGAAAACGTGTTACAACAGAAATGATTTGTCTACATAGAATCCTTGGAATAACAATAAGAGACAGAATCAGGAACAAAAACATCAGAAGACTAACAAACACAATGCCAATTCTGTATTACATCAGAAGACAACAGATTAACTGGCTTTCGCATGTTTCCAGACTACCATCAGACAGTGCCCCTCAAAAAGCATAACTATACAATGGATACAAAACCAGGAAAAAACCTTGCAAATGATGGATTACAGAAATACAAGAGTCAACAAAAATAACGATATATGAAGCACACACAAAAACATCATCTCCAGAGAACTCTTCTACCCTTGATACTGCATGGCATAAAGGGTAAAAAGCGAAAAGAAAAGAAAACAAGTTGTCCTGTCTGGTTGTCCAGTCACTTTTCTCTTCTACCTCCTGGCTCCACAAGATAGACTAGAGGGACTTCCAGCAGTTGGGGGTGGATTCTGTCAAGGTTCTTCTGCTCCGGCCTGGGGGAATTTCACAGGGCGAGCAGTATGACAATTTAAAAAATTGTGTCTTGCAGACATGTCAACTAGTTGAGTTGCATGATACCATGATTGCTGGTGCTCCTGTCGGTTTGGTATCTCTGACTTCAGAACCTGTGCTTGCTTGGGCAAAATTGTGATCTTGCTTGATATTGGGTTGGCCCAACCAATTTTAGTTTCCAGCTTTTGTTGAATGGACTAAATCCCATCTCCATTTCAAG
The DNA here is from genome assembly GCA_034231615.1 of Meghimatium bilineatum. Classification (NCBI taxonomy): domain Eukaryota; kingdom Metazoa; phylum Mollusca; class Gastropoda; order Stylommatophora; family Philomycidae; genus Meghimatium; species Meghimatium bilineatum. Next base: position 75,468,021 of record CM067304.1, on the reverse strand, counting down.
GAGTCAGTCTCGATGGGGTGGGTCAGTTTTTGTAGTTTACTGTAAACATGTAATGTTTGAATGTTCCATGTTCCTACTACATAATATTCTTTCATTAACCTTTAGGACCCTGAATTAAAATTAAGAAATATCCCCCTGGGCCTGAATTCTTTTTTTGGAAAATTTTCGTTATTGATGGTGGGTGTTTTGAAAACGTGATAACTTTTTTGTTTTAAAAGATATCAAAATAATGTTTGCACATCTAAATAAAGGAGTGAATAGTGAATATAATCATGTTTTTTTTGTTGTTGTATGTGTGATATGACAGTTGTAAGCAAGTTGTGAAGTTGAAAATTCGGGGGGAAAATCGCAAAACATCATTTTCAAAATCGCAAATATATCTTCTTGACGACCCTAATACATGAGCAACGTGTGGCAACATTGATAAAATCCTCATAAATACCTATACTTATTGTATATATATTGTTTTATATCCAAACTAATATAATATGAGCTAAAATAACTAATAAAACGTGAAGAAATTGCATATAACGTCCGTCCGGTCAACACTAGATCTATGCCGACACGCAACGTAATTATTGTCCATGCACACATGTGGCACCTCTGATACATATTATGTTTGTGTTTTGAATGAATAAACACACATTCTTATTAAACAACAACATATTAAACACAAAGAACAACAATTAGAACATGTAGTCATGATCACTTTCCCATGCCACGCGGTACTCAATTTGATAGTAAAATATGGCAGAAAATGGCAAACGTCGCTCCCGAAAAGCGTTGACAAAACCAGCCAGCTTTCTCTCTTCTTGCAATCGTAATGTGTAAATGAATTTGACTTTTACACTGTGACGTATTCCTAGCTTCGTTTGGCGGGTTATATACGTCACGGGATCATTACTTCGTGAAGTTCCGAGCTCGGGAATCGGGCGATATCGTTTGCTGCGTGGCCTCGCCCACCGACACACGGGAGCGTGTACTCCGGGTGCGTGACCTCCCCATAGGGGCCTAAAGGTTAACTTTAAACTCATATCCTGCAAATGACTTACCAGTTGGATAAACTTGATGCCGAGGAGCTTCCTGATTGATTAATTGTTGTGAATGTATCAGCATCAACGTGAACATCACTGATGAGAGATTAAAAATAGATATTCAGATTTCAATTAGCCAATTTGAATGTCACGATATACAACTATAGGACAGCAAGCGTCACATGTACACACATAGAATTTAAGTACACTGTCACATATACACACAGACCATGGGAGAAAGTGCTCCCTCTCCGGAAAGATCAGAAGAACGCATAATCAGCAACTCACTGGGACACTGGGCTTATATGATTTTAGAATGTTGACGGAACGGCAAGCAGAGCATGGGAATGTCCCCAGTGCTGTGACGCTTGTTCGTAATCAAGAATCAAGAATGTATACAGAGACTCTCACTACACTGTTACATGTCTACACATAAACTCTCACTACACTGTCACATGTACACACACAGACTCTCACTACACGGTGACATGTGACATCTCTAACTTTCCAGTTTGCTTATTGTCCAAGACTCACATTCATATGTTAGTATAGGAGTTATATAGTAATGCAGAACTGTCTTCCTCACCTCTAGAACTTACTATCATCAAAGCATATTCTTGACATATATTTACCTATTTGTTCTCCTTGTTGGTCTGTCACTTTTCTGTAAACAATGAGAGAATACATTATTACTGTTGTCACTTACTTACAATAACCATTAATACATATAGTACTGTTGTCATTTACTTACAATAACCATTAATACATAGATTAGTACTGTTGTCATTTACTTACAATAACCATTAATACATAGATTAGTACTGTTGTCATTTACTTACAATAACCATAATACACAGATTTTTCTCCACAAATGTTAACTATAGTACAACACTATACAAATCAGTACTGTTACCATCTACAAATGTTAACTTTAGTACAACACAACACAAATTTGTACTGTTGTCATCTACAAATGCTAACTATAGTACAACAGGCCACAAATCAGTACTGCTGTCATCTACTAGTGGCAACCTACTGCATGTATTTATGTTATCTAAAATAGTGATCACAGCCAAAAATGTTGTGTGATGAGTTGAATTTTACATCTTGAATAGGATATGCTAGCAATGTTTGATCAATAGTTTAACTATATCAGTGCTCTTGCTCATATTGAACCCCATTAACATGACATTAGTTTCAAATTTTCAGTGTTATCTCACCTCATCTTTGTTGTTGAGACTGGCTGTTCTGTTGAGATTGGAACTGCCTCTCCTTAAAGTATATCATGTTACATGGATTATCACAGGAAATCATCAATGTCAAATGTTCTCTAGCACTAGCAATATATCATACTCAAAATCTATTATATCTTACTGGTTGTTACATTTATAGTCATCAATGACATGTGAAACTACAACACATTGTCATCAATGACATGTGAAACTACAACACATTGTCATCAATGACATGTGAAACTACTACACATTGTCATCAGTGACATGTGAAACTACAACACATTGTCATCAATGACATGTGAAACTACAACACATTGTCATCAATGACATGTGAAACTACTTTACATAATGTCAAAAGTAACATTTCACAATAGTACTTCCCATTTTGGTGATTGGTTGTGGACCAACATGAATTCACTCCAGACAGATCGATTGGTGCTCAGTCTTCCTTAGGAAATGACAAAGGGACTGGTGGTTTCTGTGGCCTACTGGTTAAACATTCTTTTCATTCCTGCCTGCAGGCATCCAGTTATACTACTACCACACTTAACATCAAATTCTTCAAATCTCAGCCTCGATGGTTCATCAATAACTGTGTCCACATTCAGCAGGTGTTCCTGAAGAAGTTTCAGCACATCTCCCTTATCATGTCAATATCTTGTCTCTTTGTGTCTGGGATGCAAGTCTGTCTGCTCTGTCATTACCGTAAACACCTGCTTGTCCTGGGCAGTATGTGATGTCCTAGAGGTTGGATGTAGTTATAGATGCCGTCCACTCATATTGATATCTGCCATTTTGGATCTTTCGCAGCATGGACACAAAAACTTCTTTGGTGATTGAGGTCCCAGAGATCCACTTGAGGGCAACAGTGGCAGCCTGGACTTCCATCCTCATAATGGATGTAGTTGTTTCGTACGCTATTCTCGGCAACGACTTTACCATGATAGCTGATTGTGAATCCTCAGTAATACCTCTTACCACAATGCACAGATCAACTGGTGAACACAATTATATCCTCATCGCCAGAGTTCACAGCAATCAGCTGATCGATTTGTAGGTTTGTTTTTCCATTTCTCCGCTCTTTACATTCCATTTTAAGAGTGATAATTACTTTATGAAACTCTGTCATGGTCTTAATGATTTGACGCCATTCTGCTCCTGTTGGTAATGTTGAAACTATGGTTACCTCTTCTATAGTCCATTCAGCTTTTGCCACCCATGACATGAACACTGAATTCTTGCTCCCTTTATGTCCTTTATATCCTTGTGGGGAGTGGGTGTCTCTGGTCTGCAGTGATCCTAGGTGACACATATATATGTTTTAGTTTGAGCAAGAGCATTCTGAGAACTTATTCAGAGGATGTACAAGCATATGTCTAATTTGTATGATGGGGAATCCCTGGTGCAGCCGAGGACTATCTGTATTCCCTTATTCTGCACACGATCTGGGTACTCACATTGCTAACATGAGAGCACGGGGATTCCTAATACATAATTGACAAACAAACATGGCCAGCTGATAAAGAAGGAGCATCAATAGATGCTTCTCAAGTCACACAGCAGCCGTAGTTTTAAGTGTTGCAAATCCTCTCTTACATCGCTGTACCATTTGTTCAATGTGATGGTTTATAGGATAGACTGTGATCAAAGGTTACTCCCAGATAATGCAGTCTACCTGAACAAAGCTCAATGATGTATTCATGGAGAGAGACGCTGGGTAGATCAGCCTTCACTGTACAATTATTCAGAGGAAACTCATAGTATTCCCACTCTCTCAGGGTTAGCCTGGGAACTTGATTCTCTACACGAGGTCGATATTGCATCTGTCTCCTGGATGTCTTGGGTCATCTTCTGTCTGTCTAAACCAGTCCTGTAGGTTAGCATGTCATCAGCAAAGGTCAACATCCAATCCTATCCAGGGGGATTGAATATTGGCTAGCTTTATTACATAGATGTTGAACAGCACAGGTGATCGAGGAGAGCCTTGTGGTCATCCTGGACATATTCATGTAGAGTCTGACATTCATGTTCCCAAACCCCATCAAGGCCAGCACCGTGCAGTGGTGATGGGGCTTAGTTCAGCCATCAGGGGCTGAAAACTAAGACTCGTCGGGCAGTCCCATTCGAGCAGGACCATAGTCCTGCCCAAGTAAGCAGAGTGCTGAAGACGGAGGCATCCAGCCAAAAGGTGCACAGATAATCAGGATGCCACGCATAAAACACAATGGAAACATGTCTGTATCTATAAAAAGTTATGGTGCCTCCACTGTGGCGGACGTTCAGGCAGGGACGGTGCCAGGCCCTATACCTCGAAAGGGCCCAACCTCAGTTACTGAAAGTCCTTCTCAATTGCCTCGAGGAGCCAGGAGGCAAGGGAATAGAGCTACTGGCCAAACAAACTTTAAACGACCAATAAAAATAATGCACTGGAATGCTGAGGGTGTCAACAGTAAAAGAGATGGATACAGCAAAAAATTGGAACTTGAAAATGTCCTCAGTGAAGAACAAGTTAATATATGCTGTATCCAAGAAACACACCTCAGCAGCGACATAGCCTTCAAAATCAGAGGCTACCAGTGCTACCGATCTGACCGAAAGGACAGGCGAAAGGGTGGAATTCTGACAATTGTTAAAAACAATATCAGCGCATGTCAGCTGGAAGTATATATGGATGGGGCAGAATACCAGATGCTCCACCTAAAAACAGACAGTGCAGAATTCCATCTCCTGAACTACTACTGCCCAAATGATAAACCATTGGCACTAGACACAATTCCAGATAAAGAGAGACTTATGGTGTGTGGTGACTTCAACAGCCACTCTCAGAGCTGGGGCTACGATCATATCGACAAGAGAGGTGAGGAACTTGAGAGCTGGCAGGATGAAAATAATCTCATCCTTATTAACCAGCCAGCAGACTCACCAACCTTCTACTCGAGAGCATGGCACACCACCTCTACACCAGATCTGGCATTCCATTCACCAGGCCTGGAATGGAACATCACACGTGTCATTGGAAAGCAGATTGGGGGTAGTGATCACAGACTAGTATTTCTGGAAATCCACAATGAATTTACCAAGGACAGCAGCACACTCACTAGGTGGAACTATAAAAGGGCAGACTGGAAAATGTACCAGCATTTAACCAGTGTTCTAGCTAAGGACATGAACTTGGACAAAGACATCAATAGAGCAGAGAGTGAATTTAATAGATGTATACTACATGCTGCTAGTAAAACCATACCCAGGGGGGCACGCAAAAACTACAAACCCTACTGGAATGATGAACTGGAAAAGCTGCAAAATGAGATGGAAACATTTAGACAGCAGGCTGAGAACAGACCTAGCCAAGAACATCACAACAAATATCAGCAAACAAAGGCTAAATTTCAAAGAGCCAAGTTACAAGCCAGACGGAGTAGCTGGAAAGAAAAAACAGAGTCGCTGAACCTAGAAAGAGATACTAGGAAATTATGGAAACTTGTAAAACAACTAAATGATGAAGGTACAGGGAGAAATACCAGGATCACACTTTATAAAGATAGAGACATTTTAACAGGTAAACATGCGGCTGATTACTTTGCAGATTCCTTTGCAGAAGACAATAATATCAAAGTCAGCACAGACAAACAACAGGAGGTTTGAGAGAACCAGCAAAACATTAAACAAGGCGAACCTATACCTGAAGTCATGGAGGCACCAATCACAATGAGAGAACTGGAGCATGCAATATCCAAATTGAAAATGAAAAAGTCCCCTGGAGCTCATGGAGTGTCCAATGAAATGATTAGAAACCTGGGAATTGCAGCAAGAGCAAAGCTACTGCAGATCTTTAACACCAGCTGGTCCACGGGTAATGTACCACAGGCGTGGAGAGAAGCAATAATGATACCACTCCTCAAATCAGGAAAAGATGGCAACACAGTCTCCAACTACAGGCCCATCAGCCTCACAAGCTGTCTATGCAAAACAATGGAACGCATTATCAATCTTAGGATGCAGTAGTACCTTGAGAGTGAAAACCTTCTGGTATCACAGCAAGTAGGTTTCAGACAGTGCTACTCTACTGAAGATCAGGCAACCTACCTCTCCCAAGAGATTGAGGATGCCTTCCAAGATAAGAAACTGGTACTAGCAGCATGGATAGACCTCAGAAAAGCATTTGATAAGGTCTGGAAAGAAGGGCTCCTAAAGAAATTGTGAAATTGCAGGGTTAGCTCAAGAATGTACAAATGGGTAAAAGCATACCTGCATAATAGAAGAGCCAGGGTACAATTAGATGGTCGCAAGAGCAAGAAAGTTCTACTGCGTCATGGAGTCCCCCAGGGAGGAGTCCTGTCACCCACACTTTTCTTGGTATACATCAATGACCTAGTTGCTGAACTAGCACATGGGATCAAAGTGGCAATGTATGCTGATGACCTGGTGATCTGGTGCACGGAAGAACATGCGACAGTGGCCACTAAACAAATACAAAGAGCTATCGATGCCCTAACCTTATGGGCTAATAGATGGTGCGTCAGCATTAACACAGATAAGTGCAGCTCTACACTCTTTACCCTCTCACCAAAACAAAAAGCCGGTCATATCAAAATAGATGGAGAGCTCTTGAAAGAAGACAAACAACCCACATACCTCGGAGTTACTTTTGATAATAAACTGACATGGAAGCAGCACATAAACAAAGCAACAACAAAAGCCAGGAGGAAGTTAGTTATCCTGAGAAAACTAAGTGGAACCACATGGGGAGCCAGTGGGAATATACTCAGTAAAGTTTACCAGCAAGGCATAAGACCACACCTGGAATATGGTTCAGCAGCGTGGTGTCCTGCATCAAACACCACATTACAAGATCTAGATAAAGTGAAAAACCAGGCACTTAGAATAATGTTGGGAGCAATGAAATCAACACCCATAGCAGAGATGCAGAAAATGGGAAGAATGCAAACACTTGGCGAACGCAGAGACACAGAAGTACTAATTCAGGCAGAAAAGTTTCAGTGTATGCCAAAATCTAGCAAATCTAGATTCCAAAATCTAGCAATGGGACGACTGAAAAGAAGCAGCTTTATCCATCAAGCTAAACGACTCCGTAGACAACTTACAGACCTACCTGAAATTGACAGCCCCTTAAGGTCTATACCAGAACAAACCCCGTGGAGTGAAAGACATGGAATGTCAATATACATTCAGACCCAAGTGAAAGGAATACTAAGCGAGGACGAACAGAACAGTGTGCAGCGAAGGACAGTCACCCTCAGTTTCCTGGATACGGAATATCCACAAGATATATGGGTCAGAGTATACACAGATGGGTCAGCACAGAATGCCGTGAGGAATGGAGGTGCAGGTGTATATATAGAATATCCACACATGCCTAGAGATACAATCAGAACACTGACAGGAAAATTCTGCAATAATTATGATGCTGAAATCCAGGCAATTAGTGTGGCAGCTAAAAAACTGCTGAACTCCATCTCTGACCTACAGCCTGTGGTATTCCTGACAGATGCAAGGTCAGTGCTTCAAGCTCTCCAGTCTGGAAAACTAACATACTTGAAAAAACTACTTAGCGAATTGTCGTTCCAGTATAGGGTAACCATGCAGTGGATACCCTCTCACTGTGGAATACCAGGAAATGAAACAGCAGACCAACTGGCTAAGGAAGGTGCTGCCGAAGACCAACCAGATATACCAATCACCTACCATCAGAGAAAACAGATGATCAAGTCAATAAGAAAGCCACAAACACCAACACAAGACGACTATCATATTATGAACAGACCAGAACAAGTTATAATTCTACGTCTCAGAACAGGACACAACCGACTCCGCAGTCACATGTATACAAAGTTCAAGATTGGCAACATGCACATGTGGACAGGCAGCACAGAGTGCCAAACATATACTTCAAGAGTGTTCTGAGCATGAAACGCTGAGGCAGACATATTGGCCAGAGGAAACAACACTGGAATCAAAACTCTATGGGACACTGTATGAACTACAAAAGACAGTGAGTTTTATTAAGGAGACAGAATTACAGATATAGACATGTTTCAAGTGAACGAAAGAAGAAGAAGAAGAATGTTCCCAAACACAGTGCGCTAGTTCTCCTCAGGACTGAAGAGATAGATTCTGCATGGATAAAGAAGAAGCAAAGTGTCAGGGAGTGGCAACATAAGAGACGAAAGACACAAGTCACCATGGAAAGCAAAAAAAGAGTCAGAGCGTACTATGAAGAAGACCACTGAAGCCTTTAAACAAATCATAAAGGAAGCTAAGATAGACGCTGGAATAATTTCACACAGGATGTGGCAGTCGACAGTGCCCTATACAAATTATGGAAATCGAAAAACGGACACAAAATTATACTGACCACAGATGAGCAGAAGGGCAGCGCTTTCTTCAGCAGATACCTACAACAATTAGACCAGAACAATATTGATGAACATAAGATTATAGTAGCCAGTTTAACAGCACTACTGGTAACAAGCGATATCGCTGATGAGGAACTGTCTCTTTGCAGAATTTAAAAGAGAGCATAAAGAAAACTTCAGATGGCCCATCAGGGCCCGATAGTAAGGGTTCTCAGTGCGTTGTGTGCAGAATGATGGAAATGGTAGTTTATGAATCTTTAGCAAAAGTTTGTTTCATCAAATAATATATGATTTGTTCTGTTAAATGTGGCCACTGTTCCCATAATGAACCAATTATTGTATAATGTAATGCAGGCTTGGGCTTTTGGACGTCACCATGCTTTTTATTTTGACAACAGGACAACAAGGCAGATGATCGCTTTCCAATTTCCAGCTTGAGGAAGTTGTGTTGGAGCAGGAACAGAGTTCAAAGTCGATAACACCATCTGTATCGTCTGGTATAGATATTAATTTTGTTGATCAACCATCATTTCAAATAGACATGTCAGATCTTAGTAAGGCCTGGTTCAAAGTCATTCCTTGTCTAGTCTCAGTGTGGGGTTCCCCCCATTACTTTGAATGAGCACTGAAGACACTTGCTGAAACACTTAGTGCCAGGAACATCTGATAGTTTCTTAATGAAATTACTGACTAGTTGACTAGAATTTGAGTGGCATTGGAAGACTTGACTGCTCATTCTGCCATAGATTGCTTCTTGAATCATGATGGAATGTCAACAGAGATATACCAAATACGTAATACAATGTAACAGTACCTAAAAAACTTCACACAATGTAACAGTACCTAACAAACTTCACACAATGTAGCAGTACCTAACAAACTTCACACAATGTAACAGTACCTCCTAACTTCACACAATGTAGCAGTACCTAACAAACTTCACACAATGTAACAGTACCTCACTAACTTCACACAATGTAACAGTACCTCACAAACTTCACACAATGTAACAGTACCTCACTAACTTCACATAATGTAACAGTACCTCACTAACTTCACATAATGTAACAGTACCTCACTAACTTCACACAATGTAGCAGTACCTCCTAACTTCACACAATGTAACAGTACCTCACTAACTTCACACAATGTAACAGTACCTAAACTTCACACAATGTAACAGTACCTCACTAACTTCACACAATGTAACAGTACCTCACAAACTTCACACAATGTAACAGTACCTCACTAACTTCACATAATGTAACAGTACCTCACTAACTTCACATAATGTAACAGTACCTCACTAACTTCACATAATGTAACAGTACCTCACTAACTTCACACAATGTAACAGTACCTCACTAACTTCACACAATGTAACAGTACCTCACTAACTTCACATAATGTAACAGTACCTAACAAACTTCACACAATGTAACAGTACCTCACTAACTTCACATAATGTAACAGTACCTAACAAACTTCACACAATGTAACAGTACCTCACTAACTTCACATAATGTAACAGTACCTCACTAACTTCACATAATGTAACAGTACCTCACTAACTTCACATAATGTAACAGTACCTCACTAACTTCACATAATGTAACAGTACCTCACTAACTTCACATAATGTAACAGTACCTAACAAACTTCACACAATGTAACAGTACCTCACTAACTTCACATAATGTAACAGTATTTATAATCTCTTTTTTTATGCTGTTTATGACCAAGCTCCACCTCTCCCCCTCCCTGACTGCCTCTTATGAGTTGACATGCAAAACTAACCTTTCTTTCTGGACACTGCTTGTGGTCAGACTCTTGAAACCTGCCTCTTGATCAGGCAAACTCAAACTGGCTTGCTGGCATACTTCTGTCGGACTGGAGAGTGTCTGATAACGGGTGATGATGGACGTAACAGAATGACCCGTAGGCAGACCAGCTATGAAGGAGAGGGCAGCACCTATATGGGATTTCAGGTCAATTATTATATAACAAGATAAAGTCACTGAAAATATAACAACAAGAGTCCAGACAGTGACATAAAAACTAGAGTCAGTACAAGGTCCAGATAATGACACGACTACAGAGTCTACAAGGTACAGACAGTGACATGAAAACAAGAGTCAGTACAAGGTATAGACAGTGACATGAAAACAAGAGTCAGTACAAGGTATAGACAGTGACATGAAAACAAGAGTCAGTACAAGGTACAGATAGTGACATGACACGTACACGTTTCAGAAGAGAAAATTGGATTACGGAAAACAAATTCAGAATACAAAATGCTGGCAAGGAAAACATTGCTAGATAAATTAATCTACAAAATAATATATGTGTGTGTGTGTTGACAGGACAAAGACAAGAGATAACAATACAAGTTGTTAAATTCATTACATGTGGAGATATTGTGTCAGAGACAACACAAGAGAGCAGAATCATTGATGGACAAAGTGTAATTATTGATGGTACAGTTATATATCAAGTGACATATTCTCTCTAGAACATTGTCTTCATCATGGATACTCTGAAAGCCTCTTTGTCCCTGGCAAGCACGCCTGCATTGGCCAGAGACATGGGCATACATTCTTTCATGTTTCTGGTCCATCGTCTTCTTGGTCTTCCTCTTCTTCTCTCACCTGACACTCTGCCCTCTAGAATCAGCTTTTCAATATTATGACGCTTTAAGCATCTAAAATACTGCAGCTTCCTTCTTATGATAGTATTTAGAAGCCACCATTCATTTAGTTTCAGTAATTTCAACATTTCCTGGTTCTTCTTTTTCTCTATCCGTGATATTCGTAGGATCTTTCTGTGGGACTTCGTTTCAAATGCATTTATTCTTTTGGATATTGTCTGGTTTAAAATCTGAGTCTCGCGTCCATATGATGCCACTGGTTAAACACTGGTTTGAGTGTTGCAATTGCGAGTGTTCTTTATCACATCTTGTGGTAACTATGCTCCTCAAATAGTTGTACCACCATCTTGTGATAACTTGCTCCTCTAATTTGACATCAGTTGTTTCATTTGTAAAATCCATTATTTTTGTTAGAGTTGATGGTTAGACCGATTTATTCTGAGAAATTCTGAAATGGTCAATTTTTTTTCTTGAGCATCTAGATAGTGTTGAGGTAAGGAAAGTCTGATCGTTTGCAAAGTCTAGATTGTAGGTTCCCAAAGTACCAACCACCCCCCCTTCCAGTGGGTGATAGCTTCTAGGACGCAATAGTGGGTTCAGAAGCAATTGGGAGGCATTCAGGCAGTCTAGAGGTCAGTGGCTCCTTATAGAAGAAATTAATATACGATTTATATTTAAAAATTAATTATTTCCATGATTTTGCAACGTATTTTGTAATATCTTTGATGGTGTTTTAATTATTACAATAATATTCTTACTACTGTAATGCAATCTCTTAATATGCATTCTGAATTTCCATATTGAAACAATTGTATAAAACTGTTCATAATGTTGTTCGAGCACACATTTTATAATCTTGACATATGGTCTATGTTTGCTCACAATCAGTATAGCAATAACCGTGTTCAAGATGAAGTACATATTGGCCAATAATTTTTCAATAATTTAACTGCATAAGCAGTAATGTATCATTAGTTGTTCTTCTTCTTCTTTCGTTCACTTGATACATGTCTATACCTGTTATCATTAGTTGTTATTTATGCCGAAAATATGAAACGGTTTGAATGTATTATAATTGAACTATTAATAATAGTTGCCATTACAACATTTATCTCAAATGGACAGTAACACAGCAAAGTTTGGGAACCTATGGTCTAGATCTTCTAAAATTGTATTTCCAAACCATGGAATATGTAGATACTTCATTTTTGTAACCATAAGCACAACCTAGTCAATTGCAATTCTGAAAAGCACTGGTGGCCTAACTCAGCCTTGTCTGACTCCTATTTCTGCCACAGACACTACACATACAGCTACATCACAAACAGACGCAGATTATGTGGTACACACAAGTAATGCTACATACCAAGTTGGGAATCTTCTGGTTGAGGGAAAATCTGTGTATGTGCTGCACTGACTGTTTCATTTATTGGAAGACTTTGATTGATCTGTCCTGTGTGGGATGCCAGCTCTACAAGTGATGATGGCAGCTGATGTTGCATGCCTGAGAAAGAGTTGTTCAGTTAACATAAATCACATGATCTATTATCTTATATAAGACACATTCTTGCATCAACACTTACAAGTAAAGCATCCAGTGTATGCAGACATAAACAGATTGACATCACATTAGACAGACATAAAACATCAAGTTCAACAGACAGATCAAGTTGTACAAAGTGAGATCCATGCTTTCATGGCTGGTTGATGATGAGGACACTGCTTTTGATAAGACAGATAAGATGTACAAAGTGAGATTCATATTGAATGTGTTGCTTCCAAGGTTTTAACATTATTATTCACCATCACAACACTGGAGTTCAGTTGAGGGTACGATTTCCTCTAAAAGCAAAATGATTTGCATTCAAACAATTTATGAAGTCAAAGTCAACACGGTGGGGAATAAAGGTCTACATGACATGTGAAGCCAGCACATGATACATTTTGAATGTAGAAATATGTATTGGAAGAACCGAAGATGATATTCTAGAGCTGAGTATTGTTGGTAGTGCCATCACTAGAACTCTTGACTTGAGCAGATTTAGTCAAAAAAAACCATATCGTTGTCATAGACATGTTTTATAAAAAGTGTCACTCTCTCTGACCAGCTATGATACAATGAATATGAAACATTTGCAGTGGGAACTGCAATGGTGAATAGAAAAGTTTACCAAAAAAGAGCTGACAAGAAACAAGATAATGGTCAGAATTTGTTTCTCATAATAGCATTGTATGTTCATCATCATCATCATCAGGTGCCATGCCGACTGACGTAGTCGGTCATGGCTCTCCACAGCTCTGTCAACAGTATTATGTATAAAGATCGTTGTTGTTTCCTTGCCGTGCCAGGTTGTCAAACTGTCTAATATTTTCTCACGTTGTCACCCTCTGTCTCTGGTGCCTTCAATCTTGCCTGTTGTGATTATGTTCTCTAAACCTGTCTGTCTCATGAAGTGGCCAAAAAAAGATTGCCTTTTTCTTATATTGTTGATTAAGGTCTGTTTCGCATTTGACTCTTTCAACACCTCTACATTAGTTTTTCTGTCAGTCCATGGTATTCTTAGCATTCTTCTGTAGAACCACATCTCTGTTGCCTCTAATTTCCCACTTTCCAGTTTGTTTATTGTCCAAGACTCGCACCCATATGTTAGTATAGGGGTTATATAGCACTGCAGAACTCTCTTTCTCAGTTCTAATGACAAGGTCATATTACACAGTATATTAGGTTAGTTAGGTTAGTTAGGTTAGTTAGTTAGTTAGTTAGTTAGTTGTTAGTTAGTTAGTTAGTTAGTTAGTTGGTTGGTTGGTTGGTTGGTCGTTGGATCATCATCACTGCACTTCGGACAAGTCCATAGGTGCTCGGATCTCTCCTTGAAGGCCATTACATGTTGACTGACGGTCTCTGTACACAGTTGATTGTCCATCATTCTTTCTTGCCCATGAAACTGCTCCTTTCTAGCAACACCACATTTCAAACCAAGCTCCATTATTCTAATAATCATGGAACAAGAGTCGTCGTCACTTATACAGCCATTTTTTGTGCGTTTTCCCATAGGGGTGTTCAAAATGTCTGCCCGATCCATCTCTCCACCAACAGCCGTAGTAGTCACATGTGCAGCCAACCTGTCTCTCATTACCCCGGAATCCTGCATATACTAGCACAAAAATAAAAGTTAAAAATAAAAATCACTTTACGCACAGAAACATTAACAAGTATCTCCATACTCAACAGCCAACAACATTTGTTCTGTATGTGCCTTTAAATTGAATAAAATGATCATGTCAGTGACTTTCCAATTATGGAATGCAAGGGCAGATCTTTACAAAAAGTAAAGAGCAAGTTTCGGTTCAGTTAATGCAGTACTTATCTGTGCCTAAAGCTAGGGTCTACATGGTGGGAGGACTGGAACACAAATAAGGAGTACTGGACAACATAAGGTCAGCCAATATTATATAACATAAAATCATCTTATGTCTTACTTCTTGTAAAATTACTAACATCTGTTGGGATGTCCTTTTTGTGTATTTTGTGCTCAGGAGACCCGGGGTGGGGAGGGGGGATATGGAATTTTTAAGAGACAGTTGGCTTTTATAAGTTCAAAGGTTAAGTTAAACATACGTGAGATGAATTATCACTGCAAGTGATCATCATCGCACTCCAGACAGACAACCTCATGGACAGCTATATGGTCAGACATACAACTATACGGTCAGACAGGCAACTATAAGGTCTGGCATGCAACTATAAGGTCTGGCAGGCAACTATAAGGTCTGGCAGGCAACTATAAGGTTAGACAGGCAACTATAAGGTCTGGCAGACAACGATAAGACTAGGCAGACAACTATAAGGTCTGGCAGGCAACTATAAGGTCTGGAAGGCAACTATAAGGTCTGGCAGGCAACTATAAGGTCAGACAGGCAACTATAAGATCAGACAGACAACTATAAGGTCTGGCAGTCAACTATAAGGTCTGGCAGGCAACTATAAGGTCTGGCAGGAAACTATAAGGTCTGGAAGGCAACTATAAGGTCTGGCAGGCAACTTTAAGGTCAGACAGGCAACTATAAGATCAGACAGACAACTATAAGGTCTGGCAGTCAACTATAAGGTCTGGCAGGCAACTATAAGGTCTGTCAGGCAACTATAAGGTCAGGCAGGCAACTATAAGGTCTGGCAGGCAACTATAAGGTCTGGCGGGCAACTATAAGGTTAGACAGGCAACTATAAGGTCTGGCAGACAACGATAAGACTAGGCAGACAACTATAAGGTCTGGCAGGCAACTATAAGGTCTGGCAGGCAACTATAAGGTCTGGCAGGCAACTATAAGGTCTGGTAGGCAACTATAAGGTCTGGCAGGCAACTATAAGGTCAGACACATAGACAACAATAAGGTCAGACAAACAACTATAAGGTCAGGCAGACAACTATAAGGTCAGACACATAGACAACAATAAGGTCAGACAGCTATAAGGTCTGGCAGGCAACTATAAGGTCTGGCAGGCAACTATAAGGTATGGAAGGCAACTATAAGACCGGCAGACAACTATAAGATCGGACAGACAACTATAAAATCAGACAGACAACTATAAGGTCTGGCAGACAACTATAAGGTTAGACAGACAACTATAAGGTCAGACAGATAACTTATGAGGTCAGACAAACAACTATTAGGTCAGACAGACAACTATAAGGTCTGGCAGGCAACTATAAGACCAAGGAGACAACTATATGGCCAGACACATAGACAACAATAAGGTCAGACAGACAACTATAAGGTCAGACAGACAACTATAAGGTCAGACAGACAACTATAAGGTCTGGCAGACAACTATAAGGTCAGACACATAGACAACAATAAGGTCAGACAGACAATTATAAGGTCTGGCAGACAACTATAAGGTCTGGCAGACAACTATAAGGTCTGGCAGACAACTATAAGGTCAGACAGACATCTATAAGGTCAGACAGACAACTATAAGGTCTGGCAGACAACTATACAGTCAGACACACATCATAGTCAATAAGAATGAGTAAACTTATGTACAAATTTCGTATTAGAATGACCTGCTGGAGTACTTGAACTTGTCTTGCGGGCCTGCACCGTTGCGGGTAATGGCAGACGTGCTGCACTATTCCTCTTTTTCTGCTTGCCAGCACACTGTTCTGTTATCTCATCAGCGCAGAGTTTATGAAGGACCATGTCACAGCCTGAATCATGAAATGCACAATATTAGCCACAACAATCCAGAACAGTGATTAATGTTTGTAGAACTTCTCAATCTCTCTCTCTGTCACTCTGTGTATGTATAAGTGTACATGCTTGTGTGGACATATCTGTATGTGCGTGTGGACATATCTGTATGTGCGTGTGTGTATATATGTGTTTGCACGCGTGTTTGTGCGCGTGCGTGCATGTGTGTGTGTGCATGCATGTGTATTAGTTAAATAGTTTGTTCTTTTCATGTCATAGGTGGCCCATGGGGCAGAGGTTTTGATTCTCCATGTGTCGCAGTCGGCTGCCTGCACACATACTGCATGTGTATAGGTGTGTATATATATGTGCATATGCGCAGGTGTGTATGTGTATATATGTGAGTGTAGGTGTGTATATGTGTACAAGGATGTGTGTGAATGTGTTTGCAAATGTTACACACTATGAAAAGACATACTTCTACACCCTAAGCACATTATTAAACACAAACACAGATATGGACACACACACCAGTCATAAATACACGCCTACGCACTGACAGCAAACTTATATACACTATACAGTTATGAAACTGTTGTTCGCCCATCACATGATGATGACGAGCATATGTTACATCGACTTTTGAAATTCAGTGACAGTTATGTCCTTGACTATGAGTTCATAGGTGGTTAATATGCCATATTAAAGCCACAAATGTCCTAGAATAGTTCGGGTATGAGATGACAACTGCAGATGGTTTTTGGTCAAGCCATGACTTTCTAGCAACTTTCTGCTGTTGAGCTGCTGCATTTTCCTTTTTTTACAAGATGCTTCACCCTTTCCATAGGGCGTTCAAAATGCCTGCCTGATCCATCGCTCCACCTACAGCTGTAGTAGCCACGTGTGCTGACAAACTATCTGCTCTCTCAGTACCCAGACTCCCGCATGTCCCGGCACACAAATAAAAGTCACTTTTCACACACATTAATTCTTCAAAGCATCCAACCACTATTCCCGAATGCACTCCACTTGCACTTTCACAATCATGCTCATTGAGTTGCAGTCTGCGAGCACATCTATTTCAAAGATTTGGTTACTGCCACAATCTCCATTGTCATGTTGCTTGTCATCTGAGCGAAAGCCCTTTCCTCTCTGATGGTCTCCCTCACCTTTGAGCCATGAAGGTCCAGGCACTCCTGATGTGTCTCTCAACCAACCCATCTGTATATATAATCATATCACCTTCCCTGGAATTCTCACAGACCAGAGCTTGCACCTCCAACTCCACAACTGTCAGACACCATTCATTGGATTCTCTATTGAGTGTTATTATTACTTTCATGACTGTCAGACACTCTATGGGCGTCCGACACCATTCCGCACCAGGTAGCACATCTTTCAACCTACACACACTTTGTATAATGTCCTCTGCTTAGTTTAGTGCTGGATTGAAGTCGCTGGTTAGAATTCTCATCTAGTTCTCCTTTTCATTGAGAAGTGGAAAAGATCCTGATGAGGTTGAGCCATATAATGTTTTAATTACATCAGAGAAGTTTCTCAAATCATTGGTGTCTGCTTATCTTTGTATCTCATCTTCTTTCTTACTCAGCCATGAGTCATTCATCTGCCATCAGTTGAGGCTATCTTTGAGAGCCTGCAGATAATGCAGTTGAGGGTATCTTTTTTTTTTAGAAGTTGATTTTGGAATTCCATGCTTCTAAAGCCAGTGGGAAAACCTTTTCATTTTGGGTAATTTTCGTGGATGTAAAAATGACTTCCTCTGGGGATTTTGATTCAAGTGAGGAGTAGTTGTGCAAAGTGTCAATCTCAATCTCTTGTTAGATCTCATTTGAAACCAGTGGTAAGACGAATCGAGACGACTATGATATTAGTAGATGTACAACATATGACAGCCTCATCTAGTCTGTTCTAGAAAACACACTTGATGTTATCCAACGACAATGATATTAACACAAAACTTTGAAAAAACAGTAGCCCACATGATACTGGAAAAAAACACTGCAAAATATTGGCATGAAGTAGTACTACTGTGAAGTCATACTACTACACACTCTAACACTGG
This sequence comes from Meghimatium bilineatum, assembly GCA_034231615.1. Taxonomy (NCBI): domain Eukaryota; kingdom Metazoa; phylum Mollusca; class Gastropoda; order Stylommatophora; family Philomycidae; genus Meghimatium; species Meghimatium bilineatum. The sequence goes on along the minus strand of CM067304.1, from coordinate 75,449,452 downwards.
TAACCTTGGCAGCCAACTCTGCAGACAATCACACTTCTACAAGTACACTGCTACTCACTCTGACACTGATAGCCTTGGCAACCAACTCCCCAGACAAGGTTACCACAGAAGCTACATAATGTGGTCACATAGAAGTGTTGTAAGGTGAACTGGTGACCTTTAACAGCCTGCAGATAATGAGTGCATATGTAAACCTCTTCAGATGAAAGAAGGCAAAAACAACTAACATTATTTTAATAAACCTTATATTTAGAAAAAAACCTTACAGAATAAGAACAAAAACTTGACCACATACTTTAACCTTTAGCAAGCCAGATTAAAAAATATGAAAGGTCTCCCTGCCACCGGATTCTTTTTTGAAAATTTGCGTTATTGATGGTGACTGTTTTGAAAATGTGATAATTTTTTGGTTGTTAGAGATATTTAAATAATATTTGCACATATAAATAAAGAATTGAATTATGCATATATTGGTGTAATTTATGTATGTGTGTGTGTGATACTAGACATATGAGAAAGTGGTAAAGACGTTTTTCACAAAAAACATATATTTTATAACAAATAAAGAGGAAAAAAATGAGAAAAAAGAATAACTTACCTTACATATCGAATTCCTTGGCAACACTGTAAACTAAATCATGCAAATCTGTTGTATTTATGTTCTTTCACTGCGAAATTATCAAAATATAGCCGGGAGAACTGTATAAAACATGTAGATTTGCAGTAAAATCGTTCTTTGAGCTTAGGCCTAGAGTTATTTTTTCTGCCACTTCAAAATATTCAATATCAAACGTACAAGTCCCCAAACCAACACGGCATTCTGTATATTCACTGCTGTGAAACTAAATAACCTAATAATCCATGATTCAAGCCACTATTCAATGTTATTTTATTCGAAATACGATGAAATAAAGGTATATAAAACCGATCCATCATCATGGCATCGTACCGATGTACAGATGTGGTCAGATTAATTGCTCTTAAACTTTTAAGAATAGATAGCCATTCTCAAAAACGATCATTTCGGAAGTGGGGGATGTACCGGCTTTGATTGCGCATGTCCCCAGCTATGTGCACGGACTGTGGTACGTGTAAATCTCACGATATTATCGTAGGGTGGACGGGCCGCCAAAAGTGTGCGCGGCCATTTTGTTTCTCGGCGGCTGGGATTGATATAGGCTCGGTGACGGTTAATGTTTCTTTACTTTAACAACCTACATACTTTAGTGTATCTGTTACTTTGACAACCTACATAATCTAGTGTATCTGTTACTTTGACCACCTACATACTTTAGCGTATGTTACTTTGACAACCTACATACTTTATTAAAGCAAAATGAATTAAACAGGTTACTAAAAACACTTACCTTGCCTATGAATAAAAAATATAAAAAAGTATATATAAAAACACATACAATAAAACTACACAGGACAATTCTCCACATATCGGCTCAAATGGAACCTTTTTCAAGAGACAAATAACAATAAACACCACAATAATAAACAAAATAGATGACTTTCATCAAGCCATGTCTCCATGACGCAGGAATGGAAACGCAGCCAGTAAAAGAGAAAATGTGTGCATTCATTATAAACAAACTGGAAAGTGGGAAATTATAGGCAATATAGATGTGGTTGGGGTGTTTATAATGAATGCAAGTACAATATAAGAAAAATACCTTTTTTGTCACTTTATCAGACAGGCAGACCACCTACATACTTTAGTATATCTGTTACTTTGACAACCTACAAAATGTAGTGTATCTGTTACTTTAACAACCTACATACTTTAGTGTATCTGTTACTTTGACCACCTACATAATCTAGTGTATCTGTTACTTTGACCACCTACATAATCTAGTGTATGTTACTTTGACCACCTACATAATCTAGTGTATCTGTTACTTTGACCACCTACATAATCTAGTGTATGTTACTTTGACCACCTACATAATCTAGTGTATCTGTTACTTTAACCACCTACATACTTTAGTGTATCTGTTACTTTGACCACCTACATAATCTAGTGTATCTGTTACTTTAACCACCTACATACTTTAGTGTATCTGTTACTTTGACCACCTACATACTTTAGTGTATCTGTTACTTTGACCACCTACATAATCTAGTGTATCTGTTACTTTAACCACCTACATACTTTAGTGTATCTGGTACTTTGACCACCTCCATACTTTAGTGTATCTGTTACTTTGACCACCTACATACTTACATAGTTACCTTGACTACCCACCTTAGCCCTGCTAGACCGTGAGCCAGGAAACTTGATACTTTTCTTGTCTCTCATCAAGAAAGTCTGCATTCTATCCAAGGTGGCACTATGTACAGTTTTGGTTCCGCCAAGAGAACGAAGGAAGGTAGCCAAAGCCCATCCTGTGGCTAAATCTCTGTCTACTATCACACCACGGCTGTTGTCCTCAGCACTGCATAGAAAGACATGAACATTTACAACACATGCTATATTATACAAAATTTACAGAACAATATGCATACAGTATAAGAAGTACAGAACAGAACCACTAGTTGCTATCAGACATGCAAGGCACATATGACTAGTTGGTATCAGAGACTTACTAGAGACATATTTTTTTGAGAGAAAATAAAAATAAAAAAATGACAAAAGTAAGCAGATAAGGCCAAAGGTAAGATCCTTTAAATATGATCGCAGAGGAGTGGATGTTGTGAGCAGAATTCGACAAGACAAACGTAAGGCTCAAGTAGTGGGAAATCTGGTGTGGGATAGGCCCCCCTGGTGGAACGAAGAGGTTCAAAGGGCATGGAGCGAGAAACGGAAAGCAGTATCACTATGGCAAAGGGCACGGAAACGTGTTGCGGCTCAGCCCATGGAGGTCGCACAATTGAAACGGAAGAAAGATATCTTAGTCCAAACATTCAAAGATATTGCAAAGTCAGCAAAGGCGTCAAAATGGGACGAATTTTGCAAAGAGATCACACGCGAAAAGTCACTAAAATTGTTCTGGCGGTTACACAAATCCATGAATGGTCTCACAAGACGCGTGACTATTGCCGATTTCCAGAGCGACGATACCGTCTGGCAGAAGACGGACGAGACAAAAGGTGCGGCATTGCTGGCACACTACACCGCACAAATTGGTCAGAGAAATGTGGAGGCATATCAAGAAATCAGGAAAACGCTCACAGACACGTGTAAGAACTTGAGCATGGAAAACCATATGCTAATCACAGTTGAAGAAATCAGGAAGGCACTGAAAAGTACAAAAAATACAGCACCAGGGCCAGATGGCATTAGATACATTGACATTAGTCGAAGAACGGATGAGGAGTTGGGAGAGTTGGCGGACATGTTCAATAATAGCTTTCTAAAGGGCACAGTGAAAGAAGACTGGTTGCACAGCTATTTAGTTCCACTACACAAACCTGGGAAGGACCACACCAGGATACATGGCTACAGAATAATAACTATGCAGAATACGATTGGCAAGCTTTTGGAAAAAATTGTGGCCCGGAAGGTATCGTGTTATCTTGAAAGAAATAAGTGTTTACCAACATTGTTAGGAGGATATCGTCCAGGAAAGAAGACATGGCAAAATGCAGCCATATTTGCGCAGGATGTTTTTGAGGGGTTCGATTCGCGCATGGAGACATGTGCGGTCGCAATAGACCTTGAGGATGCGTACAATAGGGTGTCCTTGGATATCTTGATGCACCAGCTGTTAAATCTTGCAGTTAATCCTTTTGTCGTGCGTTGGGTTGGCGCTGCCCTGATGCACAGGGTTGTAGTTCTTAAGTGTGGTAACTGGATATCTACACCAACGGTTATTAGCCCTGGCCTGCCACAGGGATCGCCTCTATCTCCTGTACTTTTCAATGTATACACAGTACATATTGCTGGCAATCAAATCACAGGCGTTGGCAGAACGATGTCATATGCCGATGATATCCTGGTGTATAGACAGGGCAGAAATCGAGAAGAGTGCGTCGTGGAACTACAGAAGGAGCTGCTACAGGAGCCACGTCCATAGTTGCTCCGATCTCTGCTTGAGTGTATCCGCCATTACACTTCTGCTGACAGTACCGGTTCTATGCTAGTTGACCATCATTCTTCTGCGCCATCCAAAATGTTCACTTCTAGCAACACCGCATTTCAATCCCTGATCTTTAATCCTAGCCATTGAAAAGGAATCATCATCCACATTAGACTCACTCTCGTGTGCTATATCTCTTAAGGAGTTCAAAACATAATCGCAATATATTGTCCCATCGCCCTGTGCCACAATTGCGCATGATGCCAGTTGATCCGCTCTTTCATTGCCTCGAATACCCACATGTCCCAGCACGAAAATAAATGTAACCACTTTCAGCCTTGCCTTTCTCAAGGCCTCAATCCATTGTTCGCGAACGAGATCCACTTGTACCTTCTTAATCATACTCATAGAGTCACTCAAGATGCAGACCTGCTTTATCTTCTGTGTACATACCCACTTAAATGCCCTGGTCACCGCCATAGTCTTCATGGTCATACTAGTCGTAGTGATCACAAAGGCACCACTCTCTTCCCTGATCGTTTTACCTGCGCACTGAGCTGTGAAGGTCCAAGTACTGCGAACATGTATAATCACAGATCTATCAGTGTATATAATCACATCTCCCTCTTTCGTATTCTCACTGACCAAAGCCTGCACTTCTTTCTCCACAGCTGTGGGACACCATTCTCTGCATTCCCTGCTAAGTGATATTACTACCCTCAAACAAGTTTCAAAATCTGTGGGTAGACTTATCCATTCCACACCTGCTGCCACATCCTGCAATCTGCACACGCTTTGTATGACATCCTCAGCACGTCCCATCCACGACCTTCCTCTCTTGAGTCTGCTGCCTTTAACTTTCTGTATTTCGGAATGCAACGGGTGTTCCTTATCTGCATGTATTTGAAAGTACGCCCTGCACAGCAATACTGTAATCTGTGCTCAGCTGTTGGACAGTCAAGTAGGTATCGCATAGCTCTTGTCGATGTGTCTCTTGTGCACCAAGTATCAATGTGTCAACCAGTGTCAGGCAGTATCAACCAGTTTCAGGTAATCACAGAACCAGCAATCACAGTAAAGGGACAGAAACTCAATATTGCCAAAAAGTTTGTATATCTCGACAGTACCCTATCGCACACTGCGACAATTTATGAGGATGTTGTATCAGTGCGGCATTCAGGAGCCTTAATATGTATTACTTGCTTCAGTGCTGCATTCAGGAGCCTTCATGTGTATTACTTGCATCAGTGCGGCATTCAGGAGCCTACGTGTGTATTACTTGCATCAGTGCGGCATTCAGGAGCCTTCATGACAAAGTCTGGATCAGGCATGGTCTCAGATTGACAACTAAGTTGGACGTGTCCTTTCCTCATCTTAATCCAGATTAGAGTTTATGAAAAACACTGTCTTTAGACATTGATGACCTGTTACGAAGTGTAGCAGAAAATGTGGATAACCTACCCAAAATATCTAAGGTGTGGCATCAATAATTCTTCAGCAACTTTCACTTCTAATGACCTGTCCATGTTATCATGGACTCTTTGAATACCATATAAGCTGCCCATACCTGCAGATAGGTCACAGATAATTTAATCAACATGTCATGTTCATTTAAAAATTATACAAATTCAATCAAACAATAAATAAGTCTGTTACTCCTTAATAACAGTATGTCTATCAATAATTCACATTGACTAGGTGTATCAACAAGATTCAACCAACCAATCCATCAGTTTCATCTAGATACCAATATTCATATACCAATATTCATATATCAATATTCATATATCAATATTCATATATCAATATTCATATACCAATATCCCGCCGAAGATGGATGTGTCGGGCCATTGGCACAAATAAAACGGTGACACAGCGCATTTCCATTTTCTGGACTACATCCTGCTGGAAATCTAGCAGGACCATGATCCAGCTAGATCCAGTTGGAGTTTGAGAATGAACTCAGAAGAAGAAGATATACCAATATTCAAATATCAATATTCATATCTATTCTTTCCAGTTGATTTCATTATTGTTTAATAACATCCTTTCCCGCATGGTTTGCATCTGTGAGTTTCACCAAAGGCACACTAGAAAAACCATCCATGCAACAGAAAACCTTAGTATATGCCGTTATATTGAGATTCTCTTCTTATAGAAGCTTCATGGCAAATCATCTATGTAATTTCTCATGCTTTTATTAAAAAGCTTCTCATGCTTTTATTATGTTGTTGTAATGTGTTTTATGTTTTGTTATTTTTATATATGTATGCACTCTCTGTGGTTGGGAGGGAGCCAGAGATGTACTGGGAAGCACTGGGAAGAAGAAAACGGACAGGACTGCTTTTTTCCTATGTCTGAGGCACAGTGATTCAGGACATGACAATCCATTTGACTTGAAAATATGGTTCCATTGCCTGGAGCAATAGAGAAGTTCGGTATACCCAGGCAATTGGTGGTGGGGAATGAGCACAGTGAACCCTATCTTGGCTGTAGTGGCTCGGAGCAGTGCTCATCTACTTACTGAACATCACATCCATCTACTCACTGAACATCATATCCACCTATTCAATGAACATCACATCCCTCTACACACTGAACATCATATCCAACTATTCAATGAACATCACATCCATCAACTCACTGAACATCATATCCAACTATTCAATGAACATCACATCCATCTACTCACTGAACATCATATCCAACTATTCAATGAACATCACATCCATCTACTCACTGAACATCACATCCATCTACACACTGAACATCATATCCAACTATTCAATGAACATCACATCCATCTACACACTGAACATCATATCCAACTATTCAATGAACATCACATCCATCTACTCACTGAACATCATATCCAACTATTCAATGAACATCACATCCATCTACTCACTGAACATCATATACAACTATTCAATGAACATCACATCCATCTACTCACTGAACATCATATCCAACTATTCACTGAACATCACATCCATCTACACACTGAACATCATATCCAACTATTCAATGAACATCACATCCATCTACTCACTGAACATCATATCCAACTATTCAATGAACATCACATCCATCTACTCACTGAACATCATATCCAACTATTCAATGAACATCACATCCATCTACTCACTGAACATCACATCCATCTACACACTGAACATCATATCCAACTATTCAATGAACATCACATCCATCTACTTACTGAACATCACATCCATCTACTCACTGAACATCACATCCATCTACTCACTGAACATCACACTCATTTACTCACTGAACATCACACTCATCTACTCACTGAACATCACATCCATCTACTCACTGAACATCACATCCATCTACTCACTGAACATCACATCCATCTATTCACTGAACATCACACTCAACTTCAAAACTGAACATCACAAACTTCAAACTGAACATCACACTCAACTTCAAACTGAACATAACATCCATGTATTCACTGAACATCACATCCATCTACACACTGAACATCATATCCATCTACTTACTGAACATCACATCCATCTACTCACTGAACATCACATCCATCTACTCACTGAACATCACATCCATCTACTCACTGAACATCACATCCATCTACTCACTGAACATCACACTCATCTACTCACTGAACATCACACTCATCTACTCACTGAACATCACACTCATCTACTTACTGAACATCACATCCATCTACTCACTGAACATCATATCCAACTATTCAATGAACATCACATCCATCTACTCACTGAACATCATATCCAACTATTCAATGAACATCACATCCATCTACTCACTGAACATCACATCCATCTACTCACTGAACATCATATCCAACTATTCAGTGAACATCACATCCATCTATTCACTTAACATCACACTCAACTTCAAAACTGAACATCACAAACATCAAACTGAACATCACACTCAACTTCAAACTGAACATCACACTCAACTTCAAACTGAACATCACACTCAACTTCACACTGAACATCACACTCACCTTCACACTGAACATCACACTCAACTTCAAACTGAACATCACACTCAACTTCAAACTTAACATCACACTCAACTTCAAACTTAACATCACACTCAACTTCAAACTGAACATCACACTCAACTTCAAACTGAATATCACACTCAACTTCAAACTGAACATCACACTCAACTTCAAACTTAACATCACACTCAACTTCAAACTGAACATCATACTCAACTTCAAACTGAACATCACATCCATCTACTCACTGAACATCACATCCTTCTACTCACTGAACATCACATCAATCTACTTACTGAACATCACATCCATCTACTCACTGAACATCACATCCATCTACTCACTGAACATCACATACATCTACACACTGAACATCATATCCATCTACTCAGTGAACATCACATCCTTCTACTCACTGAACATCACATCCTTCTACTCACTGAACATCACATCCATCTACTCAGTGAACATCACATCCTTCTACTCACTGAACATCACATCCTTCTACTCACTGAACATCACACTCATCTACTCACTGAACATCACATACATCTACACACTGAACATCATATCCTTCTACTCAGTGAACATCACATCCATCTACACACTGAACATCACATCCATCTACTCACTGAACATCACATCAATCTACTCACTGAACATCACATACATCTACACACTGAACATCATATCCATCTACTTACTGAACATCACATCCATCTACTCACTGAACATCACATCCATCTACTCACTGAACATCACATACATCTACACACTGAACATCATATCCATCTACTCAGTGAACATCACATCCATCTACACACTGAACATCACATCCATCTACTCAGTGAACATCACATCCTTCTACTCACTGAACATCACATCAATCTACTTACTGAACATCACATCCATCTACTCACTGAACATCACATCCATCTACTCACTGAACATCACATACATCTACACACTGAACATCACATCCATCTACTCAGTGAACATCACATCCTTCTACTCACTGAACATCACATCCTTCTACTCACTGAACATCACACTCATCTACACACTGAACATCACATCCATCTACTCACTGAACATCACATCCTTCTACTCACTGAACATCACACTCATCTACACACTGAACATCACATCCATCTACTCACTGAACATCACATCCTTCTACTCACTGAACATCACATCCATCTACTCACTGAACATCACATCCATCTACTCACTGAACATCACACTCATCTACTTACTGAACATCACATCCATCTACTCACTGAACATCACACTCATCTACTCACTGAACATCACACTCATCTACTCACTGAACATCACACTCATCTACTCACTGAACATCACATCCATCTACTCACTGAACATCACATCCATCTACTCACTGAACATCACATCCATCTACTCACTGAACATCACATCCATCTACACACTGAACATCACACTCATCTACTCACTGAACATCACACTCATCTACATACTGAACATCACATCACATCTACTCACTGAACATCACACTCATCTACACACTGAACATCACATCCATCTACTCACTGAACATCAGATCCATCTACTCACTGAACATCACACTCATCTACACACTGAACATCACATCCATCTACTTACTGAACATCACATCCAAATACTCTCTGAACATCATATCCAACTATTCAGTGAACATCACATCAATCTACTTACTGAACATCACATCCATCTACTCACTGAACATCACACTCATCTACTCACTGAACATCACATCCATCTACTCACTGAACATCACATCCATCTACTCACTCAACATCACATTCATCTACTTACTGAACATCACATCCATCTACTCTCTGAACATCATATCCAACTATTCAGTGAACATCACATCCATCTACACACTGAACATCACACTCAACTTCAAACTGAACATCACACTCAACTTCAAACTGAACATAACATCCATGTATTCACTGAACATCACATCCATCTACTCACTGAACATCACATCCATCTACTCACTCAACATCACATCCATCTACTCACTGAACATCATATCCAACTATTCAGTGAACATCACATCCATCTATTCACTTAACATCACACTCAACTTCAAAACTGAACATCACAAACATCAAACTGAACATCACACTCAACTTCAAACTGAACATCACACTCAACTTCAAACTGAACATCACACTCAACTTCAAACTGAACATCACACTCAACTTCAAACTTAACATCACACTCAACTTCAAACTGAACATCATACTCAACTTCAAACTGAACATCACATCCATCTACTCACTGAACATCACATCCTTCTACTCACTGAACATCACATCAATCTACTTACTGAACATCACATCCATCTACTCACTGAACATCACATCCATCTACTCACTGAACATCACATACATCTACACACTGAACATCATATCCATCTACTCAGTGAACATCACATCCTTCTACTCACTGAACATCACATCCTTCTACTCACTGAACATCACATCCATCTACTCAGTGAACATCACATCCTTCTACTCACTGAACATCACATCCTTCTACTCACTGAACATCACACTCATCTACTCACTGAACATCACATACATCTACACACTGAACATCATATCCTTCTACTCAGTGAACATCACATCCATCTACACACTGAACATCACATCCATCTACTCACTGAACATCACATCAATCTACTCACTGAACATCACATACATCTACACACTGAACATCATATCCATCTACTTACTGAACATCACATCCATCTACTCACTGAACATCACATCCATCTACTCACTGAACATCACATACATCTACACACTGAACATCATATCCATCTACTCAGTGAACATCACATCCATCTACACACTGAACATCACATCCATCTACTCAGTGAACATCACATCCTTCTACTCACTGAACATCACATCAATCTACTTACTGAACATCACATCCATCTACTCACTGAACATCACATCCATCTACTCACTGAACATCACATACATCTACACACTGAACATCACATCCATCTACTCAGTGAACATCACATCCTTCTACTCACTGAACATCACATCCTTCTACTCACTGAACATCACACTCATCTACACACTGAACATCACATCCATCTACTCACTGAACATCACATCCTTCTACTCACTGAACATCACACTCATCTACACACTGAACATCACATCCATCTACTCACTGAACATCACATCCTTCTACTCACTGAACATCACATCCATCTACTCACTGAACATCACATCCATCTACTCACTGAACATCACACTCATCTACTTACTGAACATCACATCCATCTACTCACTGAACATCACACTCATCTACTCACTGAACATCACATCCATCTACACACTGAACATCACATCCTTCTACTCACTGAACATCACATCCATCTACTCACTGAACATCACATCCATCTACTCACTGAACATCACATCCATCTACTCACTGAACATCACACTCATCTACTCACTGAACATCACACTCATCTACATACTGAACATCACATCACATCTACTCACTGAACATCACATCCATCTACACACTGAACATCACATCCATCTACTCACTGAACATCACACTCATCTACTCACTGAACATCACACTCATCTACTCACTGAACATCACATCCATCTACACACTGAACATCACATACATCTACTCACTGAACATCACATACATCTACACACTCAACATCACATCCATCTACTCACTGAACATCACATCCATCTACTCACTGAACATCACATTCATCTACTTACTGAACATCACATCCATCTACTCTCTGAACATCATATCCAACTATTCAGTGAACATCACATCAATCTACTTACTGAACATCACATCCATCTACTCACTGAACATCACACTCATCTACTCACTGAACATCACATCCATCTACTCACTGAACATCACATCCATCTACTCACTCAACATCACATCCATCTACTCACTGAACATCACATCCATCTACTCACTGAACATCACATTCATCTACTTACTGAACATCACATCCATCTACTCTCTGAACATCATATCCAACTATTCAGTGAACATCACATCCATCTACACACTGAACATCACACTCAACTTCAAACTGAACATCACACTCAACTTCAAACTGAACATAACATCCATGTATTCACTGAACATCACATCCATCTACTCACTGAACATCACATCCATCTACTCACTCAACATCACATCCATCTACTCACTGAACATCACATCCATCTACTCACTGAACATCACATTCATCTACTTACTGAACATCACATCCATCTACTCTCTGAACATCATATCCAACTATTCAGTGAACATCACATCCATCTACACACTGAACATCACACTCAACTTCAAACTGAACATCACACTCAACTTCAAACTGAACATAACATCCATGTATTCACTGAACATCACATACATCTACACACTGAACATCACATCCATCTACTCACTGAACATCAGATAAAAATTTGTATTGACATGCTGACTTTGAAACAAACCTAGATCCTTCTTGCTACGAAAATCTGTGAGCAGATCAGCAATCTCTATTTGTACAGACTGTCGTGGTGCATGAAACATGGTACGTATAATATTCTCATTATCCGCCCTACTTCCGCCGCTAGACAAGATGTGGTCAATTTGACTAATGACATTGTCCTCCACTGATATGCTCAGCGGCTGCAATAAAAGGCAGACAATTGAAATACAGCCATGACAAACAAGAGCAATAATTAGGGGTTTCTTCTTCTGTATTCATTCTCAAACTCCTGCAGATTAGCAGGGCTAATTCAGAGAACAGAATTGTGTATCATGGTTAACAGATTAGCTGATATATTTGCACCTTTTTGTCTGACACACCTGTCTTCATCATGGCTGCTGGGTCACTATGACTCTACATGAGATGGGACAGCCAACTTTATCCCAAAACCTTCTTAGTCTCTTCTAGTATGTCTGATACCAGCTGGTAGTATGTGTCAAGTATGGCCTGACACATCTGACTTCATCATGGCTGCTGGGTCTCTCATGATATGCAAGGAAGGTAAACAGTGTTGTTATGCTTCACTCCCTTGTCAGGCCAGACAACACATGGACATGATGAAACTGTGTCAGGCCAGACAAGACACGGACATGATGAAACTGTGTCAGGTCAGACAACACATGGACATGATAAAACTGTGTCAGGTCAGACAACACATGGACATGATAAAACTGTGTCAGGTCAGACAACACATGGACATGATAAAACTGTGTCAGGTCAGACAACATGCGTACATGATAAAACTGTGTCAGGCCAGACAACACATGGACATGATGAAACTGTGTCAGGCCAGACAACACACGGACATGATGAAACTGTGTCAGACAAGACAACACATGGACATGATAAAACTGTGTCAGGCCAGACAACACACGGACATGATGAAACTGTGTCAGACAAGACAACACATGGACATGATAAAACTGTGTCAGGCCAGACAACACACGGACATGATGAAACTGTGTCAGGCCAGACAACACATGGACATGATAAAACTGTGTCAGGCCAGACAACACATGGACATGATAAAACTGTGTCAGGCCAGACAACACATGGACATGATGAAACTGTGTCAGGCCAGACAACACACGGACATGATGAAACTGTGTCAGACAAGACAACACATGGACATGATAAAACTGTGTCAGGCCAGACAACACATGGACATGATGAAACTGTGTCAGGCCAGACAACACACGGACATGATGAAACTGTGTCAGGTCAGACAACATGCGTACATGATAAAACTGTGTCAGGCCAGACAACACATGGACATGATGAAACTGTGTCAGGCCAGACAACACACGGACATGATGAAACTGTGTCAGACAAGACAACACATGGACATGATAAAACTGTGTCAGGCCAGACAACACATGGACATGATAAAACTGTGTCAGGCCAGACAACACATGGACATGATAAAACTGTGTCAGGCCAGACAACACATGGACATGATGAAACTGTGTCAGGCCAGACAACACACGGACATGATGAAACTGTGTCAGACAAGACAACACATGGACATGATAAAACTGTGTCAGGCCAGACAACACATGGACATGATAAAACTGTGTCAGGTCAGACAACATGCGTACATGATAAAACTGTGTCAGGCCAGACAACACATGGACATGATGAAACTGTGTCAGGCCAGACAACACACGGACATGATGAAACTGTGTCAGACAAGACAACACATGGACATGATAAAACTGTGTCAGGCCAGACAACACATGGACATGATGAAACTGTGTCAGGCCAGACAACATGCGTACATGATGAAACTGTGTCAGGCCAGACAACACATGGACATGATAAAACTGTGTCAGGCCAGACAACACACGGACATGATGAAACTGTGTCAGGCCAGACAACACATGGACATGATGAAACTGTCAGGCCAGACAACACACGGACATGATGAAACTGTGTCAGGCCAGACAACACATGGACATGATGAAACTGTCAGGCCAGACAACACATGGACATGATGATGATGGACGTGATGGAAGAACAATGTTGGGAAAATTTATGAAAGTATAAAGATCAATGTAGATCTTCATACTGCCCATTGTTGCCGGGTCTGAGATGGGAGCAAAGAATAGCAACCCTGTTTATCTTCCATGTATATCATAAGAGGTAACTAAGGTTATGAGGTAGAGTTGGCTGTCCCATCCCATAAAGGGTCGAAGTGACACATAGCCATGCTGATGATGGATGTTTCAGACCAAAAGGCACAGATAGGCAGCAATGTTGTAAACCATGACATAACACAATCTGCTCTCTGAACTAAATCCTGCTAATCTGCAGGAGTTTGAGAATGAATGCAGAAAATGAAGAACAATCACCATACTAGGGAGATCTTGCAGGAGTTTGAGAACAAAAACATAACTAACAAAGAAAAAAAATACTGCAAAATATACTCACAAACATGCCTACCATTACTAGTTTTTCCATGCAGTTATGTGCCTTTATGTGAGCACAAAGTTTCAGATTTGTTTTCACACAGTTTAGCATCCAACCATTTTGCAGATTTAATATTTTTAATAACTTTGATGCATATCATTTTCCTGTTCATAGAATTTTCAATATAGTTCTGTAGAATTTCACTTAAAAGAAGTCAGAAACTCTCTGTGCAATTACATGAGTATGTGTCCATGTTTCATACCTATAAACTGATACCATATACAATCTACTCACTGCCAGCTGGTAAACTAGCTAGAAGATATAAATCTACTCACTGCCAGCTGGTAAACTAGCTAGAAGATATAAATCTACTCACTGCCAGCTGGTAAACTAGCTAGAAGATATAAATCTACTCACTGCCAGCTGGTAAACTACCGTTAAGATCTGAATATAAACCCATCCGATTGTAGGCCGAGAACCTAATTATCCCTTCCCGAAAGTGGAGAAAGTCTAAGATCCGACTATAGACCGACATCCCCAACTTAACAATGCCGGCAATAATGAACTTCATCATCATAAGAAAGAACTGACATGCTAAATGGAAATTAACACAAACTTTTGCAACTGTAAGAAAATGGCATTCCTTTCATTTGCTTCACTCACATAACTTGAATGAATCAAGGAATGAAACCCAATTGGCTACTGTATTCTGGATCAATATATCCGAAAATAATGAATACCCAGTAGGCTGACTTCCCTATCCATGACTATAGACGGTTTATGAGGTGGCGAGACTTTGGGGAACAAAACTTCCCTGAATGAATTGTCTGTGTTGGGTGTCTGGGCGTTATGACGCAGAACAGCGCTAGTGAATAGTAATTACTACGTAACTATTATGTCACCGGCTTCTGACAGTGACGTTTAAGTGGGAAATGATGAAAGGCAAGACAGCGAGATCACGTTTGTTTTTATAAGATACAGAAGAGTTTGAACTTTGTTCCTGGTTATGTTTACCATGTGGGGAGAATACGGTAATAAAATAAACATAACAGAGGATTGTGAAATTGATCTTGTCTTCCACTAAATGTACAGTGGTTGGGGGAGGGAATAAATTCGACGGAATTTTACAACAAAATGCCTATGATGTGTCGTGATTTGGAACCTCCTTTCATTTCTTCTATAAAGAAAGATTGCATTCCGTCACTTATCTGAATGGCATCACATAATGTGAGGGAAACTTGGATTGGTTGAGCCGATTGAAATGGGTAGGGCCATTAGTCAATCTGCAGCCTCAGTGGGCTGGACTAATTAACAGAATATAAGGTTGACTTAGTTAGCCAAGAATACTGCACAAGTAGTTTAGCTTCCAGTTCATACATTTTTATTGTCATTGTGATTTTATTCGTGTTTTATAAGAAGGATGCCTGGACAGAAATGAACATCCTATACTGCTGGTTTTAAGTTGGATGTTATCGCTTTTGTGGAGAAGTCCAACAATTCCATGGCTTCCCGCCACTTCATTGTGAACGAAAAGCAAGTGCGAGAATGGAGGAAAAAATGAAGAATTGTCTTTGATGCCAAGGTCAAAGAGAGCATCACGTGGCCGTACAGCTTCATTCCCTACGCTGGAGAAGAAATTATCTGAATGGATAATGGAGTCTAGACAGAACGGATTAATTATAACCCGCACCAATATTCGAATCAGGGCGCTCTCGATATTGAAAGATTCTGCATTCCAGAAACACAAATCTGAGGACTTCGTTGCGTCAATGGGATGGTGCAATCGCTTTATGAACAGATATCACTTGTATCTACGAACATGCACTAAGCTGGCGCAAAAGTTGCAGAAGGAGCTAGAAACAAAAATTGATTCTTTTCAACGATTCACTATCAACCTGAGGAAGAGATTTAACTACGATCTATCTCAAATAGGAAACATGGATGAGACACCTGTTTGCTTTGATATGCCTTCTAATCGCACCGTTGAATGCAAATGTGCGAAGACACTTTTTGTAAAGACAACTGGGCATGAAAAAACTCGATTCACTGTTGTGTTAGGTTGCATGGCAGATGGGTCACGTTTGCCCCCCGTGATTTTATTTAAACGCAAGACTCTGCCTAAGGGTATTAAATTCCCAAGTGGCGTGTTTGTGCGTGCTCACACGAAAGGTTGGATGGACGAAAGTGGTACTCTGGAATGGCTGGATAAAGTGTGTTCAATGACTGTTTGGACTGGCACCGGTAAGTTTTTCCTAATTTTATCAATATTTGATGTTATTCTGTGTTCTGTTTTTGTGTCTACACTACAGATAATTTTGTTTAAACATTTTGCTGTACGCAAGCCAAACCTATAATTTAGTCTGTTACTATCAAAACACTACCCAGTAGGGCTAGACTATAAACACCAGTTACCGTTATATAGACGTCATTTGTTATCACAGACGACATTATATGCACCCGGTAACTACCGGTACCTATACTTTACCGTAGTTAGGTTAATAAATAACATCAGATACTCGTATACTTTTCTGGCCAATTTCGATGATCAATTGAAACCGTTATGATAGAAATATATGTACCGTAACGGTAAAAATAACGGTAATACCCATTGCTAAATATAGCGTTTCCGGGGAAATTATGCTCAGTAAATAAGGCAGCATGTCGAAAATAACGATATAGACCTAGTAAGTTAGTTTTTATCAAGAAATATTGGAGATTTCGAAGGAAATATTGTATGATATATAGAAATTAATGAAATTAGAGGCCTAGCATTATGGTAAGTACGCTCTAGATTGCTGGTGAGCCCTAGTCATTTTATCCTGGCTTAATATATCGGGACATGTGAGTTGTCACTGGCATTTTTTTTAAACAGTGTTTTTCTCCTCTTTTACTATGATTTGGACATTATTTTTTTTTAATTTGATCTTACTCGAATATAAGACGAGGAGTATGAAGTCATCTCTGATTTTTGTCCAAAAATTCTTGGTTTATATTCAGATCTTAACGGTAGCTAGAAGATATAAATCTACTCACTGCCAGCTGGTAAACTAGCTAGAAGATATAAATCTACTCACTGCCAGCTGTTAAACTAGCTAGAAGATATAAATCTACTCACTGCCAGCTGGTAAACTAGCTAGAAGATATAAATCTACTCACTGCCAGCTGGTAAACTAGCTAGAAGATATAAATCTACTCACTGCTAGCTTGTAGATGAAAGTAGAAAACATTTCATATGCCCATTTTCTCAGCTCCTTGATGCTGGCAGAACTTCGAGAATACAAGTCTGAGATGATGTGAAACAACTGGAGAAAAAGAAATACAACCATACATCAGCTAATGTAGCAACTTATTATAATAAGTTACTGGTAAATAAGTCCACATGCATACATTGAGAATACACACTCTGCACTCATGAATACTAACATCAGCATTGAATTATTCACACACACACACACACCATATAAATCTCTAGCATTATCTGCAATGTGTTGTGCTGTTCATAGTGTATCAATGCAATATTTTTGGCTGTATTGACTTTCTAGGCAATATGTATGTTACATTTAGTAGGTTGTCATTTCTTTCCGAATGAAACAAATGCACAGCTGCCTGCAGCTGGGTTTGAAACCAGTACATTGACACTTCAATATGTGTTCTATAGCTTTCCATACACAATTTCTACGTAGTCATCTTGTAAGGAAGTTCAACTTATAGCACAATTATTTCATTTCCAAATTACAACTCATACACCCAGGCTGCATATTTTTGTCATAATCATGAACCATACATGAATTATTTTTATGTGGCCTACATGGTTATTTCATGAGTACACATATATGAAATATACACACAGTAGCTCACATATAATCTGTAATAACTTGTGTTATTAGTGTTAGCTGTTATACAACTCCTGAGTGTAGTCACTATTTCTATGTCATATACAAACTTTGCCCCATTTTAACATTACTCTCATTTTCAGTATTCTCTCTCTCTCTCCCTCTCTCTGTGTGTGTGTGTGTTCTATATTATAGAAATGTGTGTATATGTTTTCTTTGCATTCTCAATCATTCAAAATAATTATAACGACTGAAATTACTTTAAGTACTAATTCAGCTATTTGTCTGCATAATTCTAAATGTTTCTATCGTGTCATTCAGTTTACACAATGAATTTGATCCTGACATTTCTCACATACAGTATTATTGTTTTAAATGCATTGTTTCCTTAGTTACATCACGAAAGTGGTTGCGTCTGTGGGTCTCACCAATGGCCCACTAGACATACCACATATGCAATAGAAAACCTTAGTGGATGACATGCCGTTATATTGAGGTTATCTTCTTAGAGAAGCTTCATGGCACGTCATCTATACAATTATGCTTTTATTTTGTTGTTGAAATGTGTTTCGTGTTTACCTGAATATTTATGTATGCACCCTCTGTAGTTGGGAGGGATGTCCTGTGCAGCACTGGGGAGGAGGAAACTGACCGTACTGTTTTTTCCTATGGCTGAAACCCATCATAGAGGCACAGTGACTCAGGACGTGACAATCCTTTTGACTTGAACATTTGGTTGCATGACTGGAGCAATCGAGAAGTTCGGCATAACCAGTAGTCAATTGGTGGCGGGGAATGAGCCCAGTGAACCCTATCTTGGCTACAGTGGCTAGGAGCAGTGCATAGGTTGAAACCTACCTTCCTGGAGGTGTGATAGTTATTCTCTGGCTCTGTCCCAGGGTAGGCTGAAAATCCACAGACTTCCCAGCAATATAATGCCATTTGATGGCATTAGGTCAAAGGGCATGAGCCCATGGACCGCTGGATCAGCAACCAACCAACCTTAGTTACACAGTTTATTAAAAAACCACAGCGGATAACTTAAATTACTGCGCTATATAGCATGATATGAGAAATAGCCAAATAAGTGATGGATCGTGAGTGCCTGTGGTTATGTTAATAGCAACACAGACAATGGCAAAAATGTCAATCAAGATTGATGGTGGATAGTTATGAGGTTGGTAACTAGCATGTAGGCATAGGGCAGCTTTCCTGGCTTACTAGTGATATGGTTACAGATGTCCACATGTACCAGATCTCCTGGCTTACTAGTGATATGGTTACAGATGTCCACATGAACCAGATCTCCTGGCTTACTAGTGATATGGTTACAGATGTCCACATGAACCAGATCTCCTGGCTTACTAGTGATATGGTTACAGATATCCACATGAACCAGATCTCCTGGCTTACTAGTGATATGGTTACAGATGTCCACATGTACCAGATCTCCTGGCCTACTAGTGATATGGTTACAGATGTCCACATGAACCAGATCTCCTGGCTTACTAGTGATATGGTTACAGATATCCACATGAACCAGATCTCCTGGCTTACTAGTGATATGGTTACAGATGTCCAACATTCAGTAGAAGTGGTATATTATAGTCGCTGGATTAAATCAAGTGTGCTTTATAGAACAGACTGGTTGTGGTTGTCGAATGGATATATCTATTCGATTATAAAAGAGTGATTCTATAATAATATTTTTTAAGTTGATGTGATGAGCTAATTTATTTCAGTATCAACAACACATTGAATCGCTCGTTATGAAGCTACAGTAGGCCAAACGTGTCGTGTGAACACAGTACCTGTGGACTGCCTGAGGTGTGTTCTGGCTCCACACTCAACTGACAGCCTGTTAGGCAGTCATAAAGTAGGTCATGTCATGTTGAGACTGTCTCAAAAAGCATACAGGTCTGTCTAACCATCTACACGTAAAGTCTGATATTCTGCGAATTGACGTGTATGAAGCTACAATAGTTTATCAGCCCACCGGGTAATATAGGTGAACTCCAGCAATGCGGTGTGGACCGCATCTGGCATTGTAAGACACGTAGAAAACCATGGTCATCCACTGCATCGCACTTCACTTCCAGCTCGATTTGTCTTGCCACTGGTTTCAAATGAGGTCCGACAAGAGAGTGAGGTCGACGCTTTGCACAACTTCTAACTTTAATCAAAATCCCCAGTGGAAGCATAAATATATACTGCGTCACCACCAGCAAGTTTGATGTGTCAGGCCATTGGTACAAGTAAAATGGTGACACAGTAAGTAAAGCAGATTTCTGTTCTCTGGACTATATTCTGAAAATCTAAATGTTATCCTGTTTCAAGAGGAGAGATCCAGCGGGAGTTTGAGAATGAATGCAAAATAATAGGTTTGGATGGATGGAATGATGGTGTAGCTTAAGGAAAACTGGTTCAGTAATACAACAGTGTGAACTATGAAAAATTATGCACCATGATGGAATATTCATTTTGTCTCTCTTTTTCTATTAAATAATTGTTTTCTATTTTGTATGCTTATGTCCTGATGAAAATCTTTGATCAAAGCATCAATATTTTTTCTTTGTATACTTCTTCATCGTTCTTCAGTCAGATATCAGGTTACAGCGCCAATAGCTTCAATGAATTGTGTGATTCCCTGTGTATACTTAATATCGCTATTTCTATCACCTTTATATTAGTATGTACTGTTGGATCAGGAAGAGAGAGTTCGGTGCTCAACACAATGCGCTCCTCCGCACTTTAAACAAAAGTCAGCGCTAGTCATTATTCAACTATCATCAAATTATTGGAAGAATCTTGCACTAGACAGATCCAACTATTGTCGCAAAATCAAGAATGGTGCAGCAGCTGCAGAGAACCTCAGACACATGATGCGCAACAAAAATGCACTAGAAGAAAGGCAAGAGCTGCTAAATGGCCCACAGACTCCTCCCACACATGCCCAGAGTGTGGTAGACCATTCCAAGAATGCATAGGACTCATTAGTCACAGTAAGGCACACCGCAGACATCATCATCCTCATCAAAATCCCAGTTGAGCTGATTGGTCATCATCAACTTGGACGGACAAACTGCATAGTACATATTACATATATATTTATTTACAATATTAACTTTGGTATTGATTTGACTAAAGCCCACACATGATAGTCAGATCTTCTCTAGCTGTCTGGTAATCATATATGTATAGCACCTAAAATGTGACTACTGATCAATCAACATCCCTACTGCTGTCAAGTCAACATTTCTCTATGGACAGTCTAAACTGCCATCAACAAGTTACCACTGCTGTCAACTAATAAATATGGCTGTCAATAGGTTATCACTGTTGTCAACATTACCACATTCTATCAACATCACACCCACACACACAAAAAATCACCATTCAACACAGCTGCATACATAAAATGATTGTACTAACCACAGGTGATGGATCACTGTTTGAGATCAGGTAGTTGAGAAGAACTGCCATATGAGCTGGCTTATTGTCCAACAAATTTATATCTGCAAATGGTCCAGGGTCATTCACCTAAATGTTTCATTTGAGAAATCATCAATGACAGATAAGCAACAGGGGAATAGCACAAATCTAAGATATTCTACATGGACTCAAACAAGTTACACATTAAAACTTATATAAAACATATTAAAATGTAAAAGTGTAGCAACTTACAAGCTATAACATGTAAAAGTGTAAGTTACAAACTAATTAATGCAAAAGTTTAACAAGTTCCAGATTAAAATATATAAAAGTGTAGGTTACAAACTAAAACATGTAAAAGTGTTGTAAGTTACAGATTAAAACACGTAAAAGTATAATAAGTTGCAAACTAAAACATGTAAAAGTGTTGTAAGTTACAGATTAAAACACGTAAAAGTATAGCAAGTTGCAAACTAAAACATGTAAAAGTGTTGTAAGTTACAGATTAAAACACATAAAAGTATAGCAAGTTGCAAACTAAAACATGTAAAAGTGTTGTAAGTTACAGATTAAAACACGTAAAAGTATAGCAAGTTGCAAACTAAAACATGTAAAAGTGTTGTAACTTACAGTAAAATATCTAAAAGTGTAGAAGGTTACAAACTAAAACATGTAAAAGTGTTGTACGCTACAAACTAAAACATGAAAAGTTAGTTAGTCATGGATCATCATCACTGCAAACTACGACATGCAGGATAGTATGGATCTCTTTTCTTTGGCTGTGATGCATATGGTCTCACAACCAGCACTGTGAAGATGTTTAGTTAGTTGGTTAGTTGGTTAGTTGGTTAGTTGGTTAGTTGGTTAGTTAGTTAGTTAGTTAGTTAGTTAGTTAGTTAGTTAGTTAGTTAGTTAGTTAGTTAGTTAGTTAGTTAGTTAGTTAGTTAGTTAGTTAGTTAGTTAGTTAGTTAGTTAGTTAGTTAGTTAGTTAGTTAGTTAGTTAGTTAGTTAGTTAGTTAGTTAGTTAGTTAGTTAGTTAGTTAGTTAGTTAGTTAGTTAGTTAGTTAGTTAGTTAGTTAGTTAGTTAGTTAGTTAGTTAGTTGTCGGATCATCATCCCTGCAAACTGGACACGTCCATAGTTGCTCCGATCTCTGCTTGAGTGTATCCGCCATTACACTTCTGCTGACAGTACCGGTTCTATGCTGGTTGACCATCATTCTTCTGCGCCATCCAAAATGTTCACTTCTAGCAACACCGCATTTCAATCCCTGATCTTTAATCCTAGCCATTGAAAAGGAATTATCATCCACATTAGACTCACTCTCACGTGCTATATCTCTTAAGGAGTTCAAAACATACTCGCAATATTTTGTCCCATCACCCTGTGCCACAATTGCGCATGATGCCAGTTGATCCGCACTTTCATTGCCTCAAATACCCACATGTCCCGGTATGAAAATAAATGTAACCACTTTCAGCCTTGCCTTTCTCAAGGTATCAATCCATTGTTCGCAAACCAACTTTTACCTTCCTAATCATACTCATGAGTCACTCAAGATGCAGACCTTTCATTACCTTCTGTATTCCTATCCACTCAAATGTCCTGGCCACCACCATAATCTCCATGGTCATGCTACTCGTAGTAACAGTACAGGCAGCATTCTCTTCCCTGATCGTTTTACCTGCGCACTGAACTGTGACGGCCCAATCTCTGCGAACATGTATAATCACAGATCTATCAGTGTATATAATCACATCCCCTTCTTTGGTATTCTCACTGACCAAAGCCTGCACTTCTTTCTCCACAGCTGTGGGACACCATTCTCTGCATTCCCTGCTAAGTGATATTACTACTCTCAAACGAGTTTCGAAATCTGTGGGTAGACCTATCCATTCCGCGCCTGCTATCACATCTTGAAATCTGCAGATGCTATGTATGACATCCTCAGCACACCCCATCCACGACTTCCCTCTCTTAAGTCTACTACCTTTAACTTTCTGTATTTCAGAATACAACGGGTGTTCCTTATCTGCATGTATTTGAAGGTAGACCCGTGCACGGCAATACTGTAATCTGTGCTCTGCTGTGGGACAGTCAAGTAGGTACCACATAGCTTTTGTCAATGTGTTTCTTGTGCACCCAAGAATGATACGTATTGCTGCATTCTGGATTCTATTGAGTCTTTCAATCTGAGTTTTGTTACGAGTCAAAATTCTATCTATGCACTGTTGCCCTTGTTTGCCTTGCGGCATCAGGGGTGAAAGAGTTCTCTGGAGATGGCCTTAATGTGTGCTGTTTGTAAGCTTGTTCCTGTGGCTTCTTTGATTTCTGTGATCCATCTTTTACATGGTCTGCCTCTGGCTTTATAACCGTTATGTCTATGTGTCAAGGCCATTTGTGACATGCTATCTGTTGGTAATCTGGAAGCGTGTGAAAATCAATTGATCTGTTGTCTTTTGATGTGTTCCAATACTGGTATTGTTTTGTTTATCTGTCTGATGTTATCGTTTCTAATTCTATCTCTTAATGACGCTGTATATACTTTTCTTTTGTCTTGAGCTGTCATTGTCCAGGTTTGGCACTGGTAGCACAGTGATGGAATAATAATAGTCTTGTATAGTGCAACTTTAGTGTATATGTTTACATTTTTGTTCTTGAAAATACATGTCATCTGTCCTAGGATCTGGTATGTTTTGTTGCATCTATTTTGTATCTCTTTACTGATTTTCCCCTCACTTAGTATAATGCTATTATCAAATTGTCAGTGCACATTCCACCAAACCCTGGTACAAAAGAAATAACAACCTCTGCTCACACTACTCAGCAGCCATAACCTTCATTGCTGCTAAGCCTTTGCCTGCCCTTATGATGCGTGGTCAACATGTTCCCTGAAACTCAGACTTCTGTTAAAAAACACACCCAGATATCTCAATGTGCTGGTTCTTTATAAACTATTCCCGGTCAACGAAACTTGTGGCATGGGTGTCTTTACCATGTGATTGTTCAAGGAAAACCATGCCATGAATGGCTTAGAAGGATTTACCGCTGCTCCCGTATCTCAGCATCAATTCATCAATCTGTCCAGCTCCTCCTGCAGTTCCATAATGCACTATTCTCAGTTTCTGACCTGCCTATATACCAGGATGTCATCGGCGTAAGACATCGTTCTGCCAGCAACTGTGATTTGATAGCTAATGATATGTACTATGTATAAATTGAATCTTGTATTCCTTGAAATTATAACAATATGACTAATTGGCACAACCTGGGGGGGCTACCGACCCCTACCAGGCGCGTCCACAGGTGGCGGATGGTGGAGGGCACTCCATAAATGTCCATATATGGAGTGTTTGCTGCAATTAAGCAGCCGCGGACCAAACCGGTGCTGTTGCCTACCAGGACGGGGGGCGGGATATCAGTTGGTGCTGATATCCCCACTGAAATACCCCATGTGTCCAGTGACGGGCAGCTTCAAGCGAGTATGAGCCGCTATAAGCTCATGCTGCTGGCGTGGAGTTATCAACTCCACGCCAGGAGCGCGTTGGGGAAGGGGGGATTTTTTTTTCTCCCCTAAATTGCTGCCTTGCAGTCACCATCAGGAGATGGAAAGGCTATGGGAGACAACCCTGACAGTAAAATAGGAGAAGGCCACTCCACAAACCTCTGATGTCTTGCGGACAGTGCTAGGATGTCCAAGAACATGAATAGGAAGACTCCATAACTTCCCTCACCGAAGACAGAACATGTCAGCCTGAATAGGCGTGGGTACCCAGCAATGGAAATGGGACATGTAAGCATTATACAGTTAATGACTATGCTCGGATTCGTTACACGAAATGGGGCTGCCCCTGTGGTTCATCGCCAGGCAGGAGGAGCTCTGGACCCCCAGCCTCGAATGGGTCCTACTGATGATGACTCTGTGTATCGGGGACCCGGGATTAAACAGAGTAGAGCAACCGGCCAAACCAATCATGACAACAAAAACACAATCAAAATTATGCAGTGGAACAGTGAGGGTGTGGCTAAGAAGAAACTAGAACTGCAGAATTTCCTTCAAAAGCAAAAGATTGATGTCTTGTGCATTCAGGAGACACATCTTAATGACAGCAACAGATTCTCCATCAGAGGCTTTGAATGCTTCAGATTAAATAGATTAGGCCACAAAGGAGGGATCATCACAATGGTACGAAATAACATACCTACTACAGAAATCGCACGTAACCCAGAGGACTCAGAACATCTCACCATCAAATTACACACAACCCCAGAACCACTGATTATCACAAATTTCTACTGCCCAGACAACAAAAAATTACACCTCAGGACAATACCTCTCACATCATCAAATCATATTATAGTTGGAGATTTCAACAGTCATTCCTCAAACTGGGGTTACCCAACTATGGACTTGAGAGGAGAAGAAATAGAAGACTGGATGATAGAAAATAGGCTAATCCTTATAAATGAACATCTATCAGAGCCAACCTTTTACTCCAGACGATGGAAATCTCAGAGCACTCCAGATCTTGCCATTGCAACAGAGGACCTCCAACATGTGACAGAAAGAGTAGTGGCACAACAGCTTGGTGGGAATGACCACAAGCCCGTAATATTAACAATAAAAGGGAACCACAAGACAGAAAAGCAACAACACAAAATCGCTAGCTGGAACTACAAAAACGCTAACTGGGACACTTACCAACGCCTTACAGAGGAAAAACTACTAACACATCTTACAGCAAGAAATATACGGAAAGATGCAAAATTAATAACAGGAATATCCTGGAAGCTGCCAACAACAGTATACCTAGAGGAAGAAGACAAAACTACAAACCCTTCTGGAAAAATAAAAACTCCAGGCTATGCATGATGAAGCCTCTGCTGCAAGATCCAAGATGGAAACTAGACCAACAGAAACCAATATCATTGAACACAATAGACTGCAAGCAATTTTCAGGAGAGAAAAGCTAAACAGCATTAGATCCAGCTGGAAAGAAAAACAGCAACACTCAACATGGAAAAAGACTCAACAAAAATGTGTAAACTTATTAAGTGTCTCAATGAAGAAAACAACCCCCAAAGTAGTATCATCATAGAAGACAAGGGGAAGTCCTACACTGGCACACAAGCTGCAAATATTCTAGCAGACTCCTATGCTGAAGAAAGCAAAATTAAGATAACTAGAACAAGAACTGCTGAAGTAAGACGAGAGACAAAAAACCTTGTAAATAAACATCAACCTTGCCCAGGCACAATGACCTCACCTTTTCACAAATCAGAACTTAACATGGCAATTCAAAATCTAAAAAAGAAGAAAGCCCCTGGACCAGATGGAATCACAAATGAAATGCTCCAACACCTAGGTCCTGTGGGTAGAAGCAGAATCCTAGACCTTTTTAATGAATCATGGGTGCAAGGGATCTTCCCAGAAGAATGGAAAGAGGCAGAAATAATTCCAATTGCCAAGAACGGAAAACCAAAAACCAACAAAACAAGTTACCGCCCTATCAGTCTACTTAGTTGCTTAGGAAAGGTCATGTAAAAAATGGTGAATAACAGACTCTTAAACTACCTGGAGGAAACAATCTTCTAGATGACTGCCAATCAGGCTTCAGAAAACACAGATGCACTGAGGACCAAACAACATACCTTGCCCAGGAAATAGAAGATGCTTTCCAGAAAAAATCAAAACTCCTAGCCACCTTCTTTGACCTCACAAAGGCCTTTGACAAAGTCTGGAAAGAGGGGCTATTGCTAAAACTTGCCCAGAAAGGAATCAGAGGCAAAATGTTTCAGTGGATAAAAAGCTTCCTACGAGACAGACATGCAAGAGTCAAACTCCAGGGAATGAAAAGTAAAATGGTCAACATAACAGAAGGTGTCCCACAGGGAGGAATTCTGTCCCCCACACTCTTCATAGTTTTTATAGACAATCTGCCAAAACTATTCACACCATATGTACATAGAGCTCTCCATGCAGACGATCTTGCTATCTGGACCCAATCAGAATACATTGGAGTTGCAAATGTTAGAATGCAGGAGGCAATAAACAAAGTTGAAGAGTGGGCAAAAACCTTGGGTGTTCAAATAAACAAAAGTAAGACCGTCACTACACTTTTCACCCTCTCCACAAAGCCTGAAAATTATACTCTCACTCTAGACAATACCCCACTCCCAAAAGAAAACACCCCAGTCTACCTGGGGCTAAAATTTGACAAAAGACTTACTTGGGGATCACACATTGAAGAGACAGAAAATAAAGCCACACGCAGACTACAAATAATGAAAAAACTATCTGGGACAGATTGGGGAGCCAACATAAAAACCATAAGACAAGTCTATGTAGGTCACATTCATCCAACTCTGGAATATGGATTGACCACATATGTAACAGCAGCAAACACCAATCTTCAAAAGCTGGACAAAATTCAAAATGCAGGTCCCGAATCATAACAGGAGGACTAAGGAGCACACCTATAACATCAATGGAAGCAACAGCGGGATTACAAAACCTAACAGACCGCAGGGATGAGAAAATCACAATAATGACAGAAAAATTTAGACGTCTGAAACATCACCCTATGCATGAAAAAACAAAAGAACTAACAAAAAACAGACTGAAAAGACCAAGCTTCAATCACCTATCAAAAAAACTTATGAAAGCCAATAAAGAAGTAACCAGCAACAATCCGGATGAATGGGAACAGCTAGAAGCATATTGCAACATCACAAACACATCACCCATATATACTGTAAAACTTACAATACCAGGCATTGAAAGCAAAACTATGGAAACACCTACTGCCCTTAAGGCAAAAACACTTGATCATCTAGACACCCAATACCCTACCTCACAGTGGATTTATGTCTTCACAGATGGATCATCAGAGGGTGCAGTAAAGAAAGGAGGAGCTGGGATACTAATACTCATACCAAACACCCCAAAACTAGAACTCTCAATCGCTACTGGCAAATTATCAACAAATTACAGGGCAGAGCTACAAGCAATCTTGGAAGCATCAAAGGCTCTAGAGGAACAGAGACTCAAAGGAGCTAACATAGTCTTCTTGTGTGACTGCATGTCAGTACTCCAAACCATCCAAAAGGAACCTAAAGATCTCCTAACAAAAACAACTGTAGAACTTCTAAATCAACTATCTGCCAACAATAAAGTTGTGCTGCAGTGGATCCCTGCACACTGGAATAGCAGGAAATGAAGGAGCTGACAGACTGGCAAAAGCAGGTGCAAAAAAGGAACAATTCCAGCACAAAATATCACTGACTGAAGCAAAAACCCTCATCAAAGGAAAATACAAACATACATGGAGTCAGAGAACAGGCAGTAACTTTCCACAGGACCCTATTCTAAAGCTAAACAGGTCACAACAAACCACAATTTTTAGACTTCGCATAGGACACTGCAGACTACAAGCACATCTCCACAAAATTAAGGCTGCCCAAACTGACCAATGCCCATGTCGAAAGGGTCCCCAGACTCCAGAACATATTCTGCAGACATGCCCACTCTTTGATGACATGAGAACCAAAATATGGCCCCAAGAGACAGATCTGAAGGTGAAACTGTGGGGCAACCATGAGGACCTCCTGCTGATGACTGAATTCATGGAGGCGGCCCACTACCTGTATAGACTTATGAGCATAGGAAACTGATCGTAGAAGAAGAAGAATTGGCACAAAATAAACTCGGAAAATCGATACCATTATATTATCGTCGTAAAGGTCAAAACTTGCTGTGGTTTTGTGGAAAATCATCTTTGAGACTGTCTTACATGTCTCATATCACATACACACAAACAAAACTTACACCTATGTATGCAGAATTTAATTCTTCATTTATATGTGCAAAAATTATTTAAATATCTCTAACAGCAAAAATGTTATCATGATTTCTAAACAGCCATCAACGGTTATGTAAAATTTCCAAAAATTAATTCAGCTTTATGAGAGAAATTACATAATTGTACACAGCGTGCTAAAGGTTAAAAGGCTATTATTGAACATGTCCGCTAACTCTGTCCTCTATCCATGTAAATGTGTTTTTTGTAAGTTACAAACGAAAACATGTAAAAGTGTAGCAAATTACAGATTACAACATGTAAAAAGTGTAGCAAGTTAACGACTAAAACATATAAAGTGTTGTAAATTACAAAATAAAACATGTAAAAATGTTGTCATTTACAAACTAAAACATGTAAAAGTGTTGTAAGTTATAAACTAAAACATGTAAAAGTGTAGGAAGTTAACGACTAAAACGAGAAATAGATTAGCAAGTTCACAAGGCATGCACACACACACACACACACACAGAGAGAGTGTGAGAGAGATAAATAGACACAGAAAGTAAGACAATATGAGATACAGACAAGGACAGACACACTAAAGAAAGTGAATATAGAAATTACACATCGAGAGAGAGAGAGAGAGAGAGAGAGAGAGAGAGAGAACAAAGTGAGGGACAGACACACACCAACCTGATCATCTTCAGAATTGATCTCCTCATCGTCAATGTGAATAATATCTGTGTAACCAATCTGGAAGTCCTTGATGGAAATAAAGAAACACCATAAACTTGAGTCCAAACTCAAAACTGTAGCACTATTGTGGCTCTATTTTGTGCAGTTTCTTCCCATGTATCTTGATCTATTTCAAGGACTTTTAGTGAGGTCTTTAACGAATCATTGTAGCACTTCTTTTGACCACCTTGAGAATGTATGCCCTTCTACAACTCACTATAGAGTAGTATCTTTGAAGTATATACTATAGTGTGTTCATCAATAGTTGATCAACTCACCATGGATATTGTCTATTATCTCAGTAATTGTACGGAGAGCATGGGCTTCATATTTCGCATGATCAAATTATTTCATAACCACGTTAAAGATTTATGATTACTTATTATCTAGACTGAACGGATTTAGTCGCTACGAATGTCATTTTTAAGGTAGCAATATTTCTTTGTTGATAGCCACAAAAGCAGATTGGTTTACCTGTACAAATTACCATATACTCTGTCAATGAGGGGAAATGCGCAAAGTATAAATATACTTGCCAATTAAAAGAACTATAAAATAAGAAGACAGTGTAAGATTAGTTTGTTTGTTTTGTGTTCGCTCCATTGTAACCAGCATGGATATCCGTGCAATTTCTGCTGGGAGCGTGATTACGTTGTGCCACCGCTATGCGCCTTGTAGGCCTAGCACATCCGATTTCAGCATGCCTTGACAATTCGGGTGGGCTAACCTAGCCTGTGACAGCCTCCATATCTGTCTCCAGGCTCGCGTGTATCTGGTGACTCTTCGCCCAGATGATTTTTGCTCTCATCTGTCACGCACGAGGTATTCCACTGTCCATAAACTTGCCTCGTGTAATTGGACGTGCTGTGCCTGTGCCCATCGGGTACTGAACTGTTTCTCAACCGTGAGCCTGGTTCCTTAAGGGGAAGAACTCATCGGAAGAGTTGGACCCTGGCTCTTTCGTCCTCTTAGCTGAGGTGTCATTCACTGACATCGTGTACCCCTTGTCCAAGTTCGAATCTCACACCACGCGTTTGAGAGCAAGGCGTTCTCGAGCTAAGATTACAGTGATTGAATTATATTGCTGCGAAATGCCTATCATGCGCACCAAATAGCTCAATCTTGGAAAGGAAATTAATTGTTTCATGAGTGCGACATTTAGTACAGGTTTATTTGAGAGATTTCATAGTTATATCATAAAATAATAGCTAAACTTCAGTTTCCCCTAAGGTATATCTCATATTTTGAACATGTATGCAGGCATGATTACTTGTCAAAAGCAATACTGCAGGGAACATTTGAAGGAGGAAGCAACAGAGGAAGGCAAATAATGACATGGACAGACATCAAGGAATGGATAGGACACAATCAATCAATCTAAAACAATCACGCATATCAAAGTAGAAGGTATAAGAAGAGGTGGCCAACATAAGGTCTGGACCGATAATGTTAAAGGCTGGACATTTTTTAATTTCTCCACATTATAATATGACCTCAGAAAATTTTGGGTCGAAGATTTCAGAATGCCACCACTAGTACTTACAATGTTCATATTATGACATAGAAGATGGTGATGACTAGGGTAAGCACAATGTACGTCTACATTTATTTTAAATGAACATGGATGCAAATAATACTACAATTTCATAAACATTTAACCTTTAGAGCCCTGGCTTAAAATTACAAAACTTCCCCCAGGGCCTGACTTATTTTTTGGAAAATTTGTGTTATTGATGGTGGGTGTTTTGAAAACGTCATAACTTTTTTGTTTTAAAAGATATCAAAATAATTTTTGCACGTCTAAATAAAGGAGTGAATAGTGAATATTATCGTGTTTTTGTTGTTGTATGTGTGATATGACAGTTGTGAGCAAGTTTTGAAGTTGAAAATTCTGGCTAAAAACGCAAAACGTCATTTTCAAAATCGCAAATATATCTTCGTGACGACCCTAATACATGAGAAATGTGTGACAACATTGATAAAATCCTCATTAATACCTATACTTATTGTATATATATATATATATATTGTTTTATATCAAAACTAATATAATATGCACTAAAAAACTAATAAAACGCGAAGAAATTGCATATAACGTCCGTCCGGTCAACACTAGGTCTATGCCGACACGCAGCGTAATTATTGTCCATGCACACACGTGTCACCCCTGATACATATTATTTTTGTGCTTTTTAATGAATACACACACATTCTTATCAAATAACAACATATTAAACACAAAAAACAACAATTAGAACATGTAGTCACGATCACTTACCCATGCCACGCGGTACTCAATTTGATAGTAAAATATGGCCGAAAATGGCTAAAGTCGCTCTCGAAATGCGTTGACAAATTCAACCGGCTTTCTCTCTCTTACAACCGTAATGAGTAAAGGAATTTGACCTTTAAACTGTGACGTATTCCTAGCTTCGTGTTGCGGGAATTCTACGTCATATAAGCTTTAACTTCGTGAAGTTCCGTACTCGGGAATGGAGCGATATCGTATGGCGTGTGATTGCGACCACAGGCAATACGGGATGCACACGCAAGGTGCATTGTTGCAACCACAGGGGCCTAAAGGTTAACTGTTA
The DNA here is from genome assembly GCA_034231615.1 of Meghimatium bilineatum. Taxonomy (NCBI): domain Eukaryota; kingdom Metazoa; phylum Mollusca; class Gastropoda; order Stylommatophora; family Philomycidae; genus Meghimatium; species Meghimatium bilineatum. The sequence goes on along the minus strand of CM067304.1, from coordinate 75,416,017 downwards.
ACTTTATATCTCATTGCATATAATCTCAATGCAACGAAAGAAAAATATTACATTCTAAATACTTTGTTTTTATTCATGTTACAACAAATGAACAATACGCCTACACCAGCAATTACTGTTAAATTTCTTTTCCACATAAAATCAAATCATTGCTACCTTAAAATCGAGATTCGTAGCGACTGCTGCGATAAATCTATTCAGTCTAAATAATATTTAATCATAAATCTTTAACGTGGTTATGAAATAATACGCTCATGCAAAATATGAAGCCCATACACTCAGCAATTACAAAGATAATAGATAATATAGGCGATGAACTATTGATGAACTCCCTCTAGGATCTCCAAGGCAAGCAGCAATTTTGGCAGATTTAATGCAAACGTATGACATAGAAATGGAATTAGTGTACAGTTTTACAGATCAGTTGTACTTCCACTGCAGTTGTATGCTGGTGAAACATGGAGGCTGTAAATAAGCATCACTTGAAGTGTAATAACTTCCACACAATTTGTCTGAGACAGGAGATTAGCATCAAATTTCAAGATAATATTCCAGATACCACTGTCCTTGTAAGAGCTGGCATCCGTAGCATTGATATTATTCTGATGCTGGTACCAATTTGGTACTCCTCTCAAGATAGACAAAAGAAGCGTAAAAGATCTCACTGAAAGCATGTGACATAAGCCATGACACATAGGAAGAAGCTGCACAGAGATACATGACGCTCTGCAATAATTTTTTTTAAAGGCACAGCAATGTGAAAAAGGAGATATGCAGCAGCTCAACAGCAGAGACTACCAATAGTTAGAAAGTTACGGTCAGATCAAACACCAGCAAAAGTGATCAGCCCATGCTCAAACTGTCTGAGGAACTTTAAGGCAACCTACAAACTCATAGACAAGGCCATACTCCTAATTGAATTGCATAAAGTGGATGTAACAAATTTCCTCCTCATCATGTGGTGGACAAACAGCATACTCCTTAACAATACTCAGTACATTGCCAGTATATATGACAGTTCAGTTTGTGAATGATAGTTTTTAGATAGCTAAATTCATGGCTAAACTGATAGTTCAGCATTTCAAGCCACAATTGGTGCAGGATAAGGAGCTATCAATTATCTTCCCTGATATTCATGCCTATATTAATGGTCCAGCATTTAACCTTCAGCTCGCCATGCTTGTATGGATACAACAAATTTGTCCTCATTATTTACAGCTGCTGTCGAGTTTGTAAAACATTACGTATGACATTAAAATCATATTAACTTTAATATCATGTGACCAATATTAGTAAATCATAGTAGCAGTTGTATTATTGTCCGATACAGCGTGATATGAGACATAGGGACTTTTATTGTAGAGGAAATTATCAAAATCGGGAAACATCAAGTGTGGAATCCATCAAGTTTCAGTGGCTGGTCAATATGTATAATTGACGTACAATCATTATGGATTGTGACTTAGGCCTAGATATCAGTAGATATAGGCCTAGTACAATAGATATAGGCCTAGTATCACGTTAGTTTCATTATATGACATTAAACATGTATGGAACTAATGTATTGTCGGATTTCACCGAACAAGACTATATGTTTCAGGTACTAGTTTTTTAATACAGTAAGCTACTGTTACTTATTTTATTCATTTGCCCAGCCTTAGGGTAGCCTGGGGTAAGATGGCACACTTTCTATATTTTAGCGTATTCCGACAACTAGCATATGAACACTAAGAGACCAAATTGCCATCAGTGTATAGCTTATCCATCCATCATCTAACAATAGTGAGAGTATTGAAAACATACAGCTACGTTTAGACAGTAGAATGAGATTTTTTGAACAGTTGTAAAATAAACCATCTCGCCCAGTTTTTTTAGGGAAAGATGGCACAGGCAAAAAGGCGATACAAACCATTATAAAATTAAGGACGATTGCCACTGTGACAGGTCTAGCACACTGGCAGTGTGTAAATGTGTGCTAAGAATAGATAGAATCAATAATTAAACCTAGTTTTGTAACTTTACTCTGAAACAAAATTGTGAATAAAAAAGTACGTAAATTCTGTATTCTTCTTCTTCAGCATTTATTCACAAACTCTCATTTTATCTCCTTTGTAGCAGAACCATTACCCTACAAAATTTTCAGCAGGATGTAGTCCAGAGAATGGAAATGCGATGCGTCGCCTTATTATTTGCGCCAATGGCCCAACGCATCCGTCTTCAGTGAAAGGTTCTGTTTTAAAGCTAATAATTTCTTTGCAAAGATGGATGATCATTATAGCTATATATGTAAGTTTCACCCAGCTTTGTAAGGTTGGATGATAGTTATAACCATATATATCAGTCTCTCCCAGCTTTGTAAGGTTGGATGATAGTTATAACCATATATATCAGTCTCTCCCAGCTTTGTAAGGTTGGATGATAGTTATAACCATATATATCAGTCTCTCCCAGCTTTATATCAGCATCTGCAACTTCCTCATGACATCAGCATTTTTTCATACATTTTGAACGCGCCATCTTACCCTAATAAACATGCACCATCTTTCCCCAAATCACATTTTAGGAACAATCATACTTTCCAATGAAAAAAAAACAAAGTAGCCTGTTTTTAATATAACATATATATTTCAGTTTAAACATTTAAAAAAATCATGACATTAATGATAACAGAAGGCAGAGTGCCAGAAACTGCACAATAAATAGATCAAAGGGAAAAAAATATTATTCTGTGGTGTTGAAAATTGACTCGCCCTTGGCCTATTAAATTTTGGTGTGTTAAAGATTGGAATGTTGGCATCTGACCTAGTCATGTGTGCTATCGGTAAAACCCATAGGCTCAGAAAAAACCCATTGCGCCGTCTTACCCCGTGCACTGTCTTACACCAGGCTACCCTATTTGATTATGAAATTACATAAATACAACAGACTTATGTGTGTTACAGTGCCTTAAACAATGTTTTCAGTGTTGCCACATCAGAAAATAACTAAAGGTGAGCAATTAAAAAAAGATGTACTTTCATATGATTTTAATATTTTTCCATTTTCCCATATTTACAACCTTCTCACACCTCTACTTTATCTTTATCACTAACATCACACATTCTTGTATCACATGTACACAAATAAAACTTAGACCAATATATTCAGTATTCAACTCTTTATTTACATGTACAAATATTATTATTACATTCAGGTCCCACCCAAGCTAGCTTCTGTGACTGGCTTTGCGAGCCGATAGAAGTATTTGTGCGCAAACATATTTCATGTAGCAAGCCAGTTGGCTTTTCATTGTGCAATTCATTGTGCTTTCGTTTGGAGTGATAATTTGATAAAAGTAGCCATTTAACTGAGGTTGAGATAAGCTGGAGTAATACTGCAGTGAATAAAAATTCAAGAGCTAAATATAAAATGAAGAAGACATGCAAATCAGCTACGTTGAATATTTGCAGACTGGGGGACAAAACACCTGAATTAATTTCGTTTATAAAGGAAAAAGATATAGAAATTCTAGGGCTGGCAGATATAAAGAAAAAAAAAAAATTAAAGGCGGTGCTTAACAATTATGTTTTGATATGAAGGGGAAGGTACAAACAAAAGAGCATAAAATGGAGTCCGTTTTTTATTCAAAACAAGGCAAAATTAATTTCAGACGTCAAATACGTGTCAGAGAGGATAGTAAGAATACAGTTAACATAAAGAACAACCACCATAATACAAGTTTACGCCCCATGCAATGACACTAACAACATAGAAGAACGAAGCAAATTTTTTGAAAAACTGTCTGATGGTCTGAATAAAATTAATAATAAAAATGACCTAATTGTTATGGGAGATTTCAATGGTAGAATTAGGAGAAAAAAAAAACATCATGACATCGTTTGAGAAACTTCAGGGACACAACAAAAGATCGTAACAGCAACAGAGAGAAACTCATTAATTAATGCTTAGAGCATGGACTATTAATAGCTAATTCATGCTACGAACACAGACGGAGTCACATAACAACGTGGTACAAATGGGACAATCTATATCAATAACGTCCCTGATTGACTACATACTGGTATGACATAGGCAGAAGATAAACATCACAGAAGCAAGGGTTATACCAAATATAAATATAGACACTGATCACCATCCGGTTGTAGTAGCTGAAAAACAGAAATGAAAAGAAAGACCATCAATGAACAACAAACAAAAACAAGAACCACTAATGAACTTCATAAAGCTAGACGACGAACACATAAGAGATATACTATATGAAAAAATGGACAAGGCCGTCCTTACCCTACCAAGCAAAAGTGATGGCATAAATTTAGAATGGGAGTTATTTAAAACTCACATGATAAATAATCTACAAAGTGTATGTGGAGTAAAAAAAACATACAATGGGAAATCAGCAAACAGCATGGTGGAACTAAGAGTTACAAAAAGCTACACAAATAAAGAAACAATGCTTTAGAACTTGGTTGAAATAAAAAATTTAGAATGATTATGTGCAGTAAAGACTAACTAGAAGAAATACGAAAAGAATAGTCAAAGAAGACAAATAGAATTCCTGGCGAAAATATGGAGAACACCTAACAGGCCTATGTAAGAATAACCCTAGAGATTTCTTCAAACGTATCAATGCAATGAGAATGAGAAACGAAAGCTACAACCCAACTGCAATAATAAACAGCAGAAATGGAATACTTAATGGAAATGATAGAAAGAACAGGTGGAAGGAATACTTCCAAGAACTGTACAATCCTAACATTCTGACTCATCATACATATAAAGGAATAGACAAAGACATCACAGAGCCAGAAATGTTAAGTCAAGAAATAGAAATGGCTATCATGAACAGCCCAAATAAGAAATCACCAGGCACAGATGGCATTCGCAACAAAGTCATTAAAGTATGCAAAGATATTAGGGTAAAACGGCTCCAGAGAATATTCACAATAGTGTGGAAAGAAGGGGAAGTCCCAGAGGACTGGCAAAAGTCAGTAATCATACTTTTGTGGAATAACAAGGGCAACAAAAGAGAGTGTGAAACATACAGAGACATATCATTATTAAGCCACACCGGAAAAATGTATGCAAAGATAATAGAACAACATGCATGATACATCATCGAACCACAATTGAGCCCCTCTCAATTTGGCTTCAGAAGAGGGGTTAGCTGCACAGACGCCTTGTTCACGCTGAGACAAATGAGTGAGAGAGCGATAGAATACAACAAACTAAATGCAATATTTATAGATCAAGAGAATGTGTTTGATAGTCAACAGAGACATACTATGGGAAACTCTAGAAATGCATTCTTCTTCTTCTGCGTTCGTTCTCAAATTCCTGCAGATTAGCAGGATGTAGTCCGCAGAACAGAATGTGTTGTGTCATGGTTTACAGGATTCATGCGATATCTGCACCTTTCGGCCTGACACATCCGACTTCTGCGTGGTTTTGGGTCATGGACCCTATATGGGATGTGACAGCCAATTCCATCCCATAACCTCCTTAGTCGCCTTTTACAACATACGTGGAAGGTAAACAGTGTTGCTATTCTTTGCTCCCCTTTTGGGCCCGGCAAAACACGGGTGTAGAAATGTATTGTATCAAAGGACAACTGTTAGAAAGTATACGATCTTTAAAGAGCCGCGCTAGCGCAGTGGTTAGCGCACTGGCTTCGCATATGAGTGGTCCTGAGCTCATTCCCCAGTTGAGCGGAAATGTTTTTCAGATCGCAACGGCTCCCGGGTCGACCCAGCCTTAAATGGGTACCGGATTACTCCGGGAAGTAAAGACTGCGAGGGAGATGAGATGGCTACCGCCCTCATTTGCAGAGCCTCTGAAATGTGCGATCGCTAACATCTCATACCCCTACGGCATTAATAAATGCTATGGGTTACTTTACTTTTTACTATACGATCTTTGTATAAGAACTGCCAATGTGTAGTAAGAACATCAGATGGTATCACAGACGCATTTCATACAAAAACAGGAGTGCGTCAAGGTTGCCTGCTCTCACCTTTGCTATTCAATATATACATAGACAGAACAATAAAAGTGGCAAAAAGCACAGAAGGCAACATCACCGATTCAGAACAAGACAAAAACTCAGAGCAACCAAACAATGAAATAAATGAACTACTTTTCGCATACGATCAGAGCCTCATATACGAAAATGAAGAACAAATACAAAGTCATGTTAATTCACTATCTGCAACATGTAGAAAATACAACTTGAAGATCAATATACAAAAGACAGAAACTATGAAAATGTGCAGAACACCGAGTCCACTAAACATACAGATAGACAATATAGGAGTAAAATAAATAACAGAGTTCAAATATCTCGGTAGTATTTTTACAGAAAATGGAAGCCTCGATAGAGAAATAGAGATGAGATGTCAAAAGACAAATGCAGTAACATACCAATTGTCACCACTACTTCTTCACCCCAAGATCGAGATGGAAGTCAAGAGACAAATGATCTACAGTATATTCCTACTAACACTTTGTTACTAGTGCCAAACCTGGTCTCTCTCATCTTCACATTACAGAAAGATAGTGACATGTGAGATGAAATGCTTGAGGAAAGCTGCTGGGGTCTCCAGGCTTGATAGATTATGAAATGAATATATCAGGGAAAGAATAGGTATAATATCTTGTACAGATTACATAGAGAGAGAACAGATCAAGTGTTTGGCCACATTATGAGAATGCTTCACGAAAAGTTTCGACACGATTATAGCACAGCTGAGGCCACACATTTGGCTTTAAAGCGCAAGCTCAAGCTCCAATCACCCCTATGCTTAACGGCAAGAGTGGATCACAAACCACCTGGGGAAAGACAATAGACAATAGATAAATATTATTGTAAAATCTCTAATAACAAACCAAGTTAGTGTCTTACCAAACACCTATGTGTGGTTGTTTTTGTTTGTTTCTTGCGAAAAAAAATCTGCTCCATTTCCTCTTACCTCTGGTACACACACATAAAAATTACACACATATTTGCATTATGCAATTCCTTATGTAAAAGTTCCAAAACTATTTTTAAATCTCTAAAAACAAAAAAGTTATTGTGTTTTCCAAACACCCACTTAAAATTTCACAAATTTTCCAAAAAGAATCCAGTAGCAAGGAATGGTGTAAATTTAATCCGGCTCGCTAAAGGTTACATAACACACTCAATGAACTGCTATTTGCTGATGTTCGATATATTATTTACGATGATGAACAGCAGCTACAAAATGCAGCTACAAAAACACTCATGACAATATACACAGAGTATAACATGAAAATAAATACACAGAAAAGAGAATCAATGAAAATCAGCAAGTCACCAAACCCAGTGAATATAACAATAAACAAAACTAAAGTGAAACAAATTTCTGAATTTAAGTACCTTGGAAGTATATTCACTAGACAAAGAAACTGACAAAGAAACTGAGACAAGATGCCAGAAAGCAAACATAGTGACATACCAGCTATCACCATTACCGCTCAACCCAAAGATCAAGATGGAAGTCAAGAGGTAGATGATAAACAGTATTTTTAAGCCTACACTTTGCTATCAATGACAGACATGGGCACTGAAATTAACCCAGCAGAGAAAACTTGCAACATGTGAGATGAAATGTCAGAGAAAAATTACAACATGTGAGATGAAATGTCAGAGAAAACTTACAACATGTGAGATGAAATGTCAGAGAAAAATTACAACATGTGAGATGAAATGCCTCCTCAGAAAAGCCGCAACTGCAACCAAAGTAGACAAAATAAGAACTGATTAAATCAGGAGAAGAATCGGTATAAGACCATGCACATAATACGAGGCGTGTTCAAATGAAAACGGGACTTGTGGATTTATTTAAAAAGTATCATACGCAATTTAATATTTTCAACGGAATTGAACAAAGCAACCACTTGTGAATAAGAATGCACCTGGGTTCATCAGAAAAAATCTCCGTATGCATTTAGGCAAGCATCCCACTGTTTAGGTAGACGTCGAATGCCGTCCGAGAAAAAGTTGCGTGGCTGTTCTCTGAACCATGTGGTCACCGCTGTCTTCACGTCTGCATCGCTGTTGAATCGCTGTCCCTTTAGTGCTTTCTTCAACGGTCCGAACAAATGGAAATCTGCAGAAACCTGTGTCTTGAATTTTTTGGGTTTTGGTGAACCTGGATGTTTCCATTGCATGCTGTCAATTTTGCTGCTCGGTTCATAGTGGTGGCACCACGATTCATCACCTGCCACAATGCTCAACAGAAATGCATCACCCTCTGCCCTGTAACGCATCAGGTGGTTCAAACTCCACCCCATCCGTTCTTCCTTATGGTGGTCAGTCAACATCCGTGGGACCCACTGTGAACACACCTTCCGATAGTTCAATTTCTTCCGAACAACCATGTGGGCTGTCCCAATTGACATATGGAATTCTTCTGCAAGCGAACGAATGCTCCGACGACGGTCAGTCAGTACTCTGTTGCAACAATATGCGCCTGACCTGGCCGTGCAAGATCTGCCGTTAACTCACGTCCGTCTTTAAACATACGCACCCACTCCATCACTCTGGTCCTCGACAAACATTTGTCACCATATGCTGCCTTCATTCTCCGATGAATGTCTACTGCTTGACATCCTTCAAATGAAAGAAACTGGATCACAGCACGCTGATTCACTTTGGACGGGTTCGGAATCACACCCGCCATATTGTTAACAGTCTTCTGCAGCACATATGCATGCTGGGAAGATGAACATGTGACCGTATGTAAATTATTGGATACTCATTACTAGTGCAAAATGTCATCAATATCAGTGCGCTCTATCACGCGTGGTGTAACAAGTCCCGTTTTCATTTGAACACGCCTCGTACATTGAGAAACAACAAATAAAATGGTTTGGACACCTTATGAGAATGAACCATAACCAACCACCAACAAAAACATATAACATGAGAAGATCCGGATATAAGGCCTGAGGAAGACCTAGAAGAAGATGAATAGATAATATAAAAACAACACAACAAATATTGATTCAACACAGCAAAAACAGGATATCTGGTCTTGGATAGACAATTAAAGATCCCAGTCCCCACCAATACGCTTAACGGCAAGTGTGGATATTCTGACCATCATACATCTGGAGACAAACAATAGACAATTTAGAGTTGACTCCATCAACTTCCTTGATCATAAGCATCAAATAGTAATATATAGGTCATTAACAGAACACTGCCTGTTTAATCACCACTGAAACAGAACTGACCCCCAAAAAATAGCTCACATTGCAGACATTGTCAACACACAAAGCGCTTAGATCACCTAAAATACTCTCTCAGGCACTGCAACATCAATCCTAGCTCCTGGGAAACTACAGCACTTGATCGCTCAGCCTGGCACGCCAAATCACTGCTGGCATCACAAAATTTGAAAAAGAAAGAACACTGCGGATAATCCACAAGCGCAAGAAGCGGAAGGACAAATCCGAAAATTCTCCTACCCCAAACCTTCAGCATTCCTGCATGCACTGCAATAGAACTTTCCGTGCACAAATCGGGCATCTACAAACTCACAAACCAAATTAGAAAATTACCAATTATTATTATTATTTATTTTTTCATTGCATTTATTGTTTTTCATGTCATGCTCATCTTCGCTTGCGAAGGAGTAACATCAGTATACTTGTATTTGTATGTTTGTATATATATATATTGGTATGTGTTGGTAGCTTCATCAGGAGTTACATGACAGAAGAAGTACAGTTTCATCCACAGCTATAGGACACAAGAACTCAATTGTACACAACATATTAGATTTCTTGTAATGTCAAATCAAATTGTCAAAGTTGTCATACCTCTGTTTCTTGCCCATTGTGCCTGTTACTACTCTCATTTGGAGTAGGTGATACACTGGGGCTAGTTTGTGGAGAGTCTGACAAATTGCCCAAGTCAGATATGTTTGATGCAGGTAGGGGACAAGCCTAAAATGTAATTTTTAGAAATGGATTCTTTTAACAATACATTCAGCACAGGAATATGATATTAATTGTAACAACAGAAATACAATTAATAATACTTAGCAACACTACATATCAGACAGTGACCAGATATACCAAAGTCAAAGTGACAGGACATCTCAAAGTCAGTGACAAGACATTTCAAAGTCAATGACAAGACATTTCAAAGTCAGTGACATGACATCAAAGTGATGACTAGCAAAGTCAGTGACATGACATTTCAAAGTCAGTGACAAAAAATATCACAACCAGTGGCAAGACATACCAAAGACAACAGATTAAATCAGCAGACTACCCCCAGACGACCTAGAGGCAGACTTCGAAAATGATGTACCATCAAAATAAAAGAGGCCCACAACGAATTCCACAATATACTCAGCACACTCGAGGGCCATCTCCAGAGAACTCTTCTCCCCTGACCCTGAAAGGCAATAAAGTGTTTAGCCAATAGATAGATAGATCTATGTCATTACAACACTTGTTGATATTCATATCTCTGTCACTAAAACAATTGTTGATGTTTATATCTCTGTCACTAAAACATTTGTTGATGTTTATATCTCTGTCACTAAAACAATTGTTGATGTTCATATCTCTAGTCTGTCCCTACAACACTTGTAGACATACATATCTCTGCCACTACAACACTTGTAGATGTCGATACCTCAGGTTGCCACTACTATAGTCATTAGGACGCGATATGTGCTAGCCTTACATAGGCTACTCACCCATGACTGTCTGCTTGAATGTTCCATAGCTATTTGTTCTGCATTGTCTGCTAAAAGCATGGGAACGGTAGGCTGCTGCTAGAAATGACAAGAAGATTTGTTATATCTCAACATCAAATATCACATACTCTACCATGCTCACAATGCTTTTGTTTATGATGCATGTTCTACACACAATCAATGAAGATAAAACGACAATGTCTTCTGTCGTGCTACCACACATCATATCTACCTGTATAAATATCCTACCTTCTAGTCAATCAATAAGTTGTATCAAACAGATCCTTCTTGATTAACATTTTCCGACCGACCAGCCGTCCTGGTCACACCAATTTATTTTCCCCATTCCTTTTAAATGTCTTGTGCCAGTAAAAAATGCAAGAAAGTGATGCATGTTCTAGTGTCATTGCTGTACATAGTACATGTTCTAGTGTCATGATTGATTTTCAGGTGGATTTTTCCCACAAAATTAGACAAGGCTTTGTACCCATTTTTCTTGGATGAAATTGGGAATAGAGAAACAAGAATCTTACAGCAACATAAAAATAGAAATTGAGTAGTAAGGTATGGTATCAGTGAACTGATAAGGTATGGATGGTATCAGTGAACTGATAAGGTATGGATAATATCAGTGAACTGGCAATGTATGGATGGTATCAGTGAACTGACAATGTATGGATAATATCAGTGAACTGACAATGTATGGATAATATCAGTGAACTGGCAATGTATGGATGGTATCAGTGAACTGGCAATGTATGGATAATATCAGTGAACTGGCAATGTATGGATAATATCAGTGAACTGACAATGTATGGATAATATCAGTGAACTGGCAATGTATGGATGGTATCAGTGAACTGACAATGTATGGATGGTATCAGTGAACTGACAATGTAAAGTATCAGTTAACTGATAGTGGTCTGCAGTGAAAAAGGAATATGAACTAGAGACACTAGGTTAAATAGCAAACAGTGACTGTTAGCACATGTTCAAGGACACAGAGACGAGAAAGACCATCCTTGGGCTATTAGAGGCAATAAAATTGAGCAGACAAAGACCAGATAAACAACACACTGCCTTCATAGGTACTTGTTGTGGTTGTGTCCTTGGTCCATCTTCCATTATATTTCAGCAGGACTTCTGCCACACTGACCTCCACTGACCATGACATGGAGGTTCCATGACACCAACTAGTCACATACAACAACCTAAGACACACCCCCCCCCCCCCATTTGCACCATCCTATACATTTCACATGCCTTGGCTGTAGTTCTGTGTCTGCTTCTTTCCGCCATTCTTTGTTTCTTGTCCCTTTATTCTCCACCTACACTGGTGCACTTTTCTTTGGCACCGTCTTCCCATGTCTTTCTATATCAGCTATTCTTTTATACCTTCATACGATGCACTTTTCCATGATGGCTCCCCCCTTTTCAGCTGTGCCTTCCCTGCATCCTGTCCCACCTCCACATTCCTTCCTTGCATGACAAATCTCTGTTTTAGTTTAGTCGATCTGCCACTTTCACTTCTCTTCTTCTTTCTCGCTTCTTTATTTACCCTTTTTGTTCTCCTTCCTTCTCTCAACCCCTGTGCTCTCTTTTTAGCTATTATTATATGCCATTTTGTTTGAGTCATGGTTACTGATACCTGCTCCTCGCGGCTACTACACCCCTGCCTTACGCTTAGGTTCTTGTTAACTCCCTGTCTTTGTTTGTCTGGCCTTTGTCCACTCGATTTTATTGAATTGCCTCTAATTGCCCAAGAATGACCTTTCTCGCCTCTGTGTGCTTGATAACAGGCTACAGTTGCTATTTAACCAAGTGTCTCTACTTCATATCCCTCTTTCGCTGCAGACCACTATCAAGCTAAGTACATTTTTTTAATTTTATTTGCATTATATCTTATCTATTCCACTTTTTCTGCACACTTTCCCCTCCTTACTTATTACTTCCATCTTCCCTTCACGCCCACTTTTCCTGTCATGTTGCCCTATCTTTGCTTACTCCGTCGTCCCCTCACTACTGTCCTACCTCTCTCTTTTTTCTTTCCTATGTGTATCTCTATTTAAGATTTTTTTACTGTGGTCTTTTGTTTATCCTGATCAAGGCTTTTTAGTTGAAATGTTGGCCGTCACTGTGTCATGTTAGGTTGTTTTATCAACTTATTTTGGTAACACTTATACCTATTTTTGTTCATTTTGATATTTTCCCTGTGTTAAATCAGCCACTGATTTGCTGTTTAGGGTGTCGTTACATGACACTGGAACTTTTATTCCTTAAAAGTATATGGTATCAGTGAACTGGCAATGTATAGTACCAGTGAATAAACAACAAGCTAGGCAAATGACTGTCACTAGTAGGTTTGCTGCATGACATTTCAACGGTTGCAGGTCATGGTTTTCTGGAAGAGATGGATAATAATGGTGGTAGTGAAAGTGAAGGAGCATGTGCAGAAACTATTTCATGAGCACCTGCTGGATGTAGACGTTGTGATTGATGTTACATTTCATGGGCACCTGGTTCATAATAAAAGTGCTCATTTCATTGATGAAACAAAAGTCATTCACAATTAACCCTCATCTTTTGCACTGGTGAAATATTAGATTCATATAGTCCTTAAATTATAATTCTGTAATTCTAAATGTTTAGTCTCTATAGATGTGTGGGAAAATTTGAGTTTTAAAGTAGATCTCTTTTAGTATCTGAAAGGCATCTTATGTCCTATTGGCCCCACTCATAGGTTAAATGCATGTCTTTTACCAATATATGACTTTTATTAAATAATCCCAAGTATGCAGGTCAGTGAATGCTAACTATCACTTCAGATAGGTCAACAGGACTTCGCCAAGAATAATGAACTCCGTGACCCAGAAATATATGCTACATTCATGGCATGAAATGGGCAATCTTGAAACAATGCTACACTCCTGGCATGAAATGGGCAATCTTGAAACAATGCTACACTCCTGGCATGCCATGGGCAATCTCGGGGCGATGCTACACTCCTGGCATGAAATGGGCAATCTTGGGGCGATGCTACACTGAAATTCCTCCTTTGAGGGTAAAGTCATGCATCCATAACCCAACTCCTCTAACACAAGCATGTTTTAAGAAACACAACAACCTATTGATAAAACTTTGCTGTAGGGAATTACCAGCTGAACTGTCACAGTAACAATATAAGGTAGGTCATAGAAGTGAAATGTTTACCATGTTAGTGATATCCCATCCTGTCAAAGTAACAATGTAAGGTAGGACATAGAAGTGAACTTTTTACCATACTAGTGTCATCCCATCCTGTCAGCTGTTTCAACTGGTTGTCCAATGCTTTGTATGTCCTCTCTTTCTCCAGAAGCTGAGTGTGGAGTTTCTCAGAAGGTTTATGCACATACAGCTTCTGCAGTTTCTACACACACACAAATGATACAATCATAATATCTGTCCTAGTCTGAGTAATAACAAAAAAATAGAAGGACTGATGCTAACTAGAGATGGTACTAACACTGGCCAGAGATGGTTCTAATACTGACCAGAGTTGGTACTAACACTGACCAGAGATGGTACTAACACTGACCAGAGTTGGTACTAACACTGACCAGAGATGGTACTAACACTGACCAGAGTTGGTACTAACACTGACCAGAGATGGTACTAACACTGACCAGAGATGGTACTAACACTGACCAGAGATGGTAATAACACTGACCAGAGATGGTACTAACACTGACCAGAGATGGTACTAACACTGACCAGAGATGGTACTAACACTGACCAGAGATGGTAATAACACTGACCAGAGATGGTACTAACACTGACCAGAGATGGTACTAACACTGACCAGAGATGGTACTAACACTGACCAGAGATGGTAATAACACTGACCAGAGATGGTACTAACAATGACCAGAGATGGTACTAACGCTGGCCAGAGATGGTACTAACGCTGGCCAGAGATGGTACTAACGCTGACCAGAGTTGGTACTAACACTGACCAGAGATGGTACTAACACTGACCAGAGATGGTACTAACACTGACCAGAGATGGTACTAACACTGACCAGAGATGGTACTAACACTGACCAGAGATGGTACTAACACTGACCAGAGATGGTAATAACACTGACCAGAGATGGTACTAACACTGACCAGAGATGGTACTAACACTGACCAGAGATGGTACTAACACTGACCAGAGATGGTACTAACACTGACCAGAGTTGGTACTAACAATGACCAGAGATGGTACTAACACTGACCAGAGATGGTAATAACACTGACCAGAGATGGTAATAACGCTGACCAGAGATGATACTACTACTGACAATAGATAAAGATTTCCTAATATACATATACATTTGCTGTCAACTATTAACACAGCGTACTTAGTCTCAAGCAGATGGTTGCTTGCTTGCTGATCTAGCCATTCATGGCCACATACCCATTGACCACATTGGCATGTGTAATATCAAATAAAGAGACCGGAAGATGTGAAACGACACCGGACAAGGAATATGCAAAAATGATGACATACATGTGACACGAAACAAACAGAAACTATGAAAAAAACTAGAATCAAGCATGAGACAGGCGCTCATTGATGCTGTGGATTTAACTGTGGATTTAAGAGTGCCGTATTGGTAAATTTAGCGGTTCTCAAGTGCAAGTAGTAAAGCAAAATGAATTAAACAGGTTTCTGAAAATATTTACCTTGCCTATGAATAAATATATATAAAAAAGTATATATAAAAAAACATACAATAAAACTAAACAGGACAATTCTCCACGTATCGGCTCAAATGGAACCTTTTTCAAAAGACAAACAACAGTAAACACCACAATATAAACAGAATTGATGACTTAGCCTAGTGAAAGAGAAAATGCGTGCATTCATTATAAACAAACTGGAAAGTGGGAAATTAGAGGCAATATAGATGTGGTTTATAATGAATGCAAGAACAATATAAGAAAAAGACCCCTTTTGTCACTTTATCAGACAGGCAGGTTTTAAGAACATAGTCACAACTGGCAAGACTGAAGAGAACAGAGACAGATGGGGACAACGTGAGAATTTATTAGTATGACAACCTAGCAAGGCATGGAAACAACAACGATCCTGATAACAATACTGTGGACAGAGAGCCATGGTCGCCTACGCCAACCAGAATGGCATATGATAATGATTGATGAGTAATGATGAGGTTGTGTGGTGGTGGGGTGAGTGGGTTTGGGGAAGGAAGGATACAAGAAGAATCATCATTTGAAAACGCATGGAATGAATGTGAAACCAAATATAGACATAAACATATATATACAACCACACCTAAACATACATAGAAATGTATACACACACCAAGAGTTAAGAAATAAATATATAACAAAATGGACACAGATGTGTGAAGGATACCCACACAAAATGCACAGGCATGTAAATGTATCCACACATAGGAAAGGGCTCACACCAGAATAGGCATACATATTGACACAGAATGGAGATATGTGCATTAACATAAACAAGCGCTCACATAAATACATATATATATACATAAATATGAACATGCATCCACATCATAAACACTTTCTCACATAAATAAAAACAATAACATGTACATTCGCACACATAGAAAGATATACATATATTGATATAAACGTTCGTTCACATAAAGATAATGCTATAACAACTGCATATGTATACATACAAATGTATGGCCCAAAGTAATTGTAGGGGTGCAAAGGGAACGCATTGCTCTAGGCGGACCCAGGGTTAGCAGATAACCAAGATCCCAAATGTACCTCCACGCGGTGCACCCTGGAAACAGAAATACAGCAGCTCGAGCTGATTCTGGCCAAACCATTTGGGGATCGTGTCCGAGAATGTGGAGGTAGCAGATGGAAAGAGATTTGACTGCACAAGAGACAGACAATATCTCCGACACCACCAGCATCACCACATATAGCGACACTGTTGACATACAGTGAAGCTAGTCAGTCCAGTCCGAACATTGGAGGGGCGGCCAATGTAAAATGCACGTAAAGGTAGATGCATGGCGAGAGACAAAAAAGATTTCATACCGAGTACAATGAAACAATGAAAGGGCAGAACAGCGCTAGAGGGCAGCGCGAACTGCAAATAGAAAGTGAAAAGTCCCTAGGAAAGGGGAACTACAAGCTCCGTCAGCTCGAGACGAGCTTCTAGTTACCTGTGTTCCTTACAGACAGAGCCCCAGACCCATTCATTGGCGTTTGGTAAAGCAAGAAGACCTAATCCAACGCGACCCCATGGTGACCCCACTGATTTGGTCAAAGAAGTGCCCATCGAACTCAAAGCAATTGAGAGAAAGCATGAGTTCAGCAAGACGAATGAGGGTAGAGGTAGATACAGAGGGGTGAGGGTGCTAGTCAAGGAAGAACTTGACAGCCTTGAGACTTTGTTTGATATCATACATGCCAATGAGAATGTCCAAATCCTCACTGTGTTTTTTGTTTTATGTTTTATTTCTGTCTCGATATACTTTTTGCCTTTTGGTCAAAACGTTGATTTGTGAGTGTTATTATATGTGTCCTTAGTTCTTTGCAAAACTTCATTACCATATTCCTGGATGCACACAAACAGATGGTTGGTTGGTTGCTGATCTAGCTATTCATGGTCACATGCCCACTGACCAAAATCAAATGTGTAATACACACAAACAGATGGTTGGTTGGTTGCTGATCTAGCTATTCATGGTCACATGCCCACTGACCAAAATCAAATGTGTAATACACACAAACAGATGGTTGGTTGGTTGCTGATCTAGCTATTCATGGTCACATGCCCACTGACCAAAATCAAATGTGCAATACACACAAACAGATGGTTGGTTGGTTGCTGATCTAGCTATTCATGGTCACATGCCCACTGACCAAAATCAAATGTGTAATACACACAAACAGATGGTTGGTTAGTTGCTGATCTAGCTATTCATGGTCACATGCCCACTGACCAAAATCAAATGTGTAATACACACAAACAGATGGTTGGTTGGTTGCTGATCTAGCTATTCATGGTCACATGTCCACTGACCAAAATCAAATGTGTAATACACACAAACAGATGGTTGGTTGGTTGCTGATCTAGCTATTCATGGTCACATGTCCACTGACCAAAATCAAATGTGTAATACACACAAACAAATAAAATGACAGAGAAATCCCATAAGTGAGACTGCTGTAAAACTGTATAACAATAGTAGACAATTGTGTACATGTTCCATTTACACAAGGATCAGCTTGACAATAATATCAGAATATGGGCATGAAAAAAGTACAAATAACAACTGACAAAATTGTGTCTTGTATACTGTCCCATACTCTCACCCTATCGTCTGATATAACAACTTACAAAATTGTGTCTTGTTACACTGTTATTTGTAGTTTTTTTTCCATACTCTTACCCTATCATCTGATATCATTATAAAGTTGATCGATCTTGTGTTTTATGTCAGTACTACAGAGAAATTCAAGAGAGTTATACTTATTAAAATATAAGAAGAAAAATGGAACAAGTACTGGCAGCACATACATGTCTACCTTATGTGACAACAAATAAAACATCTGTGGAACAAGTACTGGCAGCATACGTGTCTACCTTATGTGACAACAAATAAAACATCTGTGGAACAGGTACTGGCAGCATACGTGTCTACCTTATGTGACAACAAATAAAACATCTGTGGAACAGGTACTGGCAGCATACGTGTCTACCTTATGTGACAACAAATAAAACATCTGTGGAACACGTACTGGCAGCATACGTGTCTACCTTATGTGACAACAAATAAAACATCTGTGGAACAGGTACTGGCAGCATACGTGTCTACCTTATGTGAAAAATAAAACATCTGTGGAACACGTACTGGCAGCATACGTGTCTACCTTATGTGACAACAAATAAAACATCTGTGGAACAAGTACTGGCAGCATAGATGTCTACCTTATGTGAAAAATAAAACATCTGTGGAACACGTACTGGCAGCATACGTGTCTACCTTATGTGAAAAATAAAACATCTGTGGAACACGTACTGGCAGCATACGTGTCTACCTTATGTGACAACAAATAAAACATCTGTGGAACACGTACTGGCAGCATACGTGTCTACCTTATGTGAAAAATAAAACATCTGTGGAACAGGTACTGGCAGCATACGTGTCTACCTTATGTGAAAAATAAAACATCTGTGGAACACGTACTGGCAGCATACATGTCTACCTTATGTGAAAAATAAAACATCTGTGGAACAGGTACTGGCAGCATACGTGTCTACCTTATGTGAAAAATAAAACATCTGTGGAACACGTACTGGCAGCATACATGTCTACCTTATGTGACAACAAATAAAACATCTGTGGAACACGTACTGGCAGCATACGTGTCTACCGTATGTGAAAAATAAAACATCTGTGGAACACGTACTGGCAGCATACGTGTCTACCTTATGTGACAACAAATAAAACATCTGTGGAACAAGTACTGGCAGCATACGTGTCTACCGTATGTGACAACAAATAAAACATCTGTGGAACACGTACTGGCAGCATACGTGTCTACCTTATGTGAAAAATAAAACTGTGGAACATGTACTGGCAGCATACGTGTCTACCTTATGTGAAAAATAAAACTGTGGAACACGTACTGGCAGCATACGTGTCTACTTTATGTGATAACAAATATATATCAAAAACAAATAAATCTGTTCATCTGGGCACCATAAAACCATTGGAATTAGAGACTCAGACCTTCATGTGCAGAGCAACATCACAGACACCTGAGCATTTTCTATAGGGATGTCCTAACTTCTCTGTTTACAGAATGATAATATGGTTCACAGGAGCATTGAGAAACAAAGTGTAGTGAACCTACAGTGCCGTGAAACCAACCAGTCTATACATAACCAATATTAGACACGTTTGATAGTGATTGTTTACAGAAGAAGAGGCTCCAACTGTAAAAGTCAACCGGTTGTCTGTGGTTTTGTCATTTCAATCATCTATGCATAGAGAATATGGTATTTCTAGTGTTAGTTTCACAACTTGACCAGTTGTTCTGTACAGTTAAAGTTATGATCACAAGAGGTCTGCTGGCAGTTGTGCAATGTAAACGTCAGCAGATAGCCTTAAATATGAACATTGTAATAATTGATGACACAGATGTTGTGATTTACAAGGACGGGTCAGTCATCCGTCACCACCGATGCACATGGGTCTTTACTGCCAGATCAAAAGGAAGAACAGTACACGAAGCCAGTGGTGCCTTTATTGCAATAACAAGCAGTCTAACAATGGAAGTATTTGCCGTAACGCAGGCACTTACCTGGCTGGAATCACAAGCCTATTCCCATGCGTGCATACTAAATGAATGGCATTCAGAAAGTAAAAACAGGTGATGTACATAGGGAATGGGTGGAGTCATTAGAGAGAGCAAAAACACGGGCATCACTATGAAAACTCACGCTTATTTTTGTCCCTGGACAGGCGAGCATGGAGGGAAACGAACGAGCCAACCCATTAGCTAGCCTCAGTCACAACAGATGGTCAGCCTATGGACTGAGCAGACATACTCATTGCTCTTCGTGAATCCTCATGAACAGAGGATTTTGAGATGAATAAGCATGAGTCAATATTGAGAATACAGGAATTGGGAGTGAGGACGGGCGTGGCCGGTAGAGAACACATGACAAAGATTTCAAAAAGAGCAGTGAACCATCATAGAACTTGAACCACCAGCCGCTATATCCTGAGAGATTTACTGAAGCGGAGATCTGAACACCTATGGACGTGTCCGGTGTGCGAGGAGGATAATCAACAGACCTAATACCTAATGATCTAGCAACACGTGAAAAAATCCCCATAAGAAAATGCCTCCTACTGATGTCAGAGTTGGAAAATGAAGAATATCTGTACCAATATACAGGGTTACTGTACCAGCTGATTATGGTACTGCAGTTACCTCAAAGTCCTCCTTGGCAGTCTCATACATGGCCCTCGTCATGTGTACTTTTTGCTGCCAGAGTTCTTTATCTTTGTCAAGCTGTTCATAAATGGTATCAAATTGTTACTAGTTTTACTGACATTAATCACATCATAATATATAGTTTTACTAACATTAATCATATCACCATATACAGTATTACTAACAATAATGATTTCACAGAATAGTTTTACTGATATTAATGCCTACACAAAGTACAGATTTTAATTGTATTAATGAAAACACAATGCAGTCTTACTGACATTAATGGCAATATCTTCTTATCCTTCTGCGTTCGTTCTCAAACTCCTGCAGATTAGCAGGATGTAGTCCGGAGAACGGAATGCATTGTGTCATGGTTTACAGCATTGCTGCGATATCTGTGCCTTTCGGCCTAACACATCCGACTTCAGCATGGCTTTGGGTCACTGACCCTATATGGGATGGGACAGCCAACTCCATCCCATAACCTCCTTAGTCGCCTTTTACGACATGTGTGGAAGGTAAACAGTGTTGCTATTCTTTGCTCCCCTTTCTGGCCCCGGCAACACACGGGCGAATGGCAATATAATATCCAGTAATAATGACAACACAATACAATTTACTGATATTACTCGTAGTTCTTACGTAGAACACAACAGATGGACTATCATTAAGACTAAAGGGTTATGAGGTGTAAACACGAAAACATAGAAATTACAATACACAAGACATTTTCAATGTTTCGAAACATTAGGTCTTTCTCAAGAATATATAAAATAAACAGTGAAAAACAATGAAAACAGTAAAGACAATGTTACCACCACAGAGACACTAGATACACAATTGACATGGAAACAATACGAAGTTCAAGGTGACAATGATGTATGTGGAAACATGTAGCCATGGAAGCGAGAAGTCATGATTTTGTTGAAAATTGGATGGGATATGATAACAGATATAACAAATTATTACCCAATACAACATGGATAGCAATATAATAAGGACCACACCAACACAAATTTAAACAAATGAATTTTCAGAGTTAAGTCCAAAAGACTTGAGGGTACCAAACTCAAAAATAAATTGATTTTCAAGAGCGTGGTCATCCGTGGTGTAGGATCTGAGGGCAGTGACCTGGACATCTAGGGCACCATGATGACCATCACCCTTGAAATTAATTTGCGACATGGGTAGATATAGCGACATTTGTGACATCTTTGTGTTTTGTCGCATGAAGATGCCTACAGAAGCGGTCACTCAATAATAAGCCAGCTTCACCTATATTCTTCTTGTCACAGCATTGACATATGATAATGTAAATGACTTTACCGGATTCAATTGTAAAGGCATCATCAATAGTGGGTCTTAGGAAATGAAACCGAGCGGATCTGAAGTACATGTGTAGTAAATCAATCTTTATTCGTAAACATTCGTTCCCTGACAGTGTCCTTTCATCAGATGGCTTCATGTCTATACGTTATCTTGACTTGTTACCTTTGACTATTAATCAGGATACTTCTTTGTCATCCTCTAATAGATTTAAACTTGTCCTTACTTTTCATCCCCATAACTCTTCTGTACCTCGAATCTTGTTCAAGCATTATTCCCTTCTCCAGTTTGATTCTGAAACTTGTGCCACTTTCCAGGACTTATCTTTAGTTGCCTATAAGCATAACAAAATTCTTAATGACATCTTGGTCCACAGTCACCTCAGGTCTTATGTTCCTGCTCACTTTGGCACTATTCGTTGCAAATGCAGTCAGTGCTACACATGTCTCTATGTAGTTCAGATCCACTCTGTTTCATTTTCTACGGCCACTTTCACTATTGATGATGCCTTTACATGTGAATCCAGCAATGCCATTTACATTATCAAATGTAAACACTGTGACAAGAAGTATATAGGTGAAACAGGCTTATTATTCAGTGACCGCTACAGTGGGCATTTTCATGCCATAAAACAGTACCACTGTCGCAATTAATTTCAATGGTGATGGTCATCATGGTGCCCAAGCAGCACATAAACAAAGCAACAACAAAAGCCAAGAAGAAGTTAGCTATCATGAGAAAACTAAGTGGAACCACATGGGGAGCCAGTGGGAATATACTCCATAAAGTGTACCAGCAAGGCGTAAGACCACACCTGCAATATGGTTCAGCATTGTCCTGCATCAAACACCACATTACAAGATCTAGATAAAGTGCAAAATCAGGCACTTAGAATAATGTTGGGAGCAATGAAATCAACACCCATAGTAGAGATGCAGAAAATGGGAAGAATGCAAACACTTGGCGAACGCAGAGACACAAAGGCGCTAATACAAGCAGAAAAGCTTCAGTCTATGCCAGTCATCCAATGAAGGAAAGATTCCAAAATCTTACAATGGGGCGACTGAAAAGAAGCAGCTTTATCCACCTATCTAAATGAACATAAACAACTTACAGACCTACCTGAAGTTGACAGCCCCTTAAGATCTGTACCAGAACAAACCCCTTGGTGTGAAAGGCATGGAATGCCAATATACATTCAGAACCACGTGAAAGGAATACTAAGCGAGGACGAACAGAACAGTGTGCAGCGAAGGACGGTCACCCTCAGTTTCCTGGATGAGGAATATCCACAAGATATATGGGTCAGAGTATACACAGATGGGTCAGCACAGAATGCAGTGAGGAATGGAGGGGCAGGTGTATATAGAGAATATCCACACAAGTCTAGAAATACGATCAGAACACCGACAGGGAAATTGTGCAATAATTATGATGTAGAAATTCATACAATCAGGATAGCAACTGAAAAGCTGCTGAACTCCAATCCTGGCCCACGGCCCGTGGTATTTCTGACAGATGCAAGGTCAATCCCTCAAGCTCTCCAGTCTGGAAAACTAGTACCGAGCATATACTTCAAGATTGTTGAGTATGAAACGCTGAGCCAAACATATTTGCCAGAGGGAAACAACACTGGGATCAAAGCTCTATGGGCCACTGTATGAACTACAAAATACAGTGAGTTTTAAGGAGACAGAATTACAGATATAGACATGTTTAAGTGTGAGTTTTATTCAGGAGACAGAATGACAGATATAGACATGTTTCAAGTGAACGAAAGAAAAAGAAGAAGAAATCATGGTGCCCTAGATATCCAGGTCACTGCCCTCAGATCCTGCATCACAGATGACAGATCGAGGTACACTCTTTAAAAAAGATTTTTTTTTAGTTTGGTACATTGTATTGCTATCCATGTTGTATTGGGTAATAATTTGTCATATCTGTTTTCATATCCTGTCAATTTTCAACAAAACTCGCTGCTATGACTACATGTTTCCACATACATCATTGTCACCTTGAACTTCATATTGGTTACATGTCAATAGTGCCTCTGTGGTGGTAATATTGTTTTTACTGTTTTCATTTGAGAAAGACTTATGGTTCAAAACGCTCAAAATGTAATGTGCATTGTAATTTGTATGTTTTCGTTTTATGATTCAGAAGGCTAAAAGAGAGATCAGTGTTATCAAGGTTATGGCGACCTTCGACATGCAGCAATGGGTACTTTTCTTCTTATGCAAGTGATGGTGCTATCTGTCATAGATTATGGCCTCGGCCTACTAACTTTGTCACAGACACAAGTTGATAGATTGGAAAAAGTCAAAAATGAGGCAATGAGAGCGGTACTGGGGTGTACTAGAGATACACATCTCTGCTATGAGATTTCTGCTTGATCTTCCCAGCATTAAAGTGTGACATCAAGCATCACAAGTTAAGTCGTACCTTAAAGTGACAGAATACAACCACTACCCATTACACCAACGTCTAGATGAGTAAAAGGGAAAAGGAATCAAGAGTGGCAGATCATGGATGGCAGAGGCTGAAGACACACTGCGAAGAGTAAAGTGAATTGGAAGAAGTAGGAAAGAGCAGTGAATTGGTGGAGGTAGACACTGAGAAGAAATCACTGACTAAAGTAATAATACAACTAGATAAAGCATGTCGAAAATGGATGGATGTCAGGGCTCAGGATACAGTGCACGAACTCGCCATACTACACTTTAAATCACAAGACATAATTACATACACAGATGACTCCGTTAACAGAAACATGAATAAAAGCGGTTGGGGTTTTGTTGCCTACAGAAACGGCGTGAAGTTGGTTGAGAAATCTTCAGCATATTCTACTGTCACATCGAGCATGAGGATGGAGATAGAGGAATCGCAGCTGCACTTAATTGGTTGATAACTGATACATCAACACACTCGGTAATACTCACAGACTCTCATAGCATGTTGCGCAAGATATAAACGTTCATGCTAAGAAAAAAATGGTGGGACTTATTGAACAACTCAGTTGTCCAGAGTATTACATGGATATACTGCCCAGGTCATGCTAGGGTCAGAGGAAATGAGAGAGCTGACTTATTGGCAGGCAATGCGGCGATAGACAAAGAAGAGATAAAGCAGACTTAATGAAGGCAGTAATAAATTCATTTCAAGATGCAGATGATGTCAATGAGGCTGAGAACATACACATACAGAGAATGTTAGAAATGGGAGCATCTAGAGGTGAGGGAAGGAAAAGTATTTTTTTTGGAAAGTCCAGAAGATCACACAATCAACACCTGACCGGGACTCACTAGGATGGCTGCTGGAGCGGAGGGCAGAGCACTTATGGGAATGCCCCATGTGCTGTGAAGCCAGTTTCTAATCAAGAATCAAAAAGATGAATCATTTTTATAACCCCTTAGTCTTAGTGATAGTCCGTCTGTTGTGTTCAAGTGAAACATCAAAAATCTGTGTTCTACATAAGTACTAGTGTTGTTCCGTTTCATCTACGGTATTGCTTTATATTGATTGTCGTACTGATATTAGTTCTGACAAAATCTACAGTTTTATTGACAATAATGAATATTGAAAAAAACAATTTTACTGACAATAATGGAGGTAGAAAGTACAGTTTTACTGATAATAATGGAGATAGAAAGTACAGTTTTATGATATTAGTGACAACAAAATGTACCGTTTTACAGACATTAATGCATATTGAAAGTACAATTTACTGGCATTAATGGACATAGAAAGTAATTTTACTGACATTAATGAATAATGAAAGTACAGTTTTACTGACATTAACGGAGATAGAAAGTGCAAATTTACTGATAGTAATACCAACAACATGTACAGTTTTACTGACATTACCGGGGATAGCATATATAGTTTTACTTAAATTAATAAAGATAGAGATTAGTTTTAATGAATAGAAAACTAACAGTGACTAAAAAATGAAACTAACGCAATTCATGACTAATGAATACTTACATCAACTGGTTGTGGTGCAGTAACTCGACCAACAATAGAGTCTCGAGTGGATGAAATTGTGGTTGTATTGGGCAAAACACCACTGGATGTAGTGGTTGTGGGTTTGCCTAGTAAGGTCAAGGCCACATAGTACCCAGCTAAGAAAACAGGCAGACAATGTGAGTTAATAGTGTGTTTGACAATATGATAATTGTGTCTGGGTAGCTTTTTTCAAGTCTAAAGTTGTTGGTGTGCCCACACAGCACAATCACTGTAGTATAGTTATAGACTAAAAAGTTGTTATTGTACCCCCCACACAGCACAATCACTGCAATATAGTTATAGACTAAAGTTGTTAGTGTACCCCCACACAGCACAATCACTGCAATATAGTTATAGACTAAAGTTGTTAGTGTGTTCCCACACAGCACAATCACTGCAGTATAGTTATAGACTAACAAGTTGTTAGTGTACCCCCACACAGCACAATCACTGCAGTAAAGTTATAGACTAACAAGTTGCTAGTGTACCCCACACAGCACAATCACTGCAGTATAGTTATAGACTAAAGTTTTTAGTGTACCCCCACACAGCACAATCACTGCAATATAGTTATAGACTAAAGTTGTTAGTGTACCCCCACACAGCACAATCACTGCAATATAGTTATAGACTAAAGTTGTTAGTG
Source organism: Meghimatium bilineatum (assembly GCA_034231615.1). NCBI lineage: Eukaryota > Metazoa > Mollusca > Gastropoda > Stylommatophora > Philomycidae > Meghimatium > Meghimatium bilineatum. The sequence continues at coordinate 75,389,317 of CM067304.1, read as the reverse complement.
TGTTCCCACACAACACAATCACTGCAGTATAGTTATATACTAAAAAGTTGTTAGTGTACCCCCCACACAGCACAATCACTGCAGTAAAGTTATAGATTAACAAGTTGTTAGTGTACCCCCCACACAGCACAATCACTGCAGTAAAGTTATAGACTAACAAGTTGCTAGTGTACCCCCACACAGCACAATCACTGCAGTATAGTTATAGACTAACAAGTTGTTAGTGTACCCCCACACAGCACAATCACTGCAATATAGTTATAGACTAAAAAGTTGTTAGTGTACCCCCCACACAGCACAATCACTGCAGTAAAGTTATAGACTAAAGTTGTTAGTGTACCCCCCACACAGCACAATCACTGCAGTAAAGTTATAGACTAAAGTTGTTAGTGTACCCCCACACAGCACAATCACTGCAATATAGTTATAGACTAAAGTTGTTAGTGTACCCCCCACACAGCACAATCACTGCAATATAGTTATAGACTAAAGTTGTTAGTGTACCCCACACACAGCACTAGTCCTGCTGTAGCTAATTCTCCACTACCTCGTTCTCACTAATCCCTCTGACATTCCCATTTTTCACCTGACCACTAATGCTGATGTTCATCTTCCTGATCATGCCAACGCACTGGTGGTTTGCATTCCTCCTGACCTCAGTCTCTCTGATAGTGAAATTTCTGTTCTCAGCAAGGGCCTCAAGTCCGTCCCTCTCTGCCCTACATGCGGTCAATACTCTCTTCTTCAGGATATCCACCGCTACCGTCGCCGTCTTCGGCTTTATTATAATTTATTTGGCAAAGCTTCATCTTGTACTGACGATTTGTTTTCTAGATATGAACAGAAGAAATATCCCTGGACTCCAAAGCCAGGTGCATCTCATGCTCTTGATCTTTACATCAAGAATACCCTCCATGACATTAAGTCACTTCATCACAACCGCATTCGTCACTCGAACATCACCCCTGAAGAATCTCACGCCTTGGCACATCTTCATCACCGTGATGATATTGTCATCAAACCAGCAGATAAGGGTGGGGGCCGTTGTGGTTTGGCGTAAGAACCTTTACCTCCAGGAGGGCCACCAACAACTCTCCAATCCTTCTTTCTACACTGCACACACATCTGATTCAACTGTAACTAACCAGAAGGTTGTTAAAAACTGTAAAAAAACCCTTATCCTTAACAACCACCTTCCTACCACTGCCAAGTCTCTTTGCATCGATCAAAGCTGTTTAGGCAAACCTGTTTTCTAATGCTGCCTAAAATCCATAAGGTATCGAATCCGGGTAGACCTATTGTCTCTGCTTGCTCTTGTCCCACTGAGCGCATCTCTGACTTCCTTGACAGCATTTTCCAGCCCTTAGTCGAACAACTGCCTTCATTCTTGAAACCACTAAGCATGCCCTAAGCATTTTTTCTTCCATCCAGTTGTCTTCTGACCGTACCTATCGTCTGTTCTTGCTTGATGTCTGTTCTTTGTACACTTCTATACCCCATGCAGATGGTCTCAGGGCTCTGCAGTTCTTTCTTGACAAAGAGTCCCCACCCCTCTGTATCCACTTCTACTCTTATCCGCCTTGCTGAACTGGTGCTTACGCTCAACTAGTTTTGAATTTGATGGGCACTTTTTTTATCAGATCAGTGGCGTTGCCATGGGAACCAAAATGCGACCTAGCTATGCGTGTCTGTTCACGGGACATCTTGAACATTTAGTTTGGTCTACCTATGATGGCCCGTTCCCATCTCTTTTCCATAGATACATTGACGATAGGATAGGTATCACAGACATGTCCGAAGTTGAATTGTCTCATTTCATCAACTTCATCGGCAGTTTTATATCTAATATCTCCACTACTTCTGTCAACTTCCTTGACATCATTGTCACCATTCATCCCCCTTACCTTAGCACATCCGTTTACTATAAACCTACTGATGCACATGGCTTTCTGCTCTACACTTCTTCTCATCCTCCTGCTTGTTGCAACTCTCTACCGTACTCCCAGCTTCTTCGGCTGCGTCGCTTATGTAGGGATTACGACAATTTTCTCGACAAGTCCTCTGAGATGATTGAATCTTTCCATAGACGCTCGTTCCCTGACGGCATTCTTTCATCCACTTGGTTCTGTGTGCACCAGTTGTCTCGCCTCGATACCTTGACTAACTCTCAGGGTTCATCCCCATAACTCTTCTGTCTGACGCATCATGCTTAAACATTATTCCCTTTTCCAGTCTGATCCTGACACCTGTGTCGCTTTCCATGACTTGCCTCTGGTGGTGAATAGACACGACAAAAAACTGAAGGACATCTTGGTCCATAGCCACCTTAACTCTTCTGTTCCCGACCATTTTTTTCACTGTTCATTGCTCACGTGGCTGTTGATATACATGTCCTTATGTGGTTCAGATGTGCTCCCTTTCATTTCCCAAGGCTACTTTCTCCATCAATGAGGCCTTTACATGAGAATCCTGTAATGTTATTTATGTGATCATATGTAAACACTGCGGCAAACAGTACATTGGGAAACCAGCTTAAGATTGAGCGATCACTTTTGTAACCATCTTCATGCCATCAAGAATAGAACACCTACTTCTGTGGAAACAAACTTCAACAGCGATGGTCATCAAGGTGCTATTGATATTTAGGTCACTGCAATTAGATTCTGCTCCGCCGATGATAGATCTAGGTACGCTCTAGAAAATCGTCTTATTTTTTAATTGGGTACCTACCGGCTTTTGGACTCAATTCCGACCACTCTTTTGTCTAGTACTGGGTTGGTGTGGTCTTAATCTTTATTCATTGTGTTCCGTCATTTATGTCATCTCTTTGTTTATTTCGTCTCCACATATATTTACATTTTTCCTGTCCTTTCGGCATCTGATTTCCATATTTCCATTGGATACATTTGTGTGTTGTGATAATTTCCATTCGTCATCTTTTGATGTTTTGTCTGATAGTGTATCTTGATAAAAATCTTTTGGTTGAAACGTTGAATATGTTTTGTGTATTGTAATTTGTATGTTTTCCTGTGTACACATCATTACCCACTAGTTTTAAATATAGTCCGTCATGTCTGAGTAAACTATTATAAAAAACCTGTGTTTTGCGAAAGTACAAAATGGTATTCTGAGGATTTTTCTGTAACATTTTGTTTCAAATGTTGCTATTTTATTTTTTCACTTTGCTGGTGATTGTCCAGGATTCACACCCATATACTGCCACTGGGAATATGCAAGCTCTTATGAATGTTAGTTTTGTTGTTTTGCAGCAGCTGAGTCATATGTTTTTCAATTGTAATAGCTTCTTTGACGTGTATAGCCAACCTCCTTCTGACTTCTTCATAGAAATCCTCATTACTGCTGATAAGAGAACCAAGGTACTCAAAACTGGTGACTTTCTAATTCTGTTGTTGATACTGATTGAGAACATGCTAGTGGTTTTGTCGCATGTCATAATCTTGGTCTTGTTTCCATTTAAAAATAGGTTTTGTTTTTCACTTTGTTTTTAATGGAGTTTATGAGGTGTTGGAAACCTGCTTGACTGTGTGCCAGTAATGTTGTATCATCAGACCTGCTTGACTGTGTGCCAGTAATGTTGTATCATCACACCTGCTTGACTGTGTGCCAGTAATGTTGTATCATCACACCTGCTTGACTGTGTGCCAGTAATGTTGTATCATCACACCTGCTTGACTGTGTGCCAGTAATGTTGTATCATCAGACCTGCTTGACTGTGTGCCAGTAATGTTGTATCATCACACCTGCTTGACTGTGTGCCAGTAATGTTGTATTAGGTATTTGGTATTAGTATGTTGATTATCCACACGGGACATGTCCATGGGTGTTCAGATCTCTGCTTCAGTAAATCTCTCAGGGTATAACGGCTGATGGTTCAATGTTGTGTTATCAGCATATCTTAGTTCTGGTATCTCATGACCTCTGATGTTCAGTGGGCCAAAGTTATTTCTCTGTTGATCTTTTCTTACATTCCTCATTATGTTTTCTGCATAAATGTTGAAGAGATATGATGATAGGATACATCCTTGTCTGATTTCTTTTTTCACGCTGAATCAAACAGATGTTTCACTTACTCTCACAGCTGCTTGCTGGTCTTGATATAATGTTTTTACGAGGCAGATTAAATGTAGCGGGAAACCCATGTCCTTGTTGATATTTCAAAGTTTTTGCTGTTGTACACAATTGAATGCTTTGGGTGTGGTCAATAAAGCATGTGTAGATGTTGACATTAAACTCTCTGCATTTCTCTAGCATGTTCCGCATATTCAAAATATGATCTCTGGTGCCTCTGCTATGTCTGAAAACTGCCTGTGCTTTATTTAAGTCTTTTTTAATCTTACCGGTATGTAGTAGCCTGTTCAGGTTGACCCCAAATAGTAATTTGCTGACATGACTAACCAGGGCAATGGTTCTGTAGTTGGTGCATAATGTTAGATTTCCCTTCTTCAGTAGCAGTATGTAAACTGATCGTGTCTGTTCCTTGAGTTAAACTTCACTTTTCATAATGGTACCAAATAGTATTTTGCTGGCATGACTAACCAGGGCAATGGTTCTGTAGTTGGTGCATAGTGTTAGATTTCCCTTCTTCAGTAGCAGTATGTAAACTGATCATGTTCGTTCCTTGAGTCAAACTTCACTTTTCATAATGATACCAAATGTTGTTGTTCGTCCATCACAAGTGATGATGACCATTTGTTACATCCGCTTTTGAAAATTAAATTTTAGTTATGTCCTTGATTATGAGTTCGTAGATGGCTAAAGAGCCCTATTCGAGCTGTAAATGTCCTTGGACAGTTCGGACATGGAATGACGACTGTAGACGGATCTTGGTCTATCCATGACTTTCTAGCTGCTCTCCGTTGTTGAGCTGTTGCATTTCTCTTCTTTTCACAAGATGATGCACTCTTTTTTATTTTAGAACGCCATGTAGATCTATTTTGTGCAAGTTCTTCCTATGTATCGTGGTCTATTTCAAAGGCTTTCAGTGAGTTCTTTAACAAGTCCTTGTAGCGCTTCCTTCGGCCACCTTGAGATCGTATACCCTTCTCTAGCTCACCATAGAGAAGTATCTTTGGCAGACGATGGTCTGGCATACGCACCGAATGATCTGCCCAACAAATCTGTGTCTGCATCAGGATCGTGTCAATGCTTGGGATACCAGATCTATCAAGGACAGTGGTATCTGGAATCTTGTCTTGTCATCTGATGTTCATAACTTTTCTGAGACAATTTGTATGAAAATGATTGAGTTTTTTCACATGATGTCTATACATAGTCCATGTTTCACTAGCGTATAACAGCACTGGAAGTACCACTGGTCTGTAAACTTTCAGCTTAGTCTGTAGGTTAATGCCATTTCTACGCCAAACATTTGCATACAATCTGCCGAAAGTACTGCTTGCTTTGGTGATCCTTGCATACACTTCATCATCAACGTTGGCATTTTGTGATAACGTACTGCCTAGATATGTGAATCTATTCACAACTTTCAGTGTTACACCATTAACCTTTATGCAGGGCTAGAGATAGCTTTTGCCAAGTGCTGGTTGTAACATGACTTCTGTTTTCTCTGTGTTAATGGTAAGCCCAAAGTTGGTACAGGCTTTGGAGAATCTGTCTATAATACATTTTAGATCAGCCTCAGAGTTGGCATTTAGGGCACAGTCATCAGCAAGTAGGAGATCCCTGATTGTGTGTGATTTAACTTTGGTTTTTGCTCGAAGCCGCCGAAGGTTGATCAATTTTCTATCTATGCAATAGGTGATGTTTACTCCCAGGTCTAGATCTCTGAAAGCATCATCCAACATAGCAGAGAACATGATGCTAAATAGGGTAGGTGCTAATACACATCCTTGTTTTACTCCATTTGAGACAAAAACGTTTCAGATAACTCTCCATCATCCTGAACTCTAGCTTGCATTGAATGTGAAAATGACTTGCACTGGGGATTTTGATTAAAGTGAGGAAGAGTTGTGCAAAGCATCACCCTCACTCTGGTGATATGATACGAAGTATTTTGCTGGCATGACTAACCAGGGCAATGGTTCTGTAGTTGGTGCATAATGTTAGATTTCCCTTCTTCAGTAGCAGTATGTAAACTGATCGTGTCTATTCCTTGAGTCAAACTTCACTTTTCATAATGATACCAAATAGTATTTTGCTGGCATGACTAACCAGGGCAATGGTTATAAACAAAGGAACAATGACTATTTCCACATTATGGTCCAAAAGCGAACTATTTCCAGAAACGAATAGATCTGGAAAACAAAAAGACAAACTAATTTTTTTAAATGTAAGTCATGATGGTCCTGCCATGACATATTTGCAATCCTACACATGATGTACACATTATCCTGCACATGATGTACACATTATCCTGCACATGATGTACACATTATCCTGCACATGATGTACACATTATCCTGCACATGATGTACACATTATCCTGCACATGATGTACACATTATCCTGCACATGATGTACACATTATCCTGCACATGATGTACACATTATCCTGCACATGATGTACACATTATCCTGCACATGATGTACACATTATCCTGCACATGATGTACACATTATCCTACACATGATGTACACATTATCCTGCACATGATGTACACATTATCCTGCACATGATGTACACATTATCCTGCACATGATGTACACATTATCCTGCACATGATGTACACATTATCCTACACATGATGTACACATTATCCTGCACATGATGTACACATTATCCTGCACATGATGTACACATTACCCTGCACATGATGTACACATTATCCTGCACATGATGTACACATTATCCTGCACATGATGTACACATTATCCTGCACATGATGTACACATTATCCTACACATGATGTACACATTATCCTGCACATGATGTACACATTATCCTGCACATGATGTACACATTATCCTGCACATGATGTACACATTATCCTGCACATGATGTACACATTATCCTACACATGATGTACACATTATCCTGCACATGATGTACACATTATCCTACACATGATGTACACATTATCCTGCACATGATGTACACTGTGTCCTTGCCATGATGTACACATGATGTACATTGTGTCCTTGCCATGATGTACACTGTGTCATTGCCATGATGTACACTGTGTCCTTGCCATGATGTACACATGATGTACACTGTGTCCTTGTCATGATGTACACATGATGTAGTGTCCTTGCCATGATGTACACATGATGTACACTGTGTCCTTGCCATGATGTACACATGATGTACACTGTGTGCTTGCCATGATGTACACATGATGTACACTGTGCCCTTGCCATGATGTACACATGATGTACACTGTGTCCTTGCCATGATGTACACTGTGTCCTTGCCATGATGTACACATGATGTACACTGTGTCCTTGCCATGATGTACACATGATGTACACTGTGTCATTGCCATGATGTACACATGATGTACACTGTGTCCTTGCCATGATGTACACATGATGTACACTGTGTCTTTGCCATGATGTACACATGATGTACACTGTGTCCTTGCCATTATGTACACTGGGTCCTTGCCATGATGTACACATGATGTACACTGGGTCCTTGCCATGATGTACACTGGGTCCTTGCCATGATGTACACATGATGTACACTGGGTCCTTGCCATGATGTACACTGGGTCCTTGCCATGATGTACACATGATGTACACTGTGTCCTTGCCATGATGTACACTGTGTCATTGCCATGATGTACACTGTGTCCTTGCCATGATGTACACATGATGTACATTGTGTCCTTGCCATGATGTACACATGATGTACAGTGTCCTTGCCATGATGTACACATGATGTACACTGTGTCCTTGCCATGATGTACACATGATGTACACTGTGTGCTTGCCATGATGTACACATGATGTACAATGTGTCCTTGCCATGATGTACACATGATGTACACTGTGTCCTTGCCATGATGTACACTGTGTCCTTGCCATGATGTACACATGATGTACACTGTGTCCTTGCCATGATGTACACTGGGTCCTTGCCATGATGTACACTGGGTCCTTGCCATGATGTACACTGGGTCCTTGCCATGATGTACACTGGGTCCTTGCCATGATGTACACATGATGTACACTGGGTCCTTGCCATGATGTACACTGGGTCCTTGCCATGATGTACACTGGGTCCTTGCCATGATGTACACTGTGTGCTTGCCATGATGTACACATGATGTACACTGTGCCCTTGCCATGATGTACACATGATGTACACTGTGTCCTTGCCATGATGTACACTGTGTCCTTGCCATGATGTACACATGATGTACACTGTGTCCTTGCCATGATGTACACATGATGTACACTGTGTCATTGCCATGATGTACACATGATGTACACTGTGTCCTTGCCATGATGTACACATGATGTACACTGTGTCTTTGCCATGATATACACATGATGTACACTGTGTCCTTGCCATGATGTACACTGGGTCCTTGCCATGATGTACACTGTGTCCTTGCCATGATGTACACTGGGTCCTTGCCATGATGTACACTGGGTCCTTGCCATGATGTACACATGATGTACACTGGGTCCTTGCCATGATGTACACTGGGTCCTTGCCATGATGTACACTGGGTCCTTGCCATGATGTACACATGATGTACACTGTGTCCTTGCCATGATGTACACATGATGTACACTGTGTCCTTGCCATGATGTACACATGATGTACACTGTGTCCTTGCCATGATGTACACATGATGTACACTGGGTCCTTGTCATGATGTACACATTATCCTGCATATGATGTACAATGACTGGGTCCTTACCATGGTGTACACATGACACTGCCATGATGTACACATTATCCTGCACATGATGTACACTGTGTCCTTGCCATGGTGTACACATGACACTGCTATGATGTACACATTATCCTGCACATGATGTACACGTGATACAGCCATGATGTACACTGTGTCCTTGCCATGATGTACATATGATACTGCCATGATGTACACATTAGCATGCACATGATGTACACTGGGTCCTTGCCATGATGTACACTTGATACTGTCATGATGTACACTGGGTCCTTGCCATGATGTACATATGATACTGCCATGATGTACACATTAGCATGCACATGATGTACACTGGGTCCTTGCCATGATGTACACTTGATACTGTCATGATGTACACTGGGTCCTTGCCATGATGTACACTTGATACTGTCATGATGTACACTGGGTCCTTGCCATGATGTACACTTGATACTGTCATGATGTACACTGGGTCCTTGCCATGATGTACATGTGATACTGCCATGATGTACACATTATCCTGCACATGATGTACACATAGTGATAAATGTTCCAGTGTAGAGTAACAACCCTAAACAGGAAGTACGTGGCTCTCCACCCTAACACAGGGCACATATCAAGATAAACAAAAATAGGTAGATGTGTTACCAAAATAAAACATAAAACAACCTAACAACGAGATACAGAGACAGGTGACGTAGCCATACAATAATCAGCTACAATAGCCATATGCTGCACAATTAGTCAGCTGGGGTCAAGAACATGCAGATATGCTTGTGCTATCAGGGACACATTAGACAGACATAACAAATAATGCAGAACAATTTTGTTCAGAAGGAACTCACATTTAATCAGTTTAACCACATCAAGGTGGTTCCTCTGAGTGACCAATGTTCCGTTAACCTGTCAATCACAGATCAATATAAATGTATCAGATAAGATGGATATGTCAGCATGTCAATCAGACTATAAAATGCTGAAAGTGATACATGATGATGATGATTATTGATGCTGTCTACGTGACAGTGATCATGGTGTCATGATAAAATGTCAATGTAAGTGCAGTATAAACATAATACATTATGTCATGGACTAGATTCAACCAGCTCACATTATATCATCCACTGTGTTTTTGTATACTGAAACACTCTAATATTTTGTTTGAATAACTACTCACTGTTCCCTTCCTACACTTTAATGTGACTACTCAATGTTCCCCTACAATGTAATGTGACTACTTGATGTTCCCCTACACTTTAATGTGACTACTCAATGTTCCCCTACAATTTAATGTGACTACTAACTGTTCCGCCTACACTTTAATGTAACTACTCAATGTTCCCCTACAATGTAATGTGCCTACTCATTGTTCCACCTACACTATAATGTGACTACTCGATGTCCACCCTACACTTTAATGTGACTACTCAATGTTCCCCTACACTCTAATGTGACTACTCGATGTCCACCCTACACTTTAATGTGACTACTCAATGTCCACCCTACACTTTAATGTGACTACTCAATGTTCCCCTACACTTTAATGTGACTACTTACTGTTCTTCCTACACTTTAATGTGACTACTCACTGTTCCACCTACACTCTAATGTGACTACTCACTGTTCCCTTCCCACATTTTAATGTGACTACTCGCTGTCCACCCTACACTTTAATGTGACTACTCACTGTTCCCTTCCCACATTTTAATGTGACTACTCAATGTTCCAGCTGAACTGTAATGTGACTACTCGCTGTCCACCCTACACTTTAATGTGACTACTCAATGTTCCCCTACACTTTAATGTGACTACTCAATGTTCCCCTACACTTTAATGTGACTACTCACTGTTCCGCCTACACTCTAATGTGACTACTCGCTGTCCACCCTACACTTTAATGTGACTACTCAATGTTCCAGCTGAACTGTAATGTGACTACTCGATGTCCACCCTACACTTTAATGTGACTACTCACTGTTCCGCCTACACTTTAATGTGACTACTCAATGTTCCCCTACAATGTAATGAGACTACTCGATGTCCACCCTACATTTTAATGTGACTACTCAATGTTCCTGCTGAACTGTAATGTGACTACTTGCTGTCCACCCTACACTTTAATGTGACTACTCAATGTTCCCCTACAATGTAATGAGACTACTCGATGTCCACCCTACATTTTAATGTGACTACTCAATGTTCCTGCTGAACTGTAATGTGACTACTCGCTGTCCACCCTACACTTTAATGTGACTACTCAATGTTCCCCTACAATGTAATGTGACTGCTCACTGTTCCCTACACTCTAATGTGCCTACTCAACATTTCCCCTACAATGTGATGTGAGTACTCAATGTTCCCCCTGAACTCTAATGTGACTATTCAATGTCCTCCTACAGTCTAATGTTGCTACTCACTGTTCCTCTACACTCTAATTTCACTACTCGATGTTCCCCTGCACTATAATGTGACAACTCACTGTGTATAGTAGGTCATAGTGGTAGCTCTGTCACTATAATTAACTTTATTTTTAAAAAACTGGAATGCTGACACATAACTGACCTTGATGATTCTGTCTCCAATCTGTACACCAGCCTTTGCTGCAGCTCCATCTATGGGGACACATTGATAAATGAGTGAGTAGTAACAATAGAATGTATGGAGAACAGTGATTTGTCACATTATAGTGTAGAGAGAACAGTGAGTAGTCACATTATAGTGTAGAGAGAACAGTGAGTAGTAACATTAGAGTGTTGAGATACAGTGAATACTGGTAGTCACATTAGAGTGTTGAGATACAGTGAATGCTGGTAGTCACATTAGAGTGTTGAGATACAGTGAATGCCGGTAGTCACATTAGAGTGTTGAGATACAGTGAATGCCGGTAGTCACATTAGAGTGTTGAGATACAGTGAATGCTGGTAGTCACATTAGAGTGTTGAGATACAGTGAATGTTGGTAGTCACATTAGAGTGTTGAGATACAGTGAATGCCGGTAGTCACATTAGAGTGTTGAGATACAGTGAATGATGGTAGTCACATTAGAGTGTTGAGATGCAGTGAATGATGGTAGTCACATTAGAGTGTTGAGATGCAGTGAATGCCGGCAGTCACATTAGAGTGTTGAGATACAGTGAATGCTGGTAGTCACATTAGAGTGTTGAGATACAGTGAATGCTGGTAGTCACATTAGAGTGTTGAGATACAGTGAATGCTGGTAGTCACATTAGAGTGTTGAGATACAGTGAATGCCGGTAGTCACATTAGAGTGTTGAGATGCAGTGAATGCCGGTAGTCACATTAGAGTGTTGAGATGCAGTGAATGCTGGTAGTCACATTAGAGTGTTGAGATGCAGTGAATGCTGGTAGTCACATTAGAGTGTTGAGATGCAGTGAATGCTGGTAGTCACATTAGAGTGTTGAGATACAGTGAATGCTGGTAGTCACATTAGAGTGTTGAGATACAGTGAATGCCGGTAGTCACATTAGAGTGTTGAGATACAGTGAATGATGGTAGTCACATTAGAGTGTTGAGATGCAGTGAATGATGGTAGTCACATTAGAGTGTTGAGATGCAGTGAATGATGGTAGTCACATTAGAGTGTTGAGATACAGTGAATGCCGGTAGTCACATTAGAGTGTTGAGATACAGTGAATGCTGGTAGTCACATTAGAGTGTTGAGATACAGTGAATGCTGGTAGTCACATTAGAGTGTTGAGATACAGTGAATGCCGGTAGTCACATTAGAGTGTTGAGATACAGTGAATGCCGGTAGTCACATTAGAGTGTTGAGATACAGTGAATGCCGGTAGTCACATTAGAGTGTTGAGATACAGTGAATGCTGGTAGTCACAATAGAGTGTTGAGATGCAGTGAATGCTGGTAGTCACATTAGAGTGTTGAGATGCAGTGAATGCCGGTAGTCACATTAGAGTGTTGAGATACAGTGAATGCCGGTAGTCACATTAGAGTGTTGAGATACAGTGAATGCCGGTAGTCAAATTAGAGTGTTGAGATACAGTGAATGCTGGTAGTCACATTAGCGTGTATAAAGAACAGTAAGTAGCTACATTAAAGTGTAGGAGGAACAGTGAGAATTAATTAATGGGAAAATATTAATATTGCAGCACTGCAGGCACGTCCATCTGTGTACATTCATATCTTCTTCTGCATTTGCTTTTTGATAGCCAGCACAAAATAGTGTAATTTCCACCAGGCAGCGTGAAGTACATTATGATGCTGGTTATGCTGCCGGGTTGCGTTAATTGCACTTTCCAGCACATTCGATTTCAGAATTCTTTTATACGAGGTCAGCTTCCCTGTGTCAGTCTTCCTATCTGTTACCAGGCAAACGAGTCAGTATACACTATAAGTTGTGACGATTTATCACCCATTGTGCCCTTGGATTTTGCAAGCTAAAATGTGTCCCTGAGTTGCAGTTTCTGAGGAGATGGTTAGCAAGTAATTAGACTATGTCTATGTTGGGCCGACTATGCCCATAGTGTATGAGGTATTCCACTTTCTGTGAAATTGTGTCATGTAATTAGATGGTCCATTGCCCCTATCATCAGGGAGAAAGAAAAGGGGGGGGGGGTGTTATGTGTGTTGATTGAGAACTACCTAAGGAGTTCTTGTAAGCAGACAAGTGATAGTGAGTTCTTGATGTAGGCAGACTAGTGATAGTGAATTATAAGTGTAGGCAGGCCGGCCATAGAGTTCTTGGTGTAGACAGACTAGTGATAGTGAATTATAAGTGTAGGCAGGCCGGCCATAGAGTTCTTGGTGTAGACAGGCCAGTGATATTGAGTTCTTGGTGTAAGCAGATCAGTGATAGTTGAGTTCTTGTAATAGACAGGCCAGTGAATAGATAGTGAGTTTTTGGTGTAGACATGTCAGTGAATAGATAGTGAGTTCTTGGTGTAGATATGCCAGCCTTAGTGAGTTCTTGGTGTAGACATGCCAGTGAATAGATAGTCAGTTCTTGGTGTAGACAGGCCAGTGATATTGAGTTCTTGGTGTAAGCAGATCAGTGATAGTTGAGTTCTTGTAATAGACAGGCCAGTGAATAGATAGTGAGTTCTTCGTGTAGACATGCCAGTGAATAGATAGTGAGTTCTTGGTGTAGACAGGCCAGTGAATAGATAGTGAGTTCTTGGTGTAGACATGCCAGTGAATAGATAGTGAGTTCTTGGTGTAGACATGCCAGTGAATAGATAGTCAGTTCTTGGTGTAGACAGGCCAGCCTTAGTGAGTTCTTGGTGTAGACATGCCAGTGAATAGATAGTGAGTTCTTGGTGTAGACATGCCAGTGAATAGATAGTGAGTTCTTGGTGTAGACAGGCCAGTGAATAGATAGTGAGTCTTGGTGTAGACAGGCCAGCCTTAGTGAGATCTTGGTGAATACATGCCAGTGAATAGATAGTGAGATCTTGGTGTAAACAGGCCAGTGAATAGATTTTGAGTTTTTGCACTAAGGCTGGCCTGTCTACACCAAGAACTCATTAAGGCTGGCCTTTGTTTGTTAAGTAGGGGTTTACGACCAAATGAGGCATAAACCCCTACTTAACAAACAAAGGCCAGCCTTAGTGAGTTCTTGGTGTAGACAGGCCAGCCTTATTGAGTTCTTGGTGTAGACAGGCCAGTGAATAGATTTTGAGTTCTTGCACTAAGGCTGGCCTGTCTACACCAAGAACTCACTAAGGTTGGCCTGTGTTTGTTAAGTTGGGGTTTACGACCAAATGAGGCATAAACCCCTACTTAACAAACAAAGGCCAGCCTTAGTGAGTTCTTGGTGTAGACAGGCCAGCTTTAGTGAGTTCTTGGTGTAGACATGCCAGTGAATTCTTGGTGTAGACAGGCTACTGAATAGATAGTAAGTTCTTGGGCATATGAGCAGTGTAATGACAAATGTTATATGGTAGCACATTAACAATATTGTAAGCACAGACACCTACAACACAGACACCTAATTCTGACCTTGTTTGACAGACAGAACACAGACACCTAATTCTGACCTTGTTTGACAGATAGAACACAGACACCTAATTCTGACCTTGTTTGACAGACAGAACACAGACACCTAATTCTGACCTTGTTTGACAGACAGAACACAAAGACACCTAATTCTGACCTTGTTTGACAGAGAACACAGACACCTAATTCTGACATTGTTTGACAGACAGAACACAGACACCTAATTCTGACCTTGTTTGACAGACAGAACACAGACACCTAATTCTGACCTTGTTTGACAGACAGAACACAGACACCTAATTCTGACCTTGTTTGACAGATGCAACATGAACTGGATTGGCTCCACTGACAGTAAATCCGTAGCCTTTCTCATCTCTCTGTATGATTATACACTTCTGCATTAGACCAGTTCCACCTGTCAGATCAGGTGGTTCAACCATGTGGTTACCAGTTAATGCAGACTGGTCCCGTGATCCAGTAGTTTGCAGTCTGTTAGAGATAGGAAACAGTTTGTAATGACGTTTTCTAATACATCATGGATGTGGAATTTACTAACCCAACCATATCTGGACATCTTCACATAAGAAGATCTTCATTCCTGTTCACACTGCAACAGGTTACCAGAGACCAGAATGGATTTCTCTGTGGATTTGCAAACATGATAGCTAATTGACTTGTTCAATGCCTTGCTCATCTTCACGTGTGAAGAAACATCCCTGTGACTGCTGGGAGGTAATCAACCTGTTTATCTACAACATGTCTCAAGATGTTAAAGTACATTCTGGAGTAGAAGAATGTCCAGTTCCTGACATCTAACCAAACTGTCAGAGGCAGATCTATTGCATTGCTTGGAGAGTGTTTGGTGAGAAAACATCTCCATGCGATCATAGTTTAATAATTGGATAATTTTGTGAGTTTCTTGTAAGTTATGTGTTTCTCGAAAAAATCCCAGTTGGACTGTAATGTGGAAAAAGTCATTGTCGTTTTGTTTATTGTTATTTATTTGTTCAAATTTTGATAGTTGATGCAGTAGCATTATTACTTCATTCCAGTATTAATCTACTAGTCATAGTCCATCAATGATCAAATCATTCATTCATTATAGACACCCTTAATAGTCACTAACTCACTGTATGGATGATCACTAAGTCAACTTCAGAAGACCTGCACTTTTTAAGAGAAGGGAATAATGCTTGAACAAGATACTTAGGGTTCTTCTTCCTTCTCTGATAGTTAAACTTTTCCTTACTTTTCATCCCCATAACTCTATTGTCCGTCAAATCTTGTTCAAGTATTATTCCCTTCACCAGTCTGATCCTCTAGCCCGTGCCGCTTTTCAGGACGTACCTCTGGCTGCCCATAGGCGTGACGAAAATCTTATGACATCTTGGTCCACATCAGTTCTTATGTTCCTGCTCACTTTGGCACTGTTCATTGCAAACGCAGTCATTGCTACACATGTTCCTTTGTAGTTCAGATCCGCTGTTTCATTTCCTAAGACCACTTTCACTATCAATGAGGCCTTTACATGTGAATCATGTAATGTCATTTATGCTATCATTGTAAACGCTGTGACAAGAAGTGTATAGGTGAAACGGGCTCATGATTGAGTGACTGCTTCTGTAGGCATCTTCATGCCATAAAAAACAGAGAACCTACTCCATTCATTTCAATGGTGATGGTCATCATGATTCCCTCGATATTCAGGTCACTGCCCACAAATCCTTCAACACGGATGACAGATCTAGGTACGCTCTTGAAAATCAATTTATTTTTGAGTTTGATACCTTCAAGTGTTTTCGATATAACTCCGAACATGTATTTATTTAAATTTGTGTTGGTGTGGTCTTTGTTTTATTGCTGTCCATAGATTTTTTGGGTAATAATTGTTTCTTTTTGTTCTCATATCCCTCCTGTTACTTTTACAACAAAACCAGCTTCCATGGCTACATGTTCACACAAACATCATTGTCATCTTGAACTTTGTATTGTTTACTGTCTGTGTTCTAGTGTCTCTGTGACAATAACATTGTTTTTACTGTTTTTATTGTCTTTTCACTGTTTTGTCTATTACTGACAAGGACATAACAGTTCGAAACATTGAAAATTTCATTGAGGTGGGTTTCCTGTATGAAATAAGTACAAATCTAAATCATTGGTACCCTCGTTTCTAAAATGTTTTTTTTTCCAGAGGTGAGTTTCCTGTATGCAACAAATACTAATTTCTACCTGGTGCACAGTGTTTCCTAGTTCTGTTGTTTTTTTGTTGCTAACTCTCTCTGCATTTCAGTGCATGATGTTTAGAGAGGTTGCCATCTTATCTGATCAGTCTTCTTCTTTTTCTTATTTTCGTTTTCAGTTTGACATGTCTACACAGCAAGTCCTGTTTTCTTAATAAATGCTACTGTATTTGAAAGCTCCTCAGTGCTCCCATACATCTTTCTGTGGATATCCATCTCTGTGGGCCAGTGTTCTTCCCTTAACTGGTTTAGTGTATTGCAGTCTTGCAGGATATGTTCAGTGGTCTGTCCTGCCTGCCCACAAGGGCACAGTGAAGATGGGACCAATCTTAGCCTATTTAAGTGGCTGTTTAATCTGTTGTGTCCTGTTCTGAGGCGGAAGATAATAACCTGCTCTGCTCTGTCGAGATAGTGGTAATTGTCTTTTGGGTGGTCGAATTTCCTGATGGCTTTGATGAGGGTCTTCTTTTCTTGTTAGGTAATTTCTTGGTCATTTTGTTCCTGTGTTGCTCCATCCTTTGCCAGTCTGTCTGCCTCTTCATTTCCTGGTATGCCACAGTAGTACTACCCTTCTTTTGATGCTCACTTCTCGCATGGCTTTCTTCAGGTCTAGCAGCTTATCGCTGTCAAGGGCTTGTAGGACAGACATAGCATCATTAAGAAATACCACCTGCTGGCATTGGCTTGTTGTGTTTTTAATTATTTCTGCAGCCATGTTTAAAGCCTGTAATTCTGCAGAGTAGTTGGAGCAGAATATTCCAGTTGGTGAACACGTGAATTCATTTTCTTTTTCTTGATATTTTATGTACACGCCAGCACCTCCATTCTTCACTGCTCTGGTTGCTGATCCGTCAGTATATACTTGTATCCATGCTTCTCTGGGGTACATATCTTCAATCATGTTGCATACTATTGTTTTCTTTTCGAGATTATTCAGTTCTAGCATAGTGTGGTAGTTGTTTATGGTGGTTCTGATAGTGAGATTTGGGTATTGCTCCCACGGAACTGGAAAAAGTTTTGGTGATATTTCTTTTGTTATGTCTGGTAGTTCTTCTTTATATTTTCTGTTTAGTTTTTTGGATCGGTATATAAAACTGCTCCTCTTCCACTGGCTAGGTCACTGTATCTGGCCCTCATTGGATGTGCTGGCATGCTCTTATACTTTTCTGCATGTACCATGGTCTTAGTGTCTCACCTGTATGAAGATGGGAGTTGGCTGCTGAAGTCCATGCTGTTGATCAATATTCTAGTACTGGTCTCATTGCACCAGTATATACCTTCTTTAAAGTTGCCTCATTGCCCCCCCCCCCAGTTTGTTCCTGCTAATTTCTTCAGGAAGGAAAGTTTCTTTCTTGCCTTTGCTTCTATTTTCTCAATGTGAGGCCTCCATGTCAGTCTCTTATCTAGCGTAGTACCCAAGTACACCGACTCATCTTCTGTTTGGATATGTACATTTCCGAGTTTCATCTCTCCTGCTTTGTCCTTATTTGAGAGTGTGAAGAGTGTTGTTGAAGACTTCAGCATTTATCTTTACCGTCCATTTATCTGCCCATGCTGCTATGTTGTCTGCTGCCTTTTTATTTTTTTGTTGGCGATATTTAGATGTTCTTCTACACACCACCAAGTCATCAGCGTACATTGCAGCTCTTACACCTTGTGGCAATTCACAAATTATATCATTTATGAAGACAAGAAACAGAGTTGGAGACAACACTCAGCCTTGAGGAACTCCATGTTTTAGAAGAACTTTTTTGCTGTTGTATCTTTCATACCATGGTAACTCTTGCTTTCCTATTGCGTAGGAAGGAACGGATCTACTTGCTCATGTTGCCCCCAATTCCGTTTCTTTGCAGCTTTATTATCTTTCCAGACCTTGTCGAAAGCTTTTTGAAGATCTATCCATAGGGTGAAAACTTCTTTTCTTTTCTTGAAATGCATCTTCTATGATCTGGGACAGGAACGTTATTTGGTCTTCTGTGCTGTTACACTCTCTAAACCCAGATTGTCCTAGTACCAATAGCATTATAGTATCTCTGATTTCAGGTACCACTTTAGTCTTCTGTTGACCATCCTTTCCATTGTCTTGCAGACACAACTCATTAGACTTATTGGTCTGTCTGGTCAGTCAGTCGAAGACCATCTGACTCCACAAAGTAGACTAGAGGGAACTCCAGCAACCAGGGCTGGACTCTATCGAGATTTAGAATCCGGCACTGCTCCTGCCTGGGAGTACTTCACAGTGCAAACACTGACAATTTTTACAAATGTTGTGAAGACGTTATCTAATCAGGTTGCATACCATAGTTACTAGTGCACCTCTCTGTGTGGTATTTCCTGACTATAGTACCTGTGCTTGCATCTTGCATGGCAGTACTGAGGTCCTACTTGATGCAGAGAATGGGATCTTTGTTTCCAGCTTCAGTTGGTTGGACTAAGCCCCCCATCTCCACTTTAAGGTGTTGGCCTCGATGGTTAGATGGGAGTAGATGGTGAATTCCGTCTAAGAAGAACTTTGTTTGTCCATTGAACCATTTGGTCACAGCTGTCATGATACATTCAATGGAGTGAAATCATTGTCCCTTTTGCTGCTTTTTTTAAGGGTCCAAAAAATGAAAGCCACATGGTGATAGATCAGGACTGTAGGCTTGATGTAGCAGAACTTCCAAACAAATGAAAGCGACATTGTAATAGGTCAGGACTATAGACTGGAAGTGGCAGAACTTCCCATCGTTTCCATGCTAACACTTCCTGCACACCTTTTGAGTCATGTGAGTGAGTTTTATCATGCACAAGAATAACACATAGGAAAGCATTCTGTATCACTTATTCTTGATGTCTGTATGCAGCTTGTCTGATGTGTTTTTGTAGCTGATAGCATTGATGTTAACACTAGGCTCCGTAAAGTCCACCAACAAGAGTCTTTCTTGGTTTAAAAAAAGGCAGTAACCATAACCTTTCCTGCAGAAATATATGATTTGAATTTTTTGCTGTTTTGTAATCCGGGATTTTTATTGCAAGCTGGCTGCTTTGCTGCAGGGCTCAACGCACAATTTGTTGCCTGCCACTATTCACCCTCCACATGGTAAAACTTTAGATGATTCAAACTCCACCCCATTCGTTCTTCCTGATGATGTTAAGTCAATAGCCGTAGTAGCGACTGCGAATACATCTTCTGATACTTCAGTTAAAATAGATTACATGGAACTGGAAAATGTCGACAAGTTTGATTATCTGAGTGCAAATATAAATAGCTTAGGTGATTGTAAACCACAGAAGATGGATGTGTTGGGCCATTGGCGCAAATAAAATGGCAACACAACACATTTCCATTCTCTGGACTGCATTCAACTGGAAATCTTGTAGGACCATTGTCTGTTATAAGAGAAATCCAGCAGGAGTTTGATAATGAACGCTGAAGAAGGTGATTGTACAATGGAAATTAGGAAAAGATTAGAGATAGCGATAACAAAATTAAAAGAAATTAAAAATATATGGAAAAACTGTTATAAAGAGACAAAAGTTAAACTACTTAGATCATACATTTTTCCAGTTGCAACTTACATCAGAGAGATAGAACAGCAAAAAGAATATCAACTTTCGAACTGAAGTGTGATAGGGCAATATTAAGAATTTCTTGAACAGAAAAGATAAGGAATAGTGAGGTTTTGAGTATGCTGAATATAGAGGAAGAATGTCTGGTGAATACAATTCTATATAGAAAACTTAAATATTTCAGACATATAAAAAGACACAATGGCAAGGAAAGATGCATATTAGAGGGCAGAATTCCAGGAAGTAGAAGAAGAGGTAGATCTAGAAGGAGATTGACAGATGACATCAAAGACTGTATGAAGATATCATTGGGGAAGGCAAGCAGATTGGTTCAGAACATCAATTGCAAATACAACATTCTGGAAAGAATATGCCACATGATGATGATCCATTAGTTCCTTTATAACAATCATTTGTTATAAAACTGTTCCTAATTACACAGAGAATTCTTTAGCCAGAAAACTATAGTCATTGTCAACACCTAATGATGCATACATCTTGGTGATGGCTTCTGTCACAACAAGTGTCTGTCCTGGCCATGGAAGATCATTTCTTACTTGTCGCACTTCCCAATACATTTCTGTCCAATCCTACACTGTAGTCTTTGAAACACATTTCCTACGATACAACCTTGCATTCTTTGATGAATTTTGATTCATTATCACACGGGCCATGTGTGGACTGCATGTACAGGACAATATGCATATGAAAAGAATTAACACGTGTGACGATTTGTTCATCGATGAGTATTTATTACATCAGTGATAACGGTTTCACTCTCCTCAAGTGCTGGCATAGGTGATGCAGTACGGGCTGATGAACACGTGTTGTACTTCGGACTGTTCTGATATATAAACTATACTTGCTACTGCTACCTGAATGAGACGTCATATGGTCACACTGTCCTTACCTTGTATGTTTAAATGGGTTCTTGACTGAGAAGTGATGATGATGCTCTGCCTTCTCGTGGATACTGTAGGGACGTTCAATTTTCTTCTTTGTAGTTACGCCCTTGTTAAGGTTTTCATGAGAGCCAAAAAAGTCCATAGATCGCCATTTCCTATTCAGGGGCATTCTCCAAAAAATTATAACGGATGCAGTCCTTTTTTTTTAAATAGTACCATAAGTAATGATAGCAATCCAAAAGTATTAATGTCTGTGACAACAACATCTGGGTACAAGTTGTTGCTCCCCACTGCAAGCGCTCAATTCTCTAAATTGTTAAGATGCACAACTATGTCTGTCTTCAAAACATAAAGATAGATACTTCCAGATACAATTGTCTACAACCACAGTTTATGAGCATTAATTTATAGTGGACAACCTATTTGTGGTTTTTCCTTACTTGCTGGTCTTCTCCCTGGTTCACTAAGAGTTAAAACACAATTACACTGTTTCCAGAAACAATTGTCTAGCACAAACACAGTTATTAACAGAGACAAAATTACACTGGTCTGGTTGAAAGATTGTTGCTTCCAGATACAATTGTCTAGCACATTATGTTTGCCTTCACTAAAAGATGGATACAGGTTTATTTCACCAACTTATCTTGTATGTATGAATAGTTGACAAAAATATAACATCCATAATCCACAGTCATTATCCATGTGCGAGCCTGAAAGTGACTGCAATCAGTAAATATTACAGTCATAACAATGAAGCAATCAAGATTAACCAACTCACTCAGTAAATATTACAGACGTGGCAATGAAACAGTCAACATTAACCAACTCAGTAAATATTACAGAAATGGCTATTAAAATAAACTTGGAATCATAACAATACAACTAGAATCAAATCCAAAACAGTATCCAACATTTGGAAAAATGTCAACACAACTAGCATCAAATACAAGACAGTATCTATACTTTGAATAATGACACAACTAAGGGATCCACTTGGAATAATGACACAACTAAGAAATCCCAAAGCAGTATCCACACCTAGAATACTGATACAACTAAAAGATACACGCTTGGAATAATGATACAATTAAGGGATCCACACTTGGAATAATTATACAACTACGAGATCCACACTTGGAATACTGAAACAACCAAGAGATCCATGCTTGGAATACTGAAACAACTAAGAGATCAACGCTTGGAATACTGAAACAACTAAGAGATCAACGCTTGGAATACTGAAACAACTAAGAGATCCTCGCTTGGAATAATGATACAAATAAGAAATCGTCACTTGGAATAATGAAACAACTAAGAAATCCTCACTTGGAATAATGATACAATTAAGATATCCAAAGACAGTGTCCACACTTGGAACAATGAAACAACTAAGAAATCCTCACTTGGAATAATGATACAAATAAGATATCCACTCTTGGAATAATGATACAACTAAGATATCCACACTTGGAATAATGATAAAACAAAGAGATCCACACTTGGAATAATGATACAACTAAGATATCCACGCTTGGAATAATGAAACAACTAAGAGATCCAAAGACAGTATCCACACTTGGAATAATGATATAATTAAGAGATCCTCACTTGGAATAATGATATAACTAAGAGATCCACACTTAAAATAATGATAAAACTAACAGATCCTAAGTCAGGATCCACACCTAGAATTATGATACAACTATGAGATCCACACTTGGAACACTGACAAAACTAAGAGATTCACACTTGGAATAATGAAACAACTAAGAGATCCTCACTTGGAATAATGATACATCTAAAAGATCCCACGGCTGTATCAACACCTAGAATAATGATACAACTACGAGATCCACACTTTGAATAATGATACAACTAAGATATCCACAATTGTGATATTGATACAACTAAGAGATCCATACTTGGAAAAATGATACAATTAAGAGACCCACACTATGAATAATGATACAACTAAGGGATCAAAAGACAGTATCCATACTTGAAACACTGACACAACTAAGAGATCCATAGACAGTCTCCACACTTGGAATAATGATACAACTAAGAGATCATCACTTGGAATAATGATACAACTAAGGGATCCGCACATGGAATAATGATACAACTAAGGGATCCAAAGACAGTCTCCACACTTGGAATATTGATACAGCTAAGAGATCCACAATTGGAATATTGATACAACTAAGAGATCCATACTTGGAATAATGATACTACTAAGAGATCCCAATACAGTATCTTCACTTGGAATAATGACACAACTAAGAGATCCCAATACAGTATGCTCACTTGGAATAATGATACAGCTAAGAGATCCACAATTGGAATAATGGCAGAACTAAGAGATCCACACTTTGAATAATGATACAAATAAGGGATTCACATGTGGAATAATTATACAACTAAGATATCCAAAGACAGTATACATTCTTGGAATACTGACAAAACTATGAGAACAACGCTTGGAATAATGATACAACTAACAGATCCCAATACAGTATCCTCAATTGGAATAATTATACTACTAAGAGATCCCAATACAGTATCCTCACTTGGCATAATGATACAACTAAGAGATCCCAATACAGTATCCTCACTTGGAATAATGATACAACTAAGAGATCGTCACTTGGAATAATGATACAACTAAGAGATCACAATACAGTATCCTCAATTGGAATAATGATACTATAAGAGATCCCAATACAGTATCCTTCTTCTTCATCGTTCTTCAGTCAGATATCAGGTTACAGCACCAATAGCTTCAATGAGTTGTGTGATTCGCTTCAGGTCATCCATGGAACCCCTCAAGTCTGGAAGCAGTGCCGTCTCAGTAGGCCATATTTTTTCCCTCTCTTCTTGGTAGAGTTGACAGGCATGAAGAATGTGTTCTGCAGTCTCTGGGCTCAGTCCACAGTTGCACAGGTCTGTCTCACCAATCTTCAGCTTTTGGAACATGTGACTTCTCAGTCTGTTGTGACCAGTTCGTAGTCTGAAAATGATGGTTTCTTCCTTGCGTGACATTTGGTGGTAGGGGTCATTTGGTTCTGCAGTTGGGTGCATTTGCTTCCACTTTTTCTTATATTATGCTTTTAACATGGTCTTACTTTCATAGTACGTATTATCATTTTCTATTTGTTCCAGTGATCCCCCTTTTCTTGCCAGGAGATCAGCTTTTTCATTTCCAGGTATGCCACAGTGACCTGGGATCCACTGCAGTACTGTTTCTTTGGTGGTAATACTGAGGTGTAGTAAGCAGGCCGTAAGTTCATTCATGCTCGTGTTCTTTGGATCTTTCAATGCCTGCAATACTGATTTTGCATCCGTTAGAAATACTACATGTCTGTTGTGACTCAGCAAGCAATTCATGAGCATTTTGGCTTCCTCTATTATGGCTTCCATTTCTGCTTTGAAATTTGTGGAATGTTTGCCTGTGGGTATGGATTTCTCTATTTCTTTTCCATCTGGTGTTACTATATATATTCCTGATCCTCCATCTAATACTGCCTCTTTCGCTGATCCATCTGTATATACATGTGTCCATATATCCTTTGGGTATGCTTTCTGTATGTGATTCTTAGTTATCTCCTTTAGTACTTGTATAGTAGTTTCTGTTTTCGAAATAATGCTTGGTATATTGTCCATAATTCTTGGGAAGTTTTTCCTGTCCCATGTTGGGTATGTGTTAAAGGTGTTTAGTGGTTTTAGGTTTTGTAGATCTGTATCTGTGAGTGATTTCTGGAGCTGCTTAGCGGAGTGTAGAAAGCTACATCTTTTGAGTCGCTGTTTTGTAGGTCTGCTTAGTCTTCCTCACTTTGAATAATGATACAACTAAGAGATCCCAATACAGTATCCTTAATTGGAATAATGATACAACTAAAAGATCCCAATACAGTATCCTCACTTGGAATAATGACACAACTAAGAGATCCCAATACAGTATCCTTAATTGGAATAATGATACAACTAAAAGATCCCAATACAGTATCCTCACTTGGAATAATGACACAACTAAGAGATCCCAATACAGTATCCTCACTTGGAATAATGACACAACTAAGAGAGCCCAATATAGTATCCTCACTTGGAATAATTATACAACTAGGAGATCCACACTTAGAATAATGATACAACTAACAGATCCCAAGTCAGGATCCACACCTAGAATTATGATTCAACTAGGAGATCCATACTTAGAATAATGATACAACAAAGAGATCCACACTTGGAACAATTACACAGCTAATAGATTCACACTTGGAATAATGATATAACTAGGAGATCCACACTTGGAATAATGATACAACTAAGAGATAAAACACAGTATCCACACTTGGAATAATGATACAACTAAGAGATAAAACACAGTATCCACACTTGGAATAATGATACAACTAGGAGATCCATACTTGGAATAATGATACAACTAGGAGATCCTCACTTGGAATAATGACACAATTAAGAGATCCCAATACAGTATCCTCACTTGGAATAATGATACAACTAAGAGATCCCAATACAATATCCTCACTTGGAATAATGACACAACTAAGAGATTCTCACTTGGAATAATGATACAACTAAGGGATCCACATGTGGAATAATTATACAACTAAGATATCCAAAGACAGTATCCATACTTGGAATACTGACACAACTATGAGATCAACGCTTGGAATAATGATACAACTAAGAGATCCCAATACAGTATACTCAATTGGAATAATGATACTACTAAGAGATCCCAATACAGTATCCTCAATTGGAATAATGATACATCTAAGAGATCCCAATACAGTATCTTCACTTGGAATAATGATACAACTGAGAGCACAATACAGTATCCTCACTTGGAATAATGATACAATTAAGAGATCCCAATACAGTATCCTCACTTGGAATAATGAGACATCTAATATATCCCAATACAGTATCCTCACTTGGAATAATGACACAGCTAAGAGATCTCAATACAGTATCCTCACTTGGAATAATGAGACATCTAATAGATCCCAATATAGTATCCACACTTGGAATAATGACATCTAATAGATCAACACTTGGAATAATAATGACACAACTAATAGATCCACACTTGGAATAATGACATAACTAATAGATCCACACTTGGAATAATGATACAACTAGGAGATCCATACTTGGAATAATGATACAACTAAGAGATCCAAAGACAGTATCCACACTTGGAATAATGATACAACTAATAGATCAACACTTGGAATAATAATGACACAACTAATAGATCAACACTTGGAATAATAATGACACATCTAATAGATCCACACTTGGAATAATGACACAACTAATAGATCCACACATGGAATAATGACACAACTAATAGAATCAGACGATCAGTACTTCCGTGTTTAGTGGCAAGTATCATCGGAAATAGTTGATTACGAATACATTTTGTGCAACAGTAAACGCAGCAAAACATGTTCCTAGAATGAAACGGTAATATAGTAATAGGCTCCACCCAGACTAGCGATATGCCAGCTAGCTAGATTGACTAAGAAAACATAAGAAGCGAACACGGCGTGTAGTAGCGCTGACTCACTAGGTGAAATGGCTGCTAACAGGCCAGCTAAAAGCACGATTGCTTGCTACACAAAACATTTAGCTGTGTATGTGCAGCATGATCCCACACCTAACACTTGTGTGTCACTGCCACACGACATATGATACCAGTCAAGGCACAGTCAACAGTGTCTCATAAATAGCCGGATTCACAAGAGTGCTCGCACATTTCAACCGATACGAGAACCTGCATGCCCTGTTCACATAAACCTGACGTTTTGTATCTGCAACTCGGTTTGTGTCTGCTGTCAATTATAGAAGAAAATTATATACACAAACAGCGCTAATTATTGCAAACAACTATCAACTACCTCTTCCAGAACCCCCCATCATTTAGAACTGAGTTCATATTGTCAACGAGATCACCGTGATCATAACGTGCGGTGCACAATGTAACTAGTCTACTCTCACATCGCCCCAGACTGTCACAAGACATCGCAGACACAAACTATTTGAATTGGACAGTCAGCAACTCAACACATACGTTCGTGCAGAGTGTGCTTCTTGGATCACAACATAATCATACGTTCGTGTAGAGTGTGCTTCCTGGATCTCGACACAATCATACATTCGTGTAGAGTGTGCTTCCTGGATCTCAACACAATCATATATTCCGAAAAGTGTGCTTCCTAGATCTTAAAACAATCATACATTCGTGTAGAGTGTGCTTCCTGGATCTCGACACAATCATACATTCCGAAAAGTGTGCTTCCTGGATCTTAAAACAATCATACATTCGTGTAGAGTGTGCTTCCTGGATCTCAACACAATCATACATTCCGAAAAGTGTGCTTCCTGGATCTTAAAACAATCATACATTCGTGTAGAGTGTGCTTCCTGGATCTCGACACAATCATACATTCGTGTAGAGTGTGCTTCCTGGATCTCAAAACAATCATACATTCGTGTAGAGTGTGCTTCCTGGATCTCAAAACAATCATACATTCGTGTAGAGTGTAATTCCTGGATCTCGAAACAATCATACATTCGTGTAGAGTGTGCTTCCTGGATCTCAAAACAATCATATATTCGTGTAGAGTGTGCTTCCTGGATCTCAAAACAATCATACATTCGTGTAGAGTGTGCTTCCTGGATCTCGACACATTCATACAATCGTGTAGAGTGTGCTTCCTGGATCTCGACACAATCATACATTCCGAAAAGTGTGCTTCCTGGATCTTAAAACAATCATACATTCGTGTAGAGTGTGCTTCCTGGATCTCAAAACAATCATACATTCGTGTAGAGTGTGCTTCCTGGATCTCGACACAATCATACATTCGTGTAGAGTGTGCTTCCTGGATCTCAAAACAATCATACATTCGTGTAGAGTGTGCTTCCTGGATCTCAAAATAATCATACATTCGTGTAGAGTGTGCTTCCTGGATCTCGACACAATCATACATTCGTGTAGAGTGTGCTTCCTGAATCTCAACACAATCATAAATTCCGAAAAGTTTGCTTCCTGGATCTCAATACAATCATACATTCGTGTAGAGTGGGCTTCCTGGATCTCTAAACAATCATACATTCATGTAGAGTGTGCTTCATGGATCTCAAAACAATCATACATTCATGTAGTGTGCTTCCTGGATCTCAATACAATCATACATTCATGTAGAGTGTGCTTACTGGATCTCAATACAATCATACATTCCGAAAAGTGTGCTTCCTGGATCTCAATACAATCATACATTCATGTAAAGTGTGCTTCCTGGATCTCCATACAATCATACATTCCAAAAAGTGTGCTTCCTGGAACTCTCCACAATCATAAATTCGTATAGAGTGTGCTTCCTGGATCTCAAAACAATCATACATTTGTGTAGAGTGTGCTTCCTTAATCTCGACACAATCAAAAATTCGTGCAGAGTATGCTTCCTGGAACTCAAAATAATCATACATTCGTGTAGAGTGTGCTTTCTTGATCTCGACACAATCATACATTCGTGTAGAGTATGCTTCCTTGATCTCGACACAATCATACATTCGTGTAGAGTGTGCTTCCTGAATCTCAACACAATCATAAATTCCTAAAAGTTTGCTTCCTGGATCTCAATACAATCATACATTCGTGTAGTGGGCTTCCTGGATCTCTAAACAATCATACATTCGTGTAGAGTGTGCTTCATGGATCTCAAAACAATCATACATTCATGTAGTGTGCTTCCTGGATCTCAATACAATCATACATTCCGAAAAGTGTGCTTCCTGGATCTCAACCCAATCATACATTCCGAAAAGTGTGCTTCCTGGATCTCAACACATACATTCCGAAAAGTGTGCTTCCTGGATCTCAACACAATCATACATTCATGTAGAGTGTGCTTCCTGGATCTCAATACAATCATACATTCTGAAAAGTGTGCTTCCTGGAACTCTCCACAATCATAAATTCGTATAGAGTGTGCTTCCTGGATCTCAAAACAATCATACATTCGTGTAGAGTGTGCTTCCTGGATCTCAAAACAATCATACATTTGTGTAGAGTGTGCTTCCTTAATCTCGACACAATCAAAAATTTGTGCAGAGTATGCTTCCTGGAACTCAAAATAATCATACAATCGTGCAGAGTGTGCATCCTGGAACTTCCCAATCACACAATTCGTGCAGTATGCTTCCTGGAACTCAAAACAATCATACATTCATGCTTCCTGGAACTCTCTACAATTACACATTCCTGCAGAGTGTGCTTCCTCGAACTTCACAACCATACATTCGTGCCCTTCCCAGAACTCTCCACAACCATACATTCGTGCCCTTCCCAGAACTCTCCACAATCATAAATTCTTGAAGAATGTCCTTTCTAAAACTCACCGCAATCATATATTCATGCAGTGTGGTTTCTGGAACATTCTTGAAACATTCCAAGTGAAACACAGAAATCAACAAGTTGGTTTAACAGTTCTATGCTTTTGAACGTGTGACAACCAGAAATGTAAGGTTAAACATAGATGGTTGTGAGGGTTGTCTCTAATGGAAAGTTGTGAGGGTTATCTTCAATGGACAGTTGTGAGGGTTGTCTCCAATGGAAATTCTGAGGGTTGTCTCCAATGGTTGGTTGTGAGGGTTGTCTTCTCTTGATGGAAGGGAGGGTTGTCTTCTCTTGATGGGAGGGAGTGTTGTCTCATTACATAACAAAACCATTTCGATCACTGATTGCAAATCATATTCACAACTAGCATTGTGTATACACGCATGGTGTGTGACATGTGTACCTCCCAAGTGATTCCACTTAGTTTTCTCAGGATAGCTAACTTCCTCCTGGCTTTTGTTGTTGTTTTGCTTATGTGTTGCTTCCATGTCAGCTTATCATCAAAAGTAACTCAGAGATATGTGGGTTGTTTATCTTCTTTCAAAATTTTTCCATCTATCTTGATGACACCAGTTTTTTTGTTTTGGTGAGAGGGTGAAGAGTGCAGCGCTGCACTTATCTGTGTTAAAGCTGACGCATCATCTATTTGCTATAGGGTTATGGCATCGATAGCTCTTTGTATTTCTTTAGTGTCCACTGTCACATGTTCTTCCATGCACCAGATCACCAGGTCGTCAGCATATATTGCCACTTTGATCCAATGAGGTAGTTCAGCAATTAGGTAATTGGGTTAAATCCTAGTTTAAGTCACCGTTGTGCTATAAATAACACACTGTTGACACAGATTTCCATGTAACACCAATGAAATTAATGGCTGCCGTGATGTCACATCCCGACAATCACTGAGTTATTCTTCTTCTTCTTCAGCGTTCATTCTCAAACTCCTGCCGGATCTCTATTGCAGTAGGACAATGGCCCTATTAGATTTCCAGCAGGATATTGTCCAGAGAATGGAAATGCGTTGTGTCGCCGTTTTATTTGCGCCAATGGCCCGACACATCCGTCTTCGGCGGGAATCATTGAGTTCAAATCTAGACACAGAAAAACTTATTATCATAATCTGTTTCTTTTCACATTTATATAATTTTTTTAATTTTTCTATGATTTGTACTGAGTGCTCATTATTTCTGTGCGCTATACATGGAGTGAGGTGCGCGCACACATTATAAATATTATTTCGAATCCTAACCGTACTCTAAGTACTTAACCGTACGCTTGCCAAATCACACACCAAAGTTTAGGAAATACCTCGAAAGTAGAACAAAGGTCACAGTGGAGAATCAAACTAGGATTGAACCAGGTTCTTGATGTAAACCAAGAAAAGTGTGGGTGACAGGATTCCTCCCTGGGGGAATCCATGATGCAGTAGAACTTTCTTTCTCTTGTGACCACCCAATTGTACCTTGGCTCTTCTATTATGCAGATATGCTTTTACCTATTTGTACATTCTTAAGTTAACCCTGCAATTAAGAGTCCTTCTTTCCAAATATTGTCAAATTTTTTTCCTGAG
The DNA here is from genome assembly GCA_034231615.1 of Meghimatium bilineatum. Taxonomy (NCBI): domain Eukaryota; kingdom Metazoa; phylum Mollusca; class Gastropoda; order Stylommatophora; family Philomycidae; genus Meghimatium; species Meghimatium bilineatum. Next base: position 75,357,799 of record CM067304.1, on the reverse strand, counting down.
GTCTATCCATGATGTTAGTACCGGTTTCTTATCTTGTAAGATGTCCTCAATCTCTTGGGAAAGGTAGGTTTCCTGATATACTGGCACTGTCTGAAGCCTGTTTGCTGCGATACCAGAAGGTTTTCACTTTGAAGGTACTACTGCATCCTTTGATAGTGTGTTTCATTGTTTTGCATAGACAGCTTGTGAGGCTGATGGGTCTGGAGACTATGTTGCCTCATTTTATGATTTGAGGATATGAAAGAATTATCTGAGAAACCACCCAATGCCACATAAGAAGTAACCTTCTGGATATGAAAGAATTATCTGAGAAACCACCATCCAGCACATCCAATACCTCCTGAATATGAAAGAATTATCTGAGAAACCACCCTACTTTCACAGCTTATACCTCCTTGATATGAAAGAATTATCTGAGCAACCACCCTAACATTACTGGATGAATGAAAGCTTATACTATTTGATGCATAGGTGTGTCAACTGCCTGTAAATTGCCGTATTTTTTTACGGTTTTTTTCCAAGCTTTACGACTGTATGGCCATACACCGGCATTTACACGTTTTTAATGTGAATTTCTGCAATTCTGTATGTTTTGGGGTTTTTACTAAATTTAGTGGTGACACTGATATTTTTTGTATATATTTTAGTGGCAACAGTGATTTGTGCGGTTTTATTTAATCATCATCATCATCAAGTGCCGTCTCCGCAACGAAGGTTGGCTGCAACGTATCTCCAACATATCCTGTCTCTTGTCTTGGTGGTGCACTCTGCTAGACTGTAACCTGTCCATCGTGTAATGTTACTCTCCCACTTGTATCTCTGCCTACCTCTTGCTCGCTTCCCTTTGACTTTACCCTCAAGTAAGGTCTTCAATAGGGTGTCATGTCTTTTAATGTGTCCAAAGTATTTTATTTGCCTGATCTTTATTTCTCTTAGTAGTTCTTTCTTCATATTAATTGTCTTTAGCACCTCTTTATTTGTTTTCTTCTCTTTCCATGATGTTCTCCCTATTCTTCTATATACCCACATCTCAAAGGCATCAATTTTGTCTTTTAATTGTTTATTTAGTGTCCATGTTTCTGAGCCATACATTAATATGGAATAGATGTAGCATTTTATAATTCTCATTTTTAACTTGTTTGTAATTTGTTTAGATATTAATAATTTCCTCATGTCATTGAAGGTACTTTTAGCCATTCCTATTCTCCTTTTAACTTCTGTTTCACATCTGCCATCATTTGTGACTATGTGTCCAAGATATTGATACTGTTTTACTTGTTGTAGTTTCTCTCCCTGTATGTTTATGTTTACCTCCTGTTCTTCTGTGTCTTTGCTGATTATCATGGTTTTTGTTTTTTGAATGTTTATATCCAGTCCATATTCATTACTTGATTTATTGACTTGATCTATTAGTCTTTGTAGTTCATGTTCACTTTCTGCTAAAAGAACAGTGTCATCTGCATATCTAATGTTGTTTATTATTTTCCCATTGATCTTGAGTCCTGGTATTTCGTCTATATTTTTAAAGATATTCTCTGTGTAGATATTAAATAGGCTTGGTGATAAAATGCATCCTTGTCTTACCCCTCTTCTTATTTCTATGTATGGAGAGTAGCTGTTTTCACACCTTATTGATGCAGTTTGTTCCCAATATATATTTCTAATCAGCCTGATGTCTTTTCCATCTATGCCTATTTCTTGAAGACATTTGATTAATTTTTCATGTTGGACTCTGTCAAAGGCCTTGCTGTAGTCTATGAAGCAAATATAGATACTTTTTTGGTTAATCACACTAGTGGCATTTGCAGGTTTTATCTGATTCTCCGGGTGAAGTGTTGTTGGAAACAATACTTTTAACACACTTCCAGTACTTTAATTATTCTCTGTGCTGGGGATGTTGTCTTTATACCGAACTTAGAGAATTTTTGTCCTCATGCATTTGACAGTGTTACTCAGTGTATCTACAGTACACAAATACTAGTAACACATGTATTTTGTTTCTAGGCCTACTATATACAAAAGCACATCGTTTAATTTATATTGTAAGTTTTTGTTTGCCTCCTAGACCTAGGTGGTGTAGGTATGCCTAAAGTTAAATAATAGAATATGTTATTTGTTTATGTAGGCCTAAATCTGATCTTTAGACGTATCTTTGCATAATACTTTTATAATAATTTGTATGGTATAAAGTTGTAAATCTGCTGCTGAAAAATACAGAACAAATACAATATATGTTTGTATAGGCCTACATCATTGTGAGTGTCGTGTTTGTTCTGTCACATATGATGCTGGTAATAAAGCAATTAGAAATATTATATTTTTATGTATTAGATCTGTAATAAAATATATATTATCCTTCATTAAGTAATAATATTAGGCTCTGTGGCAGAGTGGTACAGTTGTGCCTAACGGCTGAGGTACGAAGTTCGATCCCAACAACAGGCGGCCGTACAAAAAACAAAGGCAAACTATTGAATGTATTTATAATTGCCTAGAAAATAATAATCATCATCAAGTGCCGCCTCCACAACAAAGTTGGCTGTAACATTTCCTGCCTCTTGTTTTTGTGGTGCACTCTGATAGACTGTAACATGTCCATCCTGTGATGTTACTCTCCCACTTGTATCTCTTCCTACCTCTGTAATTTGTTTTGATATTACTATTTTCCTCATGTCATTGAATGTACTTTTAGCCATTCCTATTCTCCTTTTAACACAAATGTAGGTGAAACAGAAATAAAAGATGTGACAGGAAGATTTGGGAACTAAGAATGAAAGAGGTGATTTATTGATAGAGTGGGCACAGGCACATAATTTAATAATAGGGAATACATGGTTCAAGCAACATCCAAGAAGGCTGTGTACATGGATTAGCCCAGGTGATAATACTCGGAACCAAATTGATTACATTTTAGTCTCTAAAAGACATAGAAACAGCATTAGATCTATGAAAACAAGGCCAGGTGCTGACTGCAACAGTGATCATATACTACTGGTGGCGAAATTGTGTATAAGATTAAAGAAGATCAAGAGTGCACCAAGGAATATGAAATTAGATTTAGCTTTATTGAAATCAGATGCTGACATTAAAGAAAGATACAACATAATTGTACAAAATAGATACAATGCCATTGCAAAGATTCAGAGTATTGAAGATCAATGGAACATGCTAAAACAGTTGATAAACCAAACATCTAAAGAGATAATACCAAAAGTAAAACATACATCAAAACAAAAATGGATGACAGAAGAAATATTAGAATTGATGAGCACCAGAAGGAAAAACAAACACAAGATAGTGGAATATCAGAAAATACATAAGGAGATGCAAAATGAGAGAAATGCAAAATAGCAAAAGAAAGCTGGCTGAACAAGAAATGCACAGAAATAGAATTGCATTACAACCAAGATACAACATTACTATATAAGAAAATTGAGATGATAACAGGACAGAGAACGCAAACAGTTACAGGGTGTCTAAAATCTAAGACAGGGCAGGTATTAATGGGAATAGATCACATAGTACAGAGATGGTCAGAATATATCAAAAACTTTATGATGACAATAGACCAGAAATAAACATACAAGATAACGGCGAGGGCCCATCAATACTCACAGCAGAAGTAAGGGAGGCACTAAGACACATGAAATATGGCAACGCCCCAGGTCCAGACAATATCACATTAGAAGAATTAGCAGCTTTAGATGACTTTGGAGTTGAAATAATCACAAAATTGCTGAATGACATATATAACAGCGGAAACATACCCGATGACTTAATGAGATGCATATTCATAGCATTACCTAAGAAACCAGGGACCACCGAATGTGAAGAACACCGTACAATCAGCCTCATGAGCCAAATAACCAAAATACTGCTCAGAATCATCATGAAGAGAGTGAGAAACAAAATAAAATCAGAAATAAGTCCAGAACAATGTGGATTTGTAGAAGGCAAAGGCACCAACAATGCGATTTATATATTGAGAACACTAATAGAGAGGTCTATAGAGATAAAAACAGATCTGTACCTCTGTTTTATAGACTACACTAAAGCTTTTGACAAGGTTAAACATAGCGAAATTATACACATGCTAGAGAATCTGAACATTGACAGCAAGGATTTAAGAATAATCAAGAACATGTACTGGCAACAAACAGCAGCAATAAGAGTAGGAAATCAATTTGGCCCTTTTCAACAAATAAAACAAGGAGTCAGACAGGGATGCGTGCTTTCACCAGACCTGTTCTCTCTATACAGTGAAAACATATTGCGTGCAATAGTAGATATCCCAGGAATATCAGTGGGAGGACATAACATAAATAATTTGAGATATGCTGATGACACTGTTCTGATTGCAAAAAGTGAGGAAGACCTTCAAAACTTAATTAAAGTAGTAGTCACAGAAAGCAAAGAGAAAGGCCTCTTCCTAAATATCAAGAAAACAGAAGTAATGGTTATTTCAAAGAAAGAAAATAACACACCTTGCAAGATCATGGTGAATTCTTCTTCTTCTTTCGTTCACTTGAAACATGTCTATATCTGTAATTCTGTCTCCTTAATAAAACTCACTGTCTTTTGTAGTTCATACAGTGTCCCATAGAGTTTTGATTCCAGTGTTGTTTCCTCTGGCCAATATGTCTGCCTCAGCATTTCATGTTCAGAACACTCTTGAAGTATATGTTTGGCACTCTGTGCTGCCTGTCCACATGTACACATGGCTGTGTTGCCAATCTTGAACTTTGTATACATGTGACTGCGGAGTCGGTTGTGTCCTGTTCTGAGACGTAGAATTATAACTTGTTCTGGTCTGTTCATAATATGATAGTCATCTGGTGTTGGTGTTTGTGGCTTTCTTATTGACTTGATCATCTGTTTTTTCTGATGGTAGGTGATTGGTATGTCTGTTTGGTCTTCGACAGCACCTTCCTTAGCCAGTTGGTCTGCTTTTTCATTTCCTGGTATTCCACAGTGAGAGGGTATCCACTGCATGGTTACCCTATACTGGTAATCATAGTGAATGATATAGTATTAAAACAGATCCACCAATTCAAATATCTAGGTACAATTATTACAGCAGATGGAAGAAGTTCAACAGAAATAAGATGCAGAATAGGACAGGCAAAAACAACATTCAGAAAAATGAAAAATATACTGTGTAATATGACCTTGTCATTAGAGGTGAGAAAGAGAGTTCTGCAGTGCTATATAACCCCTAACATATGGGTGCGAGTCTTGGACAATAAACAAACTGGAAAGTGGGAGATTGTAGGCAACAGAGATGTGGTTCTACAGAAGAATGCTGAGAATACCATGGACTGCCAGAAAAACTAATTTAGAGGTGTTAAAAGAGTTAAATGCGAAACGGACCTTAATCAAGAATATAAGAAAAAGGCAATCTTCTTTTTTTGGCCACTTCATGAGACAGGCAGGTTTAGAGAACATAATCACAACAGGCAAGATTGAAGGCACCAGAGACAGAGGGCGACAACGTGAGAAAATATTAGACAGTTTGACAACCTGGCACGGCAAAGAAACAACATCGACTTTGATACATAATACTGTGGACAGAGAGCTGTGGAGAGCCATGACCGCCTACGCCACCCGGCATGGCACCTGATGATGATTCTCCTTTTAACTTCTCCTTTTTACTGTTTCACATCTGCCGCCATTTGTGGCTATGCGTCCAAGATATTGATAATGTTTTACTAGTTATAGAATCTCTCCATGTATGTTTATGTTTAGCTCTTGTACTTCTGTGTCTTTGCTGATTATTATGGTTTTTGATATTTATATCCAGTCCATATTCTTTGAAAAGAATATATTCCTAGTCTAGAAAAGTCCATATTCCTAGAAGATTACTACATTAAAAAAAGGCTGGGTTGATGGGTACGTCCTGAATAGGATATGCAACCTATTTTTTTGTATATTAGGGCCTACATCAGATTTGTGTATTTATTGGCAGTGTGTAACAAAAACATCTACTAAAGGAGTTTGCTGTGATGCTTAGTGTTGTCATTCAAACCTTTTTTTTGTAAAAGGGATGGGGGGATTTAAAATTCTATGTGTAAATCATGAAATTTACACATAGCAACAAGTACGGGGTAAACCTGTACAAACAACTAAACTTTCACAAACAAATGTGGATAAATATACATCCCACAAAAATATAATAATTGGGTTTTAAAAATAATGAATTACTTATTACGCCCAACAACGCCCTGATGACAAGGTCATAGATAGGAGGAAGATGTTCACACATCCTCCCAGCAAATCAGATTATGAATTTGAGCAGGCTACTGTTAATTGACACAGCCAAAAAGGTGCCACACAAATCCAAAGGACCTTTTTGTGTGTGTGTGGATGGATGGCGCCCCCCTCAACATTGCGTATGGTTTTTTCATGCTCATTTATGGTTTTTCAGCAATTTGTGTATGTTTTTAGTCTCAACTGGTTGACAGCTATGTTGATATAATGTGAAAAGCTGCACAGAATAATAGATAGTTATTTAAACTAGGTATTTTGATGAAACAGGCAATTTATAAATAAATTGTGTTGTTTCGAACAACAGGAAACATAAGGCAAGTTATCATCTCTCACTGCCCGTGTGTTGCCGGGCCCGAAAGGGGAGCAAAGAATAGCAACACTGTTTACCTTCCATGCATGTCGTAAAAGGCGACTAAAAAGGTTATGGGATGTAGTTGGCTGTCCCATCCCATATAGGGTCAGTGACCCAAAGCCATGCTGAAGTTGGATGTGTCAGGCCGAAAGGCACAGATATCGCAGCAATGCTGTAAACTATGACACAACTCATTCCGTTCTCCGGACTACATCCTGCTAATCTGCAGGAGTTTGAGAACGAACACAGAAGAAGATCATCTCTCACAACAAAGCTACTTGAGGAACAGACAAATCATAATTATTAATGCATGGGTAGGTACCAACTTGAATTCCTAACTGAAAGCACATGAAAGCAGTTAGTGTAAATACCCTTAAGAGAAAGCAGTGTTACTTACCTATTAGATAGAGGCATTTCCTTTCTAATAATTCATTGTCTCACAACAAAACAAAGGTCATAACGACATTAGCCATTTATTTGATGAACTGATGTCTCTAAACACACTAAACTTGAGTTTATAATGTCATGTGTACACTGCGTTGTAGCCAACTGCACAAGTCCGCTGCATATTCAACTCACACAGCAACAGTAATCAGTAGGAGTAATCAGTATTCTATCACTCGTATCACAGAATTCACATGACACAGAACACACACAGTTTGAGTCATACTAGTATATAAGTATAGCTTAGGCATTAGCACAAAGGAGCTCTTTGGTGTCAGATTTTTTTTTAAAAATTACATCCCCTTGAAAAAATGGCCGCTAGTCTATTTCCTTATCACGCAAGGCAGTGACCACGTTTTAATAAGATGTCCGGTGGCCAATTTGGCATATATAATCTGGCATTTGTGTGACATAAAGTCTTTCTGACAGATTTGTGCATCTATCTGGCGGAAACAGTGGATATTGTTTGAGTAACCTGCATTTGAACACGAGCTATGTGTATTTCATTATCACTTATTAATGTGCTATTTCCTGCCACTTAATGCAATTCCTAAAGTTTTATAAGCCATTTATACAGGCATAGACCTAGTATGAACTACATATGATACTGCGCACTATAGCTAAAAACGTTTTAAAATCTGTTCACGTTTTTTATCGGCACGCATCATGATGCTTATCCGCCATTTTTTTGGCTGTGCTTTTATGTACTTGCTATGTCGGTAACAACTACACAATCACGTATTTATAGAAATGCAGTTGCTTTTTTAAATAATAAATGTCCTGTGGGGTTAATCTATATTTATTAAAAATATTGTTAGTTATGATTCATTAGAATTATACTACGTTTATATAATTTAGTAACAAGGTAGCTCAGAAATGTGAACTAGTATGCAAGCATGCTTACTAGGTCGTTGTCATGACAGCATTAGGCCTAGGTATAATTTACTTAGTGCTTATGTATATTGTATTGTATTATTAGATAGTTATCTAAACACACCTTTTGTAATTTACGTAGTGCTAAAAAATAGATTAGATACACTGATGATAGTGTCAATTTTTGAAAAAAATTTCAGATCCTGAACACTTAGGGACTTTCACTTTAATTTCAATTGATCAGATATTCCATTGTAACTTAGTGTAAGTGTAAAGTAAAGTGTTGATGTTGTTAGTTACAGTTTAGTCTGTTGAGTGTAAACTTTGGATATTTTCTATTGACACTTGACTAATGCCACTAATTAATTTGCAATATACAATTTGAATTATACTCTGTTACCTAACTTGAAATTATTATTTAATTTATTATAATTATATATTAGTTGATAGTATAGAGTATATAGTATAGAGTATTATTTATAGCAGAGTATTATAGCTAGGTACTCTCCACTTTGGAACTGATAAATATGTATCTACTTTAACTATATATCAATCATTACAATTAGAAAATAAATGTAGCTAAGAGTTATAGCCGAATAATCTTATCAATAAAGATCCCAAGTCGTATAAAATAAAGTATTTAATAATAAACACTGTTATTAGCACTAATTAAACAGAAAGTCTGCAGACAGCCTGTTAGCCCTTTTCGGGTCATTTCATTCTGCTCCATACTATGATGTGCTCACTTAACTAAATCACTACCTCCAGATAGTACTATGTAAGTTTCACAAAAGTACAAATTCAAGATGTAGCAACATTTAGAAATAAACATGAATAATTAAACGTCAGGGTTTTAAAAACCATATAAATAATATGTAACAGAAACTGAACTTTATTTGTGAATATGGTTCCTGGATGTTGGTACTGTTTTATTCCGCAGTTCTGCAGTGAATGTGTTCATTCAAATATCACAACTGTAGCCAGGAAACTCTAGCAACGAAACAATTATATATTATACATTTTGAAACCAAATGATATAGACATATGTTAGGTATCTGTTGCCGAAAACATAAGACCAATGTGTTGATGCATGATATAATTAATTTATTAGCAGGTCAACAAGAACCACTGTTACTAATCGGGAAACTTTGTAAACTCCGGTGGTACGTGCATGAGACATTCCTCGATGACAAGAGATGTTCTTCAATGTTCGATGGGAGATGGAAGAAGGCGCGAGGTGCACAGAAGACATGGCTGGATAATTTCAAGGACTTGTCAGGGCAGAGTCGTGCTATGATACAGAGAGGATGCAGCATCAGGCGGTAAATAATTAGGCGGCATAAGCAGTGAAATCACAATACATTTTGAACCACTCAATAATTTTAAAAAACATTTAAGGGCCCGTACTTCAAAGACGTGCATCATAGTCAGAAAATCTACCGCTCGCCCCTGGGACATGGTGTGACGTTTCCATACTCATCAGAGTGGTAGAGGATAGAGATATGTGGAAATATTTATGTACGAAATATCTCAATGTAACGACCCCGCGACGTTATGTGTTTTATTATTATTATACACTATAAACCATGATAATCAGGAAAGACACTGAAGAACAAGAGCTAAACATAAACATACATGGAAAGAAACTCATCATCATCAGGTGCCATGCCAGGTGGCGTAGGCGGTCATGGCTCTCCACAGCTCTCTGTCCACAGTATCATGTATCAAAGTCGTTGTTGTTTCTTTGCCGTGCCAGGTCGTCAAACTGTCTAACATTTTCTCACGTTGTCACCCTCTGTCTCTGGTGCCCTCAATCCTGCCTGTTGTGACTATGTTCTCCAAACCTGCCTGTCTCATGAAGTGGCAAAAAAAAGAAGATTGGAAAGAAACTACAACAGGTAAAACATTATCAATATCTTAGACACATAGTCACACATGACGGAAGATGTGAAACAGAAGTTAAAAGGAGAATAGGGATGGTTAAAAGTATCTTCAATGACATGAGGAAAATAGTAACATCTAAACGTACAAACAAGTTAAAAATGAGAATTATAAAATGCTACATCTATTCTATATTAATGTATGTCTCAGAAACATAAACATTAAACAAATGATTAGAAGATAGAATTAGTGTCTTTGAGATGTGAGTAAATAGAAGAATAGGACCTACTTCAAAGAGCAAGCAGACCAGCCCTGCCAGAATATCACCCTCACTAACAATATAAACCACATCATCATCATGTAGCATATCCTGAACAGATAGTAGCAGTCATCACAGACTTTCGAAACATCTATCTTGGACCAGTCTTCCTGCTTCTGTTATTGTCATGTTCCGGTGGTCTTTGATGGATTGCATCAATTTTCTTCTTGGTCTACCTCTTGTCTGTCTCTTTGACATCATCCCTTCCATTATAGTCTTCTCTAGGCAGTCATGACGTTTGATATGGCCTAAATATTGTAGTTTTATGGGAAAAAACCATGCTGTTTAGCTAGTTTTCTTTTACATTCATTTCTCTCAGGATGGCTACAGTGGTGATCTTTTTGGTCCATGGTATTATGAGGATTTCTCTGTCACATTTTTTTTCTTCTTCATCATCGTTCTTCAGTCAGATATCAGATTACAGCATCAATAGCTTCACTGAATTGTGTGATTCGCTTAATGTCATCCATGGAACCCCTCAAATCTGGACGTAGTGCCGTCTCAGTAGGCCATATTTTCTCCCTCTCTTCACATTTTGTTTCAAATACTGCTATTTTATTTTTCACTTTGTTGGAGGAAATTCACTAAATAAAGCGATACTCCAATTCGCGCAGAAGGCAATCCCAAGGAGCAGACGAAGAGAATGCAAGCCTATTAGAGTGAGACCCTAGAAAAATAAAATAATGAGCTGAATATAGCACGGCATGCAATGTAACAAAAACCCTACACTAGAAAACACAAATAAACACAGTGAAATAAAATGAGCAAAAGAGAACAAAGATTCCAGGATTCACACTCATATATTGCCACTGGGAATATGTAAGCTCTTCGGAATGTTAGTTTTGTTGTTTTGTAGCAGCTCAGCCATATGTTTTTCATTGTGTCAGCTTCTTTGACGGAAAGCCAACCTCCTTCTGACTTCTTCATGGCAACTCCCATTACTGTTGACAAAAGAACCAAGGTATTCAAAACTGTGACTCTTTCTAATTCGCTATTTGTGATACTGATTGAGAACTTAGTGGTTTTGTCGCTTGTCATAATCTTGGTCTTGTTTCCATTCAGAAAGAGGTTTTGTTTCTCACTATGTTCTTTAATGGAGTTTATGAGGTTTTGAGACCTGTTTGACTGTGCGCTAATAATGTTGTATCGTCAGCATATCTTAGTTCTGGTATCGCGTGACCTCTGATGTTGAGTAAGTCGTGGTTATTTCTTTGTTGGGCATTTCTTACATTCCTCATTATGTTCTCTGCATACATGTTGAAGAGATATGACGATAGGACACATCCTTGTCTGACTCCTTTTTTCCACGCTGAATCAATCAGATGTTCCACTATTTACTCTCACGGCTGCTTGTTGGTCTTGATATATTGTTTTTATGAGGCGGATTAGGTGTAGCGGGAAACCAATGTCCTTCATGATAAACCACATCTCACAAATAAATAAAGCGATACTCCAATTCGCACAGAAGGCAATCCCAAGGAGCAGACGAAGAGAATGCAAGCCTATTGGAGTGAGACCCTAGAAAAATTGCATAATGAGCTGAATGGAGCAATGCATACAATGTAACAAAAACCCTACACTAGAAAACACAAATAAACACAGTGAAATAAAATGAGCAAAAGAGAACACAGATTCAAAAGAGCTGGCACGAAAAGACCAGTAGCCTAAACCTGACAAAAGGCACAATCAAACTATGGGACATTATAAAAATTCGAAATAAAGAAAATTATGAAAATCATTCCATGGAAAGGATAGCATCACCAATGATATAAGCATGAACCTAGGGCCAATCAGTTGAAACAAGCTCCTAGCCATCTTCAACTAATCGTGGAAAACTGGTAAAGTAAGGATTGAAGGTAAGGGCAGACCTCGAACAAGGCGAGAAATTGTTCAGTTATCAACTTTTAGAAGAAGAAATTCTCTCGAGGGAGATCCAGATGAATTTTTGAGTAGCGGACAGTTGACCGTAGACCTTAATACTTAGTAACGTAGTAGATATATTGATGTACATAATTGATTGCCTTTAGATGTTGTGCCACACAAAAAACACAAGAGTTATCGACCACAAAGACATCAGATCTATGATTTACCTCGCCCTGTATTTGTAAGTCTGTGTGAGTACGACTGAGTGAGTGGTACCCAGAGAATATAACTCGTGGCAGAGTGGCTTCAGAGATATATGTCACGTACATACATACATCGAAATCAGAACCATCAGTCGATCACTTTTTAATATAACGACGCATAAGAACCACATATAATAAGAACACCTACACGATACAAACTCCCCCCCCCCCCCCACCCCTGTCACATGGGTATCATCATGAACAACAAATACTGATCACTTATCTAAAGTATAAAATACAGGACTTCGACTAATCTCCAGAGGGATTCTTCTTCTTTCGTTCACTTGAAACATGTCTATATCTGTAATTCTGTCTCCTTAATAAAACTCACTGTCTTTTGTAGTTCATACAGTGTTCCATTGTGTTTTGTGCGTGGCAACCTGATTATCTGTGCGCCTTTTGGCTGGTTGCCTCCGTCTTCAGCACTCTGCTTACTTGGGCCGGACTATGGTCCTGCTCGAGTGGGAGTGCCCGACCAGTCTTAGTTTCCAGCCCCTGATGGCTGAACTAAGCCCCATCACCACTTCAAGGTGCTGGCCTCGATTGGGTCAAGAGGGATAAAGACCACACCAATTCATGCAATGGAAAAAAATACATGTAAACATCCGCCCACTGGATGACAGAGAAGAAAGAGTGCTTGTGCAAAGGGGAAAAAATTAAACGCCTCCCAACTGAAATTGAAACACTAACGGATTTTGAAGAGCCAGACAATAGCTTCCAAAACGTCTCCATAATAATACAAGTTTCCTGGAATAATTACTAAGAAATACCAGACTCCACCTCAACTAAAAGCATTAACACTAGAGATAATAGGAATAAAATATAATCCCAAGGAATTGGCAGATGTCTACACAGATGAAACGGCAGAGGGAACAGTAAGGAATGGAGGAGGTGGAATTCTTATAAGACTCAAAGACGGGAAAACATTATCTAAAGCTTTCCCAACCTTAAAACATTCCTCCAGAGCAGAAGTAGTTGCACTTTATCAAGCACTGAAAGTCTTCACCGAATCAGGACTGTCAAGACTAAAGAAGATAGTTATATTCACAGATTGCAGATCCCTGTCGGAATCGATCCAGAGCAACGGAAATGAAAACTTTCTACACAACATCAGACATGAGCTAAGACATATCCAAAAATCATCAGCTATTGCCCTTCAATGGATACCATCACACTGTGAAATCATGGAAAATGAGAAAGTGGATGTTCTGTCAGCGAAGCGAAATGGAACAACACATGCACCCATTGTCCTACAAAGAAGCAAAAACAACAGTACAAAACACACAACATAAAAGTAGAAGAAACAAATGAAAGTGGAAGACAAATATGATGCAATACATCCCCTGCAAAGATATCAACAGACTACACTATGTCGCCTTATGTATCTGCTAAACAAGATCACACAGTCCCCATCCGTTCCCCTTTTTTTCATGAATTGGATTTATAAATGACTCCTGTTGTCTACATCGAGACCATCAATGATATAAGACCTTTGCTATTTGGAAAACAGCATTCTAAAATTATTCATTTGACTTTTCTTGTAATTTTCATTGATCACTATGATTATACTTTGCACATCACGAGAAAGGCAAGATACAGTCTAGTTGAGTACACCACCAAAGCAGGAGGCAGAAGATGATGGAGGTCCAATGCAGCCAATCGTTGCTGAGACGGGACTTGTTGATGATGTTATGATTCAATGAAAACCACGGAACAGGTAAAATGAGTCATTTTAGAAAGTAGTAATCTAATTAGCCATAACGCCTTTTGTAATCAACGATCACGCTTACAGTGGTGAATATCAAGTAAACCTCGGTGCATGGTCTATCTAAACATATTTGTGCAGGACTTTTTTGAGTGTTCGATTCGCGCATGGAGACGTGCGGTTGCAATAGATCTTGAGGATGCGTACAATAGAGTGTCCTTGGATATCTTGATGGACCAACTGTTAAATCTTGCAGTAAATCCTTTTGTCGTGCGATGGGTTGGTGCGGCCCTGATGCAGAGGATAGTGGTTCTTAAGTGTGGTAACTGGGTATCGGCACCAACGGTTGTTCGCCCTGGTCTGCCACAGGGATCGCCTCTATCTCATGTGGTTTTAAATGTATACACAGTACATATCACAAGCAATGACATCACAGGTGTTGGCAGAACGATGTAGTACGCCGATTACATCCTGGTGTATAGGCAGGGAAGAAATCGAGAAGAGTGCCTTGTGGAACTACAAAAGGAGTTGGACAGACTGACTAATTGGTGTAGAGATACGGGAGCAGTAGTAAATCCTTCCAAGGCATTCGTGGCGTGGTTTTCATTGAACAATCACATGGTAAAGACACCCGTGCCACATGTTTCGTTGTCCGGGAAAAGTTTAGAAAGAACCAGCACGATGAGATATCTGGGTGTGTTTTTTGACAGAAGCCTGAGTTTCAGGGAACATGTTGACCACGTTATCATAAGGGCATGTAAAGGCTTAGCAGCAATAAAGGTTATGGCTGCTGCTCAGTGTGAGACAGAGATCGTTATTTATATTGTACCAAGGTTTGGTTGTGGCTGTGGTGGAATATGCACTGGCACTTCTGACTCTTAGCTAAACTCATATCGAAAGATTGGACATAATTCAGAATGCAGCAATACGTATCATACTTGGGTGCACAAGAGACACATCGACAAGAGCTATACAATACCTACTTGACTGTCCAACAGCAGAGCACAGATTACGCCTACAGTATTGCCGTGCACTGGTGTACCTTCAGATACATGCAGATAAGGAACACCCATTCCATTCCAAAATACAGAAAGCTAAAGACAGCAGACTTAGAGAGGAAAGTCGTGGATGGATGTCATACAAAGCACGAGCAGATTGCAAGATGTGGCAGCAGGTGCAGTATGGATAAGTCTACTCACAGATTTCTAAACTTGTTTGAGAGTAGTAATGATGATGATGATGATGATGTTGTTCCTCCTTCGCAAGCGAAGAGTAGCATGGCATGAAAAACATTAAATGCGATGGAAAAATAATAATAATAATTTAATTGGTAATTAACTAATTTGGTTTGTGAGTTCGTAGTTGCCCGATGAGTCCGATTTGTGCACGGAAAGTTCTATTGCAGTGCATGCGGGAGTGCTGAAGGTTCGGGGTAGGAGAATTTATGGATTTGTCCTTCCGCTTCTAGCGCTTGTGGATTGCCCGCAGTGTTCTTTTTTTTTCTTCAAATTTCGTGATGCCAGCAGTGATCTGGGTGTGCCAGGCTGAACGATCAAGTGCTGTAGTCTCCCATGAGCTAGGATCGATGCTGCAGTGCTTGAGAGAGCTTTTAATGTGATCCTTGAAGCGCCGTTTCTGCCCTCCACTTGAACGTTTACCTTTGCACAGCTCCCCATAGAATAATCTCTTTGGAAGGCGTTTGTCTGGCATACGGACGATGTGGCCAGTTCAGCGGAGTTGGGATCTAGTCAGCATTGCATGGATGTTTGCATACGGAACTTCTGAAGAATTTCCGTATCTGATACACGATCCTGGTAACGTACTCCCATGAGGTTTCGTAGGCACCGAAGATGAAAAGAGTTGAGCTGTCGAGCGTGTCTCGCATAGACAGTCCAGGATGACGTAGCATAAAGCAGTGTTGGTAGAACCACTGCACGGTAGACGTCCAACTTAGTTGTCAGACTGAGACCACGCCTGATCCAGACGTTGGCACGAAGGCTCCCGAATGCTGCACTGGCACGAGAAATACGCAGGGCAACATCCTCATCAATTGTCGCAGTTTGTGATAGTTTGCTGCCGAGATATACAAACTTATTGGCAGTATTACGTTTTTGTCCCTATACTGTGATCACTGGTTCTGTGTAGGGGACACCTGGCGCTGGTTGATACATTACTAAAGTCTTCGCGGTGCTGATGGTGAGACCGAACGCATCACAGGCCAAAGAAAAGAGGTCCATGCTGTCTTGCATGTCTTTCAGACTGGTAGAATTTAATGCACAATCGTCGGCGAACAAGAGGTCGCGAACAATGTCCGTAGTAATAAGAGAGTAGTAATAACACTTAGCAGAGAATGGTGTCCCACGGCTGTGGAGAAAGAAGTGCAGGCTTTGGTCAGTGTGAATTCCAAAGTGGGGGATGTGATTATATACACTGATAGTTATGTGATTAGACATGTTCGCAGTGCTGGGACTTCACAGCTCAGAGCACATGTAAAACGATCAGGGAGGAAAGTGTGCCTTTGTGGTTACTACGAGTAGCATGACCATGGAGACTATGGCGGTAACCAGGGTATTTGAGTGGGTATGCACACAGAAGGTAACGCAGGTCTGCATCTTGAGTGACTCTACGTGTATGATTAGGAAGGTGAAATGGGGCTCCTTTTTGTGAACAGTGGATTAAGGCCTTGAGAAAGGCGAGGCTGAAAGTGGTTATATTTATTTTCGTGCCAGGGCATGTGGGTTTCGAGGCAATGAAAGAGCATATCAACTGGTATCATGCACGATTTGGCACAGGGCGATTGGGCAATGGATCGAGTTGACGTTTTGAACTCCTTAAGAGAAATAGCACGCGAGAGTGAGACTAATGTGGATGATGATTCCTTTTCAATGGCCAGGATTAAAGATCAGGGATTGAAATGCGATGTTGCTAGAAGTGAACATTTTGGAGGGCGCAGAAGAATGATGGTCAACAAGCATAGGACCGGTACTATCAGCAGAAGTGTAATGGCGGATACACTCAGGGAGAGATAGGAACAACTATGGACATGTCCAGTTTGCAGTGATGATGATCCAACGACTAACTAACTAAAGATAATCATAATAAAGTCACAGAAAGGTCGCTTCATAGCTACGGTCAGAGACTGACAGTTTACGTGTTTTCAATAGATTAGTAGGCCTATACTGTGTGTATTTTGTGATACTTTTAAAATGTGCAAACAGTTTTGTTTTCCTGGATACAAATTCAATGAAGATTTCACCGAGGAATATATTAATGTGTAGACTATGTATGAACACATTTAATCTTTCGTTTTGACTAATTGGTAACTTTCAAATGTCTAAAATTGTTGTGTTCCAAAATATGCAAAATTCCATCTACAATCAAACCAATGAATAAGTGACTACTTGGATTTCAATGAAGAAACAATGTATTATCAATGTCAGACAGGGAAACTAACAAAAGAACACATGGGGAAAGCTTAAAACATATGGAGTGATAAACGCGACAAACAGAACAAGAGGAGATCTGAGGAATGAAGAGATTACAAGAACTGTTGGAACAACATCAGTGGTTAATGAAACGGCGACTTAATGAGAATTAACCATTATTGGCCAGCGGTAAGAGCATACAACATGAAAATGGAAACAGAAGATAAAAAGAAAGACCAAGAAGAAGGTGGATTGAAGGAATTACCATTCTGAGACTTCATGATATTACTGCATATCCAGCTACCTAACGTGTCATAGCCCGAACACCGATCGCTACTCAACCCTTCGACGGCTTACCACAAAAGCAGAGAAAATACAATAGATAGATAAAGGATGTTCTAATATGTGGGAAAGATCATAATCATTAAGTACTGTCTCCATAAAGAAGTTTGGCTGCAACGGACCTCAAACATCCCATGTCTCTTTCCTTGATGGTGCACTCTGCTCGACTGTAACCTGTCCATCTCTAATATTTTTTCTCACTCTCCCACTTGTATCTATGCATACCTCCTGCTTGTCTTCCCTCGACTTTACCCTCATGCAAGGTCTTCAACTGTGTTATTTCGGTCTTGACATACGGGTGTGAGAGCTGGAAATCAACTACATCTCTAGAAAACAAACTAAATGCCATATAAAACAAATGTCTCAGGAAAATCACAAACACAAACTGGAAATATTTCAAGTCAAACGAGCCACACCCGCCGAAGACGGATGTGTCGGGCCACTGGCGCAAATAAAACGGCGACACAACGCATTTCCATTCTCTGGACTACATCCTGCTAGAAATGTAGTAGGACAATGGTCTTGCTACAAGGGAGATCCAGCAGAAGTTTGAGAATGAACGATAAAGAAGAAGAAGAAACGAGTCACAAAGAAAAGAGACAAACAAGAATACATCACAGACGTTATTAGAAAAAATGCATTGGGTATACACCAGTCACACACTCAGAATGAATGAAGACAGAATACCACGTCAAGACTTTTCATGGTCACCGAGTGGCAAGAGAAAAAAGGGAACACCAAAATCAACAATGATAAGAACTATTGAGAAAGAAATCACAATAGCCGGTATGAAAATGAACGATCTGGAACAACTGGCTGTAGATCGACAAGCTTGGAGAGCTATCTATGTGCCAAGCTAGACATAAGAGGAAAATGATGATGATGAATGTCTTCAACAAAGTGTCATATCTTTTAATGCAAAATTAGATCAACAGGTTACTAGAAATACATAACTATGAATAAATTTAGATGAAAAGGTATATAAAAAACATGCAATAAAACAAAACAGGACAATTTTCGACATATCGGTCCAGATGGGACTCTTTCCAAGAATGTCTTTTAATATGTCAAAAATATTTTATTTATTTGAACTTTGTTTCTTTTTAATAGTTCTTTTTTATACCTAGTGTTGTTGGGACATCTTTGTTTGAGAGCAAGATGGAAAATATGTAATCCACGAAGCAACAGGTCACTAAAAAAATGAAGTGTGGCTTGCCGGAAACAATTTCAACCCTTGTTATGTGACTGTCCAGTATAATCACTGACAATTAGCAGTTAACATAGTCGTCTCCGACAGAACAATGTTCTGTAGGCAGATGCATACTCATTTTTTTCTGAATTGCCATCTTACCTATCACTTCCAGTACCACAATCGCATTAAGATTATTTTTTTTTAATTCGCTACAGAAATCATATGTAAGTAGGACATTGTTGTTCGCCCATCACAAGTGATGATGACCATTTGTTACAACCACTTTATGAGATTCGGTTAGATTTATGTAATTGGCTGAGTTCGTAGATGGCTAATAAGCCATATTCTAACCACAAATGTCATTGGACAGTGTAGACATGTGGATGACCACTGCAGATGGTTTTTGTCCTACCCGTGTATTTCTAGCTAACATAAATAGCTCAGGAGACTGCACTGTCGACATCAAGAGAATTTCATTGGCGACATTGAAACTTGTGCAAATGAAAAATCTTTGGCAAGATACCAGCAGCAAAGCCAAACAATGTATGATCATAACATGCGTGTTTCCAGTGGCAATATACGATTATGAGGAATGGACATTAAATAAAACAATATCAAAGAGAATCGTTGCTTTCGAAATTTGATTATATAGAAGAATTTTATGTATACCATGGACAGCTAAAAATGACAAATTAAGAAGTGTTCAGATCAATAAACATCGAAGAGGGATGGCTCCTTAACAACATGGTTACAAGAAAGCTGTGTCTATTTTGGCCATATAAACAGACATAACAGTATGGAAAGATTAATAGCGGAAGGCAAACTTAACGGCAACAGGGGAAGAGGGCGCCCAAGACTACGATGATGCAGTGATATATCAGATTGCTTAAACATATCTATAGTTGCGACAGGCCAACTCGCCCAGAACCGCGGAGTGTTCAGGGAATCCATAAAGAAGACCCACGTTCTAAAAAGAATGTGTGACATGATGATGATCGCTGTTGAGCTGCTGCATTTCTCATCTCTTCACAAGATACACTGCGCCATGTAACTATATTTTGTGCAGTATCTTCCAATGTATCTTGGTTTACTTCACAAACTTTCAGTGATGTCTTGTACGAGTCCTTGTACCCTTATTTTATCAATCTTGAGAACGTATGCCCTTCTGCAACTGACAATAGAGAAGTTTCTTTGGTAGGTGATGATTTGTTATACGTACCACATGACCTGCCAAACGAATCTGTGTCTGCACCAGAATATCGTAAATGCTAGGGATACTGTCTCAGTGGTATCTGGAATCTTGTCTTGCCATTTGATCTTCATAAATGTTTTTCGGAGACAAGGTGTGTGCAAGTGAATGAGCTTCCACATATGTCGTCTATATAAAGGCAATGCTGTACCATCGTATAACAATACTGGAAGTACTACTACTCTATAATATTTCAACTTAGTTTATAATCTTATGCCATTTCTATACCACACATTTGCGTAGTCTGCCGAAGCTGCTGTTTGCCTTGAAGATGCTGGTATTCATTTCATCAACAACGGTGGCCTTTTGTGATACTATCTAGGTACGTGAATCTATCAACAACCTTCAGTGCTATGTTATTTACCTTTATGCAGGGCTCGTGATATATTTTGCCATGTACTGGTTGTAACATGATTTATGTTTTCTCCTGTATAAATAGCACGCCCAAAGATGGTACATGCTGTGAAGAATCTGCCTATAATACATTGTTGATAAGCCTCAGAGTTGACATTTAGAGCACATTCTTCAGCATATAGTAGATCCCTGATGATGTGTGATTTGACTTTGGTTTTTGCTCGAAACCGCCAAAGGATGAACAGTTTCTCATCAATGCGACATATGATTTCTACTTCCAATTCCAGATATACGAAAGCATAATCCAGCATAGCAGAGAAGATGATGCTAAACAGCACTGGTTATAGGTACAATAGAGTATAATTACATATCGTTACATATTTTCTTCTTCTTCTTTCATTCACTTGAAAAAATGTATAATATATATAATGATAGATTTGTATAGTCACATAATAAAGTGTCTAAGAAAATATGCAATGGCTACTAAACTAGATAAAATAATAAATGAAGAAATTATAATAAGTCTATCATGTATTGAACATATTGAAAGACAGCAAGTAAAATGGTTTGATCACATTATGAGAGTTAGCCCAAACCAAAAACCAATAAGAGCATATAACAAAATAATATCCGGACATAAACTCAAAGGTAGACCAAGAAAACCGTGGTTAGAAAATATCAATATAACCTTGAACAAATAAAGTGCTTACGCAAAACCAAGGTTTTTGAAGTTTTACTTGACGACAACTCTCACTATAGTACTTTGGAGTGTAGACACGAAAAAACACAAATAACAATACACAAGACATGATCAGCGTTTCCACCGTTAGATCTTATCAAGAATATACAAAACAAACAATAAAAACAGCAAAAAAATGTTACTACCACAGAGGCACTAGAGTGCAGACATTTCAATAGTACGACGTTCAATGTGACAATGAAGTACGTGCAATTATTGAGAGAATTGTAGCACAGCACCTCGCCTCGAGACCTGCAAGAGAGTCACATTTTTCCGGGCACACTCGCAGACTACAGACTTCATAAAGAAACATGACGCAATGCCGCTGTTTTCTCCTACCAGGTATTCGAGGGTTTCCATGCAGGTCCGAACAGAGTGCTGATCGAGTACCTCATCAACACGCTCTTACTCTTTAATGTTGACCCTTTCGTCGTCAGATACATATCAGTGGTGCTGCTCGAGAGGAAGGTGGCTATCAGGTGCGGTTGTTGGACATCTAAACCCATTACAATACGCCCAAGCCTTCCACATGGATCTCCCCTCTCATCCGTATTATTCATTGTCTACATTGTGGCAATCACACAGCAGCAGCTCATTGGGAGAGGTAGAACAATGTCTTTTGTGGATGATATCCTGGTATACAGACAGGGAAGATATAGAATAGAAACTGTCGGATCACTGCAGAATGAGCTAGACCGTATCGCCTCCTGGTGTGATGATTCTGGGGCACTGATCAACCAAGAGAAGGCTGCAGTGACATGGTTCTCTCTTAATAATCACATCGTAAAGTCTACGACACCAACGGTAGAGATGAGAGGGTATGATGTAATCAGGACCTTATCCTTACAATACATTGGCGTACGATTTGATTGTAGTCTGTGTTTCTGGGAACACGTTGATCGTGTTATCGCGAAGACCCGCAAATGACTTTCAGCTAATAGAGTGATGGCAGTGGCTGACACTAAACAACTACAGCTCGAAATCTTATTTGAGACTCTTGTCCCCCATATCACTTAATATGCAGGCGACACTATCACTGCCAGTCACACACAGATTGAGAGGCTTGAGAGAATTCGAAGCGATGCGGATCATCCTTGGTTGCATAAGGGACACGCCTTGTGAGATATCTCCTAGCTTTTCCGAGCATATCTCATAGAATTGATATGTGGCGTGCCGTGCATACCCCAGTGTGGGTTCTGACATAGACGACCCACTACACAGCGAGCTCCCTCATGTGAAGGGAAGCAGGCTAAGAGAGGCAAATAGTGGATAGGTCAGGCCGAGGATACCGTTAAACATATCTGCGCCCCAGAAGACAACTCATGGCGAGTAATGGATACCTATTCCTACGGTATGTCAAGAGGCAGTCAAGACCGCCATTTCACTCAAAATAGAGTGCAGTGAGCACAGCCCAGTGGGCGTGAATGCTGTAGTCAAGGCACTCATCTGCGAGAATACCGATTACACAGATGTTGTGATTTACACGGACGAGTCAGTCATCCGTCACCACCGATGCGCATGGGCCTTTACTGCCAGATCAAAAGGAAGAACAGTTACGAAGCCAGTGGTGCCTTTACCGCAACAACAAGCAGTCTAACAATTGACGTATTCGATGTAACGCCGGCACTTAACTGGTTGGAAAAACAAGCATATTCCCATGCGTGCCAAAGAAGTGACTCACTGAATACGATTCAAACAGTCAATACAGGTGATGCACGTAGGGAATGGGTTGAGTCATTAGAGAGAGAATCACTACGAAAACTCACGCTTATTTTTGTTCCCGGACACGCGGGCGTGGAGGGCAACGAACGGGCCAACCAATTAGCTAGTCTCGCCACCACACCAGACGGTCAGCCTATGGACCGAGCAGACATACTCATGGCTCTTCGTAAGGCCTCACGATCAGAAGGTTTTGAGATGAATGAGCATGAGTCAATATCGAGAATGCGCAAATTGGGAGAGAGGATGGGCATGGTCCGTAGGTAACCCCTGACAAAGATTTCAAAAAGTACAGTGAACCAACATAGAACCTGAACCATCTACCGCTATATCCTGAGAGATTCACTGAAGCGGAAATCTGAGCACATATGGACGTGTCCGGTGTGCGAACAGGATAATCAACATACCTAATATTGTCATGGAAGTGTGTTCTATTGAAAAGGGAACGGGAAATGAGAACGGAATGGAAAAAAACTATTGCCTAAAACAAAATGGACATCAATAAAGCAATGACCATAACAACCAAAATATGAACAAATGAATGATCGGAATTAAGTCCACAACGCTTGAGGGTACTAAATTAAAAATAAACCGATTTTCAAGAGCGTATCTAGATCTATCATCAGTGGTGCAGGGTCTGAGGACAATGACCTGGATATCAAGTGCACCAACCATCGTCACTGAAAAAAACCATCACCACCACATTAAAATGGTGATGGTCATTGTTGTGCTCTGGATATCCAGGTCACTGCCCTCAGATCCTGCATCATTGATGATATATCTAGGTACGCTCTAGAAAATTGGTTTATCTTTGTTTTAGTTTCATACCCTCAAGCCTTTTGGAATTAATTCCAATCATTTTATTGTTTAGATTTTGGTTGGTGTGGTCCTTGTTTTATCCTTATTTTAATTTGTTGTTGGCCATGTTGTTTTGGGTAAGAGTTTTTTCCCCCATTCCGTTCCCATTTCCCGTTCTCCTTGTCGATAAAACTCATTTCCATGACTATGTGTACACGTACGCCTTTATCACATTGAACGTCGTGCGGTTTAAATGTCTGCGTTCTAGTGCCTATGTGGTGGTAACATTGTTTTTACTGTTTGTTTTGTATATTCTTGATAAAGACCTAACAGTTGAAACGTTGAAAATGTCTTTTGTATTGTTATTTGTAATTTTTCTTGTTTATATAGTCCGATAGTGATAGTCTGTTAGCCATTGTCAAGTAAATCTTCAAAAACCTGTGTTCTACGTAAATACTCTTGTTATTTAGTTTTACCTTTCATTGAACAAATATGGACTCTAACCAAGACGACACATCTGGCCTTGGAGCGACAACTAAGGCTCACACCACTACGCGTAACGGTCATCATTCACCCGAGGAAAGACATTATATTGTATATAATTCACTATCAAATATTGGACTAAAGTGAAATAAACCTAAAGACTGATTTAAACAAGTATACTATTGGGAAAGGAAGCTACAGTATTTTGGAAATGATGATTCTAAGCCTGGGATCGGAAACCTTTTTGCCTGAGTCATACATTATGTTTAAAACTAAAAATTGAAGTAAATGTGTGCATTTTGTGTAATTTCAACACTAAAAGTAATTATGTCTCTGAATTCTTTTTAATAACATTTTCATGCTGTTTCTAATCAATAACGAGTATTTCTTACCACTTCTGATGCTGAGCTGCAGTAGATTTTAGCTCATTTGTAGAATGAAATATTGATATGCAATTAATATGTAGATCAAAGGAGTCTAAAGAAACATTTTTTTAAATAAATGTCTGTGAGCCAGATACAGCCATCAATAGAGCCACATCTGGCTCGCGAGCCATGGGTTCCCGACCCCTGTTCTAGAGGGTAGAGTGCCAGGTGAGAGAAGAAGAGGAGAACCAAGAAGACGATGGACCAGCGACATCAAAGAATGTATACATATGTCTCTGGCCAATTCAGGCCTGCTTGCCAGGAATACAGAGTATCCACGGCGAAGACAAAGTTCTGGAACGAATATGTCATTTGATTATATATATATACATAGGCCTCTCTCTCTCTCTCTCTCTCTCTATATATATATATATATATATATATATATATATGGGCGTATATATACATTTAGTTGGGAAGTTTGTGAGATGGCCATGACCAAGTATATTACCTATTGTCATTCCCAGGTGGTTTGTTATCAACTCTTGCCGTTAAGCGTAGGGTGATTGGAGTTGGAGCTTGTGTTCCAAGCCCAGATGTGTCGCCTCGGCTGTGCTATGACCGTGTACAAGATGTCCCTGACTTTTTCTATCCATCTTGTTCGTGGTCCTCCTCTTGCTTTGTACCCTGATCTTATTTGGTTATATGCCTTTATTGACAACTTGTGAGGAATTCTCATGTGGCCAACCCACTTGATCTCCTGCCTCTTTATGTATTCTATGCAAGATGTTGTACCTATTCTTTCTCTGGTGTCTACATTTCGTTATCTATCAAATCTGGTGTCCTTTGCGGCCTTCCTCAAACATTTCATCTCACATGTCACTATCTTTCTGTAATATCAAGATGAGAGAGATCAGGTTTAGCACTGGTAACACAGTTTTGGTATGAATATACTGTAAACCATTTGTCTTCTAAACTCCCATTTCGATCTTGCGATGAAAAGTAGTGGTGACGGTATGTTTCGGCAATTGCCTTTTGACATCTCGTCTTTATCTCTCTATCAAGGCTTCCATTTTCTGTGAAAATACTACAGAGATATTTGAACTCCGATGCTGATTTTACTTCTATGTGGTCAATCTGTATGTTTAGTGGGCTAAGTGTTATGTATATTTTCACAGTTTCTGTCTTTTGTGTATTGATCTTCATGTTGTATTTACATGTTGCAGACCAAGTACAGTTCAATATTTCCACCCGAGTGTAACCCGGAAATTATTGCAATTGTCATGCGCAACGTATTTGTTTCTTTTCTAACTTGCACATGGCGTCTGGCTGAAGGTTAATAATCCGAACTAAGAAACACACCTATCCCTCTTCCCTAATTCAACATTTGCTTTTTTTTTGAAGCAAGTAAACCATAATGGGTAATGTTAGTGCTGCTGAGACAACAAAATCACATGTCGACCTTCCGTCACCACCACTATTATCACCACATGCACCTGAGACCAGATCTCATCCTAAGGGAACTTCTCATCTTGCTGGCAGCGGTGATGCAGTACAAATTCTAAATCCTGGATTATATGAGGATCTACACAAACAGACTAAAGGTATGATGAGTCTTTAATGCATGTTAAACTAACGCTGGAGTAGCAGTCGTGTAAAATGTAAACAAGATTCCCCCTTAGGATAGTCTACGTCTACAACATCATGCACATGGGCAAAATAAAAATGTAGGCAGCAGGCATGCCATGGATCTAACTACTAACTCCATAGTGGTAGCGGGTAGGACTAATATTTATAATATATAGTAGTCAATATACTTGTAGACCTAAATTGAATATAGGCCTACAGGATACTCATTATGTAGGTACATTGACACAATTTTCATAATAATGCTACATAATTACAAATAATATATAGTTGGATACTCAAATAGCCCTTTGGCTTAGCCGCCCTATGTGTACTGTTTTATGTCTAATAATTCAACCATTGATCTACTTGTGTCCACCAAGTATGTAAGTCCTATGTGTTTTATGTCTAATAATTGGATCAACCATTGATCTACTTGTGCACCAAGTATGAAAATCCTGTGTGTTTTATGTCTAATAATTGGATCAACCATTGAGATCTACTTGTGCACCAAGTATGAAAGTCCTATGTGTTTTATGTCTAATAATTGGATCAACCATTGATCTACTTGTGTAGTATCAAGTATGTGAGAACATCAGAAAGATAATATATATCACACCATGCAATGCATATATAGAGAAACAACAGATAAATGGTTTGGACATCTTATGAGGATGAACGATCAACTTGCAAAAACAGCTCATAACAAGATGGAATCAGGATAAAGAGCCAAGCGCAGACCTAGGAAAAGGTGAATAGACAAATTCTAGACCATCCTGAATAAACATGACTACATCTCAACCAGAGCAACACACCTGGCTCTGGAGCGCAGATTACATCTCTTTCACAAACTCCTACACTCAACAGCAAGTGTGGAATCTATGACACCACCTGGGGATAGACAATAGACCTAGTATGAAAGTCTTATGTGTTTTGTGTCTAATAATTGGATCAACCATTGATCTACTTGTGCACCAAGTATGAAAGTCCTATGTGTTTTGTGTCTAATAATTGGATCAACCGCATATTTACTTATGTGTGTGGCCTTTTGTGACTTGTAGACAGTCATTTAGTAATAAGAAGAAGCATTCTGTTAAATATTTTCTCAGGAATGTGACTTTTCAAGTGATCATATCACAACAATGGAAAATTTTGGTTTTTCGTCTTGCTCTTTTTTCTTCCATATTTTTAAACATTATTTCTGAACAATGCTGCTTCTGCACATACTTCTGCCTCCAGACATCCCGAGTTTCGGCAGTGTTTTCCCAGTTTTTGGATTCTGTTGGTGACACATTGAGATCATTTCAGCGTACAGTGATGTGTTTACACTACATGTACAGAGTATGAAAGTCTTATGATGTTGCCCGTTCATGCCTGAAATATTTTAAAATATGTACATTTTAAATACACCACCAATCTCTTGAATGGATACCTACAGGCAAAAGAGCCAGGGTAGACCAAAGGAAACACTCAGAAGAACAATACCTAGAGAAAGTAAAACAATCAATATCCATACTATTCAAGAACTGCACAGAATAGCTTTGAACAGACAGAATTGGAGAGATCTGCCCTATGCGCTAACTTCAGCGCAAAAAATGAATGAATGTCCACCAATTTTTGTTTTTAATATTAGCTTTAATTGTATCTGAACATTACGACAATATCATCCGCAGATTCATCTCATCTTCCTGAACACATATATGTATAGGGTAGTTTGTAGGTCATTTTATCCTAAATAACTAAAATATTTCATAACTAGGCTATTCTTCTTCTTTCGTTCACTTGAAACATGTCTATATCTGTAATTCTGTCTCCTTAATAAAACTCAGTCTTTTGTAGTTCATACAGTGTCCCATAGAGCTTTGATTCCAGTGTTGTTTCCTCTGGCCAATATGTCTGCCTCAGAGTTTCATGCTCAGAACACTCTTGAAGTATATGTTTGGCAATCTGTGCTGCCTGTCCACATGTGTTGCCAATCTTGAACTTTGTATACATGTGACTGCGGAGTCGGTTGTGTCCTGTTCTGAGACGTAGAATTATAATTTGTTCTGATCTGTTCATAATGTGATAGTCATCTTGTGTTGGTGTTTGTGGCTTTCTTATTGACTTGATCATCTGTTTTTTCTGATGGTAGGTGATTGGTATATCTGGTTGGTCTTAGGCAGCACCTTCCTTAGCCAGTTGGTCTGCTTTTTCATTTCCTGGTATTCCACAGTGAGAGGGTATCCACTGCAAGGTTACCCTATACTGGTAAGACAATTCGCTAAGTAGTTTTTTCAAGTCTGTTAGTTTTCCAGACTGGAGAGCTTGAAGCACTGACCTTGCATCTGTCAGGAATACCACAGGCTGTAGACCAGAGTTGGAGTTCAGCAGTTTTTTAGCTGCCACACTAATTGCCTGAATTTCTGCATCATAATTATTGCAGAATTTTCCTGTCGGTGTTCTGATTGTATCTCTAGGCTTGTGTGGATATTCTATATATACACCTGCACCTCCATTCCTCACAGCATTCTGTGCTGACCCATCTGTGTATACTCTGACCCATATATCTTGTGGATATTCCTCATCCAGGAAACTGAGGGTGACTGTCCTTCGCTGCACACTGTTCTGTTCGTCCTCGCTTAGTATTCCTTTCACTTGGGTCTGAATGTATATTGACATTCCATGCCTTTCACTCCACTGGGTTTGTTCTGGTACAGACCTTAAGGGGCTGTCAACTTCAGGTAGGTCTGTAAGTTGTCTACGGAGTCGTTTAGCTTGATGGATAAAGCTACTTCTTTTCAGTCGCCCCATTGCTAGATTTTGGAATCTTTCCTTCATTGGATGACTTGGCATACACTGAAACTTTTCTGCTTGAATTAGTACTTTTGTGTCTCTGCGTTAGCCAAGTGTTTGCATTCTTCCCATTTTCTGCATCTCTGCTATGGGTGTTGATTTCATTGCTCCCAACATTATTCTAAGTGCCTGGTTTTGCACTTTATCTAGATCTTGTAATGTGGTGTTTGATGCAGGACACCACACAGCTGAGCCATATTCCAGGTGTGGTCTTATGCCTTGCTGGTAAACTTTACAGAGTATATTCCCACTGGCTCCCCATGTGGTTCCAATGTGGTTTTCTCAGGATAGCTAACTTCCTCCTGGCTTTTGTTGTTGCTTTGTTTATGTGCTGCTTCCATGTCAGCTTATCATCAAAAGTAACTCTGAGGTATGTGGGTTGTTTGTCTTCTTTCAAGAGCTCTCCATCTATCTTGATATGACCAGCTTTTTGTTTTGGTGAGAGGGTAAAGAGTGTAGTGCTGCACTTATCTGTGTTAATGCTAACACACCATCTATTTGCCCATAAGGTTAGGGCATCAATAGCTCTTTGTATTTGTTTAGTGGCCACTGTTGCATGTTCTTCCGTGCACCAGGTCGTCAGCATACATTGCCACTTTGATCCCGTGTGGTAGTTCAGCAACTAGGTCATTGATGTAAATCAAGAAAAGTGTGGGTGACAGGACTCCTTCCTGGGGGACTCCATGACGCAGTAGAACTTTCTTGCTCTTGCGACCATCTAATTGTACCCTGGCTCTTCTATTATGCAGGTATGCTTTTACCCATTTGTACATTCTTGAGCTAACCCTGCAATTTCGCAATTTCTTTAGGAGCCCTTCTTTCCAGACCTTATCAAATGCTTTCCTGAGGTCTATCCATGCTGCTAGTATCAGTTTCTTATCTTGGAAGGCATCCTCAATCTCTTGGGAGAGGTAGGTTGCCTGATCTTCAGTAGAGTAGCACTGTCTGAAACCTGCTTGCTGTGATACCAGAAGGTTTTCACTTTCAAGGTACCACTGCATCCTAAGATTGATAATGCGTGCCATTGTTTTGCATAGACAGCTTGTGAGGCTGATGGGCCTGTAGTTGGAGACTGTGTTGCCATCTTTTCCTGATTTTAAAAGTGGTATCATTATTGCTTCTCTCCACACCTGTGGTACATTACCCGTGGACCAGCTTGTGTTAAAGATCTGCAGTAGCTTTGCTCTTGCTGCAATTCCAGGTTTCTAATCATTTCATTGAACACTCCATCAGCTCCAGAGGACTTTTTCATTTTCAATTTGGATATTGCATGCTCCAGTTCTCTCATTGTGATTGGTGCTTCCATGACTTCAGGCATAGGTTCGCCTTGTCCAATGTTTTGCTGGTTCTCTCGAACCTCCTGTTGTTTGTCTGGGCTGACTTTGACATTATTGTCTTCTGCAAAGGAATCTGCAAAGTAATCAGCTGCATGTTTACCTGTTAAAATGTTTCTATCTTTATAAAGTGTGATCCTGGTATTTCTCCCTGTACCTTCATCATTTAGTTGTTTTACAAGTTTCCATAATTTCCTAGTATCTCTTTCTAGGTTCAGCAACTCTGTTTTTTCTTTCCAGCTGCTCCATCTGGCTTGTAACTTGGCTCTTTGAAATTTATCCTTTGTTTGCTGATATTTGTTGTGATGTTCTTGGCTAGGTCTGTTCTCAGCCTGCTGTCTAGATGTTTCCATCTCATTTTGCAGCTTTTCCAGTTCATCATTCCAGTAGAGTTTGTAGTTTTTGCGTGCCCTCCTGGGTATGGTTTTACTAGCAGCATGTAGTATACATCTATTAAATTCACTCACTGCTCTATTGATGTCTTTGTCCAAGTTCATGTCCTTATCTAGAACACTGGTTAAGTGCTGGTACATTTTCCAGTCTGCCCTTTTATAGTTCCACCATGTGAGCGTGTTGCTGTCCTTGGTAAATTCATTGTGGATTTCCAGAAATACTGGTCCGTGGTCACTACCCCCAAGCTGCTTTCCAACGACACGTGTGATGTTCCATTCCAAGCCTGGTGAGTGGAATGCCAGGTCTGGTGTAGAGGTGGTGTGCCATGCTTTCGAGTAGAAGGTTGGTGAGTCTGCTGACTGGTTAATAAGGATGAGATTATTTTCATCTTGCCAGCTCTCAAGTTCCCACCTCTCTTGTCGATATGATCATAGCCCCAACTCTGAGAGTGGCTGTTGAAGTCACCACACACCATAAGTCTCTCTTTGTCTGGAATTGTGTCTAGTGCCAATGGTTTATCATTTGGGCAGTAGTAGTTCAGAAGATGGAATTCTGCACTGTCTGTTTTTAGGTGGAGCATCTGGTATTCTGCCCCTTCCATATATATACTTCCAGCTGACATGCGCTAATATTGTTTTTAACAAGTGTCAGAATTCCACCCTTTCGCCTGTCCTTTCTCTCAGACCGGTAGCACCGGTAGCCTCTGATTTTGAAAGCTATGTCGCTGCTGAGGTGTGTTTCTTGGATTTAGCATATATTAACTTGTTCTTCACTTAGGACATTTTCAAGTTCCAATTTTTTGCTGTATCCATCTCTTTTACTGTTGACACCCTCAGCATTCCAGTGCATTATTTTTATTGGTCGTTTGTTTGTTTGGCCAGTAGCTCTATTCCCTTGCCTCCTGGCTCCTCGGGGCAATTGAGGACTTCCAGTAACTGAGGTTGGGCCCTTTCGAGGTATAGGGCCCGGTACCGTCCCTGCCTGAACGTCCGCCACAGGGCAGGCACCATAACTATTTATAAATACAGACATGTTTCCATTGTGTTTTGTGCGTGGCGTCCTGATTATCTGTGCGCCTTTTGGCTGGATGCCTCCGTCTTCAGCACTCTGCTTACTTGGGCAGGACTGTGGGACTGCCTGACCAGTCGTAGTTTCCAGCCCTTGATGGGGACTAGGCTATTGAATTCAATTTTAATTATGCAAATTAGCTTTGGTTTCTCAAAGCTGAGTACCACCATATGAGTTCGTATATTCAGTCACCAACCATTAGTGCTAGTTGAACATACCTAATTCAAGTTAGTATGTTCAGTCACTAACCATTACTGCTAGCTGAACATACCTAATTCAAGTTAGTATGTTCAGTCACTAACCATTACTGCTAGCTGAACATACCTAGTTCAAATCCCATCATGCTTCCTGCTGATGTTTTCTAAAGGCCTAGTTTCTTGGTACATACTAAATGATAATATATTCTTGACGCTCCTTGCTCAACTTTATCATGTCATCTCAAGTAGATTTCCTGTATCTCTTTGGTGAAGAGGAAAATTTCTATCTCAAATGTACAGTTTTGTAGCCACATATGACAGCTACCCTCTGAATATTATATAGTGTCCATTTCTACATCCTGTAAATGCCTGTGTAGCAACAAGAGGCTTGTTTCAGGGTGCAAAGAATAGGACCACTTTCCAGGCATGTCATAGGACACAACTAGGGAAAGTTAGGGATAGGCTGACAACTTGTCACTTGTGGAAAAAGTCATGATTGTCACACCGTCTCCAGTTCATGCTTGTTGTCTTTGGTCAAATAATTTCCATGGATGACAAAGAGATGCTGGCCAGTGGACATATCAGCTTTGCCTTTTTTTTGCTAGACTCCTATGTTACAGAGAATGCTAGATGTGCCATCACTGCTGATGGGTCAACAAATCTGACATAATGAGGAGTCAGTTGGCCCAGAAGTGTGTGCTGTCCTCCTGGCAGGACGTGGTAGTCCCGGATACTAGCATATTGGAATGCTTCCCTTCGGGGACTAAGCATATATCCACCCCCCCCCCCCAAGTTTTATCAACACAGGTAGATTGCAAGTTGGGGAGGGGGGGGCGAACAAAAATTGGTCCCAAAAGGGGCCACTGGATCCAAAATCTGGGAAACACTGTTCAATACTGTAAAATGGAAATATGTTTGGAATGAATCTCTTTACAATAAACAAGGCGTGTGTCAAATAAGATGTTGTGAGTCAAGTAGAAACAAATAAGATGTGAGTCAAGTAGAAACAAATAAGATGTTGTGAGTCAAGTAGAAACAAATAAGATGTTGTGAGTCAAGTAGAAACAAATAAGATGTGAGTCAAGTAGAAACACATCAAAATTTGGAAAACACTATTCAATACTATAAATACAAATATGTTTGGAATGAATCTCTTGACTTCACACAATAAACATAAGCATGGACACATATGTATCACATTAGTCACAAATATATCCTCCTAAACAGCAGGTCTTGAACAAAACAACCTTCTTTCTTTGCATACTATATCTCTTATACAATTAAAAAATGTTTCATAAATTTGAATGCACATCCTGAAGATGGATGTCTCTGGCAATTGGCGCAAATAAACTGTGACACCGCGCATTTCCATTCTACGGACTGCATCCTACTGGAAATGTAGTAGGATCACTGTTCTGCTACAAGACAGATCCAGCGGGAGTGTGTGAGAATGAACGCAGAAGAAGGATGCACATAGAGCAAATATTGACAGTGATTATGCATGGGTCACTGGTCTGAATAAAAAATCAAGGGTCACTGTTTCTCTTTCCACGACAATTCTATGCTGAGTAAACGGAGATGCTGCACACAACTCTAGTACTGTCTAAAAATTATCACAATATCTGCACAGCATATACAATCTTGTTTCATTTGGCACTTAGAAAAAAAAAAAAGGGCAGATGAATTTTGCCTGGGATCATTTAGTGATACGACAACCCAAAGAAACCAGAATGGGGAAGAATTGATCAACCTATGCATGGAACATGGCCTCATAATAACCAATACAATGTACCAACACTGTCAAAGTCATGGTAGTAATGGAGCAATATCAACCAGGCATCACAGACTTTATACTGGTGATATCAAGACAGCAATACACCATAAATGATGTCAGAGCCATTCCAAATGCCAATATCGACACAGACCATCAGCCTATAGTAATAAATATGGTTGCAGTAAAGACAAACTAAATCTCTACTATGATATTTTTGCTTGATCTCCCCAGTATTAAGATTGCGTCATCAGGTATCACAGGTTAGGTCGCACCTTAAAGTAACAGAATACAATAACCACCCGTTACACCAATGTCTAGATGAGCTAAAGGGAAAATGAATCAAGCGCCGCAGATCATGGATGGCAGAGGCTGATGACACACTGCGAAGAGTATGTGAATTTGAAGAAATAGGAAAGTGCCGTGAATGGGTGGAGGTGGAAACTGAGAAGTCACTGACCAACATAATAATACAACTACCGGTAGTTAAAACATCAGAAATGGATTTGTGTCAGGCCCCAAGTTACAGTGCATGAGCTTGCCTAGTTACACTCGAAATCACAAGACATAATTATACACACAGATGACCCAGTCAACAGAAATACAAATAAAAGCGGTTTTGGTTTTGTTGTCTACAGAAACGGCATGAAGTTGGTTGAGAAATCTTCAGCATATTCCATTGTCACATCGAGCGTGTAAATGGAGATAGAGGGAGTTACAGCAGCACTTAATTGGTTGATAACTGATACATCAACACACTCTGTTCACAGACTTTCAAAGCATATGCTGCGTAAGATAGAAAAGTATATGTCGAGAAAGGAATGATTTGAATAATTGAATTGTCCAGAGCATTACATGGATATACTCTACCGAAAACAATGTGTCTGGTCATTGTCGCAAATAAAACGGCGCAATGCATTTCCATTTTCTGGACTACATCCTGCTGGATACCTAGTAGGAGCATTGTCCTGCTACAAGAGAGATCAGTGAAAGTTTGAGAATGTACGCTGAAGAAGAAGACATGGATATACTGCCCTTGTCATACCGGGGTCATAAAAAACAAGAGAACCGACTTATTGGCAGGCAATGCTGTGATAGATGGCAAAATGCTGAGAATAGATAAAGCAGACCTAATTAAGGCAGTCATAAATTCATTGCAAAATGAAGATGAAATTAAAGAGACTGAGAACTTACACATACAAAGAATGTCAGAAAGAGTGTCTAGAGGTGAGGGAAGGAAAAGTACTCTTCTTGGAAAGACCCGATGGTCACATAATCAACACTTGACAGAGACTTTGAGTCTACATACTCTGGGATGGCTGTTGGAATGGAGCACCTGTGTTCTTGGGAATGTCCCGCGTGCTATGATGCTAGTTTTTAATTCAAGAATAAAAACAAAAAGAACAACTAAAACATCCTACACAATATATATCATAAAGAAAATTAAATACTGCTGAAAACTAGAGATGATCTAACATAAAGATTGCAGCCAAAGATAACATAGAACAATAATGGAATACGTTTAAGACCTGCCTAGCAAAGACATTAACAAACTGCAGAAAAAGGAAATGAGGGAAAACCCAGAGCTAAAAGAATACCCTGGTGGAATGAAGGAGTAAAAAGAATGATACAAACAAAAAATAAAACAAAGAACAGAGAAGACCTCAGAGATTATCAAATCATGAAAAGAGAAGTACAAGACATAAATAAAGAAAGTAAAAAACAAAGCATGAGAAGAATATGGATAGAAGATCTAAAACTTTTGTAAATCAAGTCCTAGAGAATTTTATAAAAGCGTTAAAGCTATGAGGACCAGAGACAACACATTTAACCAGACAACAATAATAAATGACAAAGATGGCAAACATTCTTATAACATACAAAGATCATCATCTCCAAAAGAATGTTAATAAACACAGCGCTCATGCAGACACTGTTACCAATGCCAGACCTGGTCCCTGACAGAGAAACTAGGACAAAAACTTGCTGTATGCGAAATGAAGTCCCAGAGAACAGCACTGGGGGTGACGAAAAATTAGAATAAACAATGACACTATTATAAATCTGGTGAAAACAATATTGTGCAAAGAATGCATAGACACACAAAAGATCAAATGGTTCAGCCACCTAATCAGAAGAGAACCAGATCGCATTACATCAATAGCCTTCAATAAAAGATCATCTGAAAAGAGAAACAGGGGAAGATGGATAGATGACATCAGAAAATATTAGAATGCCAATGCTGCACTGTTGCACCGGCATTACAGTTAGCTACAGAAAGAAATCGGCTCCCCATGACGCTTGGTGAGACACATAGATAAGACAAGACACAATCTGGTTCTACAAGGATTAGCAGAAGAAGTAATTTCTTTATACCAAAACAAGTCACTTAAATATAAAAAAAACCAATGTCTTGGCACATAATAGGCTTTACAATTGCAAAACTCATAAAGCATGGTGAAAGAAGATATCTGTAATGTGATTGTATACTGAATATATATGTAATATATATATATATATTTGTGTGTGTGTGTGTGTGTGTGTGTGTGCGTGCGTGCGAGCGAGCGAGAGAGAGAGAGAGAGAGAGAGAGAAAAAACCTGAATGAGTTCTACATTTACATGGATTAGATCACATCTGACAGTGATGGATCTGTGTTTTGTGTAAGGCAAATCCCCTTGTGAGGTGATGTTGTCATTCTGTGGAAAGTATGTGAAATATAAGGAAATTATTGTCATGATTACATCCAACTTTCACTTTGAATTGTTTTTGTGAGTTCTCAAACTTCTGCTGGTTAGAAGGATGTGCTTCAGAGAATGGAATGCATGGCGTCATTGTTTACACCTTGACCTACGCCTTTTGGACCGAAACACCAGACTTCAGTATAACCTTTGGGTAGCGGACAGAAAACTGTGCCTACTTAGTTGTCTCTTACAATATGCATAGCTGGTTTCAGTTTTACTATTCTTTTTTCCTATTTTGACCCCATCAAATCATGGGTGACTTTGAATTGCGAGATGAAAGTTTTATTACTACACATGAATTTTTGTGTATGAGCAATCCTACATAGTAGAAATCATGACTATCCCATAACACACCAAAGTCATTCACAGTGTAGGAACCTATGCTATAAAATAGCCTTTTCAAGCCAATGAAATTAACACGACCATGCCATTCACATTACAGTTCAGTAGTTTTGTTGTTACACACCAAAGTCATTCACAGTGTAGGAACCTATGCTATAAAATAGCCTTTTCAAGCCAATGAAATTAACACGACCATGCCATTCACATTACAGTTCAGTAGTTTTGTTTTGCTACACTACACCCCACCCCAATGATATAGCTTATGTTTTTGCTTGTCTAATTTAACTTTGGTAATATGCTGCAGTCTGTTCTACGGCACCAAATTGCCTAGCAACAATTGCACACGCGTTCTTCCGTACTTGACTAACTGCATCTCCAAAAAAGATGCGATTTCATCAAGCCATTCAAACCGTGCACACAAAGTCACCCGAACGGACCAATCGAGACAAGGACTATTACAACAACAACAAACATCCCGTACAGGTATTGAAATATCCTCAGTAACAACAAACACATAACATAATATCCGTATTAAAATCCGTATTAAAATCACTAAGAGTGACCTTCTTTGGTATAAGGCATCTTGATATTGACACTCTACTCCTTTTTCTATGCTTCAGTGTATGTTTTGAAAAATTAGTAGTGCACTGGCTGAAAGTCCTGGGTCTATTTTAAATCATTCAGTGTTGAGGTTGTTGTCATACCAAAGTCATATTTATGAGTGAGAGATTTAATGTCTGTGATCTTTATGAGAAATGTGTGCAGCCAAAGGATGTACATACCTTCGGCTGTAAGACAAGAGTCCAACTGTCTTGGGACAGTTTATAATTCTTGGACTCTAATGTCATCAGCTGTAAGACAGTACAACATTCTTGTACTCTAATATCTTCTGTAAGACAGTACAACATTATTGGACTCTAATATCAGCTGTAAGATAGTACAACATTCTTGAATTCTATCATTTGCTGTAAGACAGTACAACATTCTTGTACTCTAATATCAGCTGTAAGACAGTACACCATTCTTGGATTCTAATATCATTTGCTGTAAGACAGTAAACCATTCTTGGACTCACTAAATAGTCTACAGATAGAGCATATCTCTTCTGATTCAAATGTTCCTGGGGCTTGCCTTGTTTTAATGTATTGGTATTATCTTTCTTTTGTAGTTAACTAGACAGACAGAGAGAGGGATCGTACTGCATGGGAAACATATAGTTTCAATATTTCAGCTTGGAGTTAACAAGACAGACAGGTTGCAGGATTTATCCACCTATTGCTCCAAGTTACATATGTTATCCACCTATTGCCCCCAGTTATGAGTTATCCACTTGTCTCCAAGTTACACGAGTTATCCACCTATTGCTTCCAGGCTACATGTGTTATCCACCTAATCCCCACAAGTTATCCACCTATTACCCCTAGATGACAGAAATGTTCTGCTTGCCTTGTGGGAGTTAAAATATTGTCTATTGTCTGTCCCATGAATGAGGGTTGATCATATTCACACTTGCAGTTCAGCGTAGCAGTGGGAGCTTGCGGCAAGAAGTGTTGCTTTCATTGCATTAAATCCATGTTTGTTCAAGGCTGTCTTAATGTTTTCTATCCACTGTTTTCTTGGTCTACCTTGTGCCCGGGTATTCTTTTGTTATATGGTCTTATTGGTATTTGGTTTGGGTTCATCCTCACAAGGTGATTGACTATTTTACTTGCTGTCTTTCAATATGTTCAATACATATTATACCAACCCTTTTCCTAATGTCTTCATTTCTTATTTAGTCAAAATATAATGAGTGATTATTGATAATGTTCTTTTTATATCATGCAGATCTATTTCCTCAAGTCTTTGAAGGTGCCAAGGTCATTGTAGCCAAAGGTCTGAGTAGCCATTTTCAAATTAGCCACACTATTATGCTGAGCACGTTCACACCATCGGTATACCGGTTTGGTGCTACATATATTGGCACCAAACAAATCTCACCTACAGAGGTTAGTAGGTGACTGCTCTAGTGTACTATTCAGTCATTGTTATACGATGTAGTATTGTCATATCTGTTGTCGCATGAATAGTTTGTTTGACCGTTTTATCATGGCTGTCATAGTGGATTTTCACATGTGGCAGGTTGTGACTTGGACATGTAGTGTTCTAAATATGCTTTACACTGCATGAATGAGCAGCTGGGAACGAAATGTTCCTCAACATGATGAGGCGGCAGCCACTTCTGATAAAATGCCAGTATTTGCTGCTGTCAAGAGTTGAATAGTCACTCACTGATACAGCAATTATGGGGACTGGACAAGCAATGGACCAAAAGGGAGATTGGACAAGTGACATATGTAACTAATGCTAGTGAATCTGCAACCTTGTACAGACTACAGGATTATCATGTAAAGAGGAATATTGCTAACCAAAAATGTAGGTAACCAGAGGAGACTGGTAAACCAATAGAGTAGGTGTGGTCTGTCGCTATCTTTTGAGGATATCTTGAGGAAACACATATTGGCCAATGTACAGAGAGGATTATCTGTTGACTAACTAACATAATATTCATTTGATGAAACAGTTGAGCTGGTACTGATATTTTTTGTTGTATATATTCATAAAGGCATTTCCAGTAATGCTTGGAGACATAGACTCCAGTGGAAATATGAATGCCAACATCATTCATGCCCTGACAGACAGACTCAGGGCCAAGCTGGTAGCTCAGGTAAGTCAGTTCTCATCATTTCAAAATTTCATCAATTTTAGCTTGTATATGCAATTGTAGAAGTCAAGATTTGCTGTGTATTTGAGCATTTTGTTTAACCATTAGAACCTGAAATTCAGGGATTTACATATGACTGCCCGGAGATAGATTTTTTCACTTCACTAAACAGTGCCTCATATTATTATTAATAAATTGATTTATGTATTTTATTGATGTAATGATGTACGCATTGCATTGTAGGATAGCTGCTTCACAAAATGGTGTACATGTGTTGACTGT
The DNA here is from genome assembly GCA_034231615.1 of Meghimatium bilineatum. Classification (NCBI taxonomy): domain Eukaryota; kingdom Metazoa; phylum Mollusca; class Gastropoda; order Stylommatophora; family Philomycidae; genus Meghimatium; species Meghimatium bilineatum. The sequence goes on along the minus strand of CM067304.1, from coordinate 75,317,872 downwards.
GTTGTTTGTATTTTAAAACAAAAACATATTGAAAATCATGATTTTGTGTGTGTTCAAAAACAGCTGAACAAGTTGTTGAGTTTGTGTTTGATGACTCAAAGGACAATGAATTAGATTTAGATGGGGATTATTCTGAAAATGATATGAAAATAGACAGATGGATTGCTCGAGCCTAATTGAATATTGTTGGTAGTAGAACTATAAATGATGACAGGTGTAGTAATGTTGGTAGTAGAACTATAAATGATGATAGGTGTAGTAATGTTGGTAGTAGAACTATAAATGATGATAGGTGTAGTAATGTTGGTAGTAGAACTATAAATGATGACAGGTGTAGTAATGTTGGTAGTAGAACTATAAATGAAACAGGTGTAATAATGTTGGTAGTAGAACTATAAATGAAACAGGTGTAATAATGTTGGTAGTAGAACTATAAATGAAACAGGTGTAATAATGTTGGTAGTAGAACTATAAATGAAACAGGTGTAATAATGTTGGTAGTAGAACTATAAATGATGACAGGTGTAGTAATGTTGGTAGTAGAACTATAAATGATGACAGGTGTAGTAATGTTGGTAGTAGAACTATAAATGATGACAGGTGTAGTAATGTTGGTAGTAGAACTATAAATGATGACAGGTGTAATAAAGTTGGTAGTAGGACTATAAATGATGACAGGTTTAGTAATATTGGTTCATCAGTTACAATCTGTGGGAGTGGATGGGAGACATATCCTCCATAGTTTATCAAGTACATTTCATGATTCAGGTTTGTCTAATATTTATGCACCCGTGTATAAACACAGTTTGCCAGGCTTATGTTGAATAGATAGGTCAAAGAGCATTCCAGAATCAATGTCTTCAGATAGTAAGGCTATTGAATTTATATAATTATTCCCTGATATTAGTTATAATATGGCAAAATGACATTGATGAAACACAGAGTCTGAAAAATGTTAGCTTGCATCATGCATACATTTCTCCACACTCTAGAATCAATGACATTTGTTGCGTGTGCTTTGAAGTGTAATAAACATGTCAGTGACTTTCCGGTGAATTATTAAAGGAAATAAAGATCAAGCAAATAAAATATTTTGGACACATTAAAAGACATGACACCTTGTTGAAGACCTTACTTGGGGGTAAAGCAGAAGGAGCAAGAGATAGGCAGAGATACAAGTGGGAGAGTAACATCACAAGATGGAGAAATACAGTCAGCATAGTGCATCATGAAAACAAGAGATGGTATGTTTGAGGTCTGTTGCAGACAACCTTTGTTGCAGAGGCAGCACCTGATGAGGATGATAACTCTCCAACCATGTCATACAAGGACAGACCTTTCAAAAAAGTAAAGAGCACATTTTGGTGCAGTTATTGCATGAACTGAACAGTGCCTAAAAGTAAGGTCTACATTCTAGGAGGACTGGCACTGAAAGCAAAACCACTGGACAGCATACGGTCAGTCAATATTATATAACAGAACATAGTTTTCTATCTAATTTCTTTTAACCTTTAGCACTTTTGAATTAAAAGTATGCAATTTCCCACCTCTCATCCTTGGCATTATTTTTGGTGGGTGTTTGGAAAATCAATCAAATGCCATGCCTAATGGCACGGGCTGGCATGTTTCTCCACTACTCTCTGTCTCTTGTGTTGTCAATAAGCTCGGTTGGTGCCACAATACTAGTCCATCCAGCAACTTCTCTTTGTCATCTCTGTCTGTTCTCCCCTTGATTTCTCCAGTGGTTATTAAGTGTTCAAGCTGTGTTCTTCTCAGCACATGCCCTAAGAACCATGACTGTCTGTCCCTGATGTTTGATATAATTGATATTTTTATGCCAGCATCAAAGGAAACATCTGGATTAGTTGTGCATGGATTACTTAGTAATTGTCTTGATCCACATTGAAATATAGTGCTTTGATCCCCAATGTTGAATGTTGTCTGTTCTATCAATGTTGACTTCACTATTCATTCTAGTTAGTTTATTAGTCGTCAGATCATCGTCACTGCAAACTGGACACGTCCATAGTTGCTCCGATCTCTCCTTGAGTGTATCCACCATTACACTTCTGCTGACAGTACCGGTCCTGTGCTGGTTGACTCATTCTTCTGCACTCTCCAAAATGTTCACTTCTAGCAACACTGCATTTCAATCCTTGATCTTTAATCCTAGCCACTGAAAAGGAATCATCATCCACATTAGACTCACTCTCACGTGTTATATCTCTTAAGGAGTACAAAACGTCAGCCTATCCATTGCCCTATCACCCTGTGCCACAATCGCGCATGATGCCAGTTGATCTGCTCTTTCATTTCCGTGAACACCTACATCTGCCGAAGATGGATGTGTCGGGCCATTGGTGCAAATAAAACGATGACACAGCGCATTTCCATTTTCTGGACTACATCCTGTGCTGGAAATCTTGTAGGACAATTGTCCTCTATAAGAGAGATCCAGCGGGAGTTTGAGAATAAACGCTGAAGAAGAAGAAGAACACCCACATGTCCTGGCACAAAAATAAATATAAGCACTTTCAGCCTCGCCTTTCTCAAGGCCTCAATCCACTGTTTGCGAACGAGATCCACTTGTACCTTCTTAATTATACTCATAGAGTCATTCAGGATGCAGATCTGCGTTACCTTCTGTGTTCATACCCACTCACGTGCTCTGGTCACCGTCATAGTCTCCATGGTCATACTACTCGTAGTGACCGCAAAGCACCACTCTCCTCCCTGATCGTTTTACCTGCGCACTGAGCTGTGAAGGCCCAAGCACTGCGAATATGTCTAATCACAGATCCATCAGTGTATATAATCACATCCCCCTCTTTGGCATTCTTACTGACCAAAGCCTGCACTTCTTTCTCCACAGCTGTGGGACACCATTCTCTGCATTCCCTGCTAAGTAATATTACTACTCTCAAACAAGTTTTGAAATCTGTTGGTAGATTTATCCTTTCCGCACCTGCTGCCAGATCCTGCAGTCTGCACACGCTTTGTATGACATCCTCAGCACGTCTCATCCATGACCTCCCTCTATTGAGTCTGCTGCCTTTAACTTTCTGTATTTCGGAATGCAACGGGTGTTCCTTATCTGCATATATTTGAAGGTACGCCCCTGCATGGCAATACTGTAATCTGTGCTCAGTTTTTTTGTACAGTCAAGTAGGTATCGCATAGCTCTTGTCGATGTGTCTCTTGTGCATCCCAGTATGATACGCATTGCTGCATTCTGGATTCTATCCAGTCTTTCGATCTGAGTTTGGCTAAGAGTCAGAATTGGCAGTGCATAGTCCACCACAGCCACCACCACCAAACCCTGGTACAAAAGAAATAACCTCTGCTCACTCTGCAAAGCAGCCATAACCTTCATTGCTGCTAAGCCTCTGCCTGCCCTTATGATAACGTAGTCAACATGCCCTACTTCAGTCAAAAAACACACCCAGATATCTCATTGTGCTAGTTCTTTCTAAACTTTTCCCAAACAACAAAACATGTGGCATGGGTGTCTTTACCAAGTGATTGTTCAAGGAAAACCACGTCATGAATGCCTTAGAAGGATTAACCACTGCTCTCTTATCTCGACACCAATTTGCCAGTCTGTTCTGCTCTTTCTGTAGTTCCCTGACACACTCTTCTCGATTTCTGCCCTGTCTATACACCAGGATATCATCGGCATATGACATTGTTCTGCCAACACCTGTGATTTGATTGCCAGCGATATGTACTGTGTATACATTGAAAAGTACAGGAGATAGAGGCGATCCCTGTGGCAGACCAGGGCAAATAATCATTGGTGCAGATATCCAGTTACCACACTTAAGAACTACTATCCTGTGCATCAGTGCGGCACCAACCCACCGCACGACAATGATTTATTGCAAGATTTAACAGCTGGTCCTTCAAGATATCCAAGGACACCCTATTATACGCATCCTCAAGATCTATTGTGACCGCACGTCTCCATGCGCGAACCCCTCAAAAACATCCTGCGCAAATATGGCTGCATTCTGTCATGTCTTCTTTCTTGGGCAATACCCTCCTAACAATGTTGATAAACACTTATTTCTTTTAAGATAACACGATACCTGCCAGGCCACAATTTTTTCCAAAAGCTTGCCTATCGTATTCTGCATTGTTATTATTCTGAAGCCTTGTATCCTGGTGTGGTTCTTCCCAGATTTGGCTAGTGGAACTAAATAGCTGTGCAACCAGTCTTCTGTTACTGTGCCCTTTAGAAGACTATTACGCCCGTGTGTTGCTGGGCCCGAAAGGGGAGCAAAGAATAGCAACACTGTTTACCTTTCACGCATGTCGTAAAAGGCGACTAAGGAGGTTATGGGATGGATTGGCTGTCCCATCCCATATAGGGTCAGTGACCCAAAGCCATGCTGAAGTCGGATGTGTCAGACCGAAAGGCGCAGATATCGCAGCAATGCTGTAAACCATGACACAACGCATTCCGTTCTCCGGACTACATCCTGCTAATCTTCTGACGTTTGAGAACGAACGCAGAAGAAGAAGACTATTATTGAACATGTCCTCCAACTCTTCAAACTCCTCATCCGTTCTCCGACCAATATCATCGTATCAACTTTTCAACGCCTTCCTGATTTCTTCAACTGTGATTATCATATGGTTTTCCATGCCCAAATTCTTACATGTGCCTGTTATTGTTTTCCTGATTTCTTGATATACCTCCACATTTCTCTCCACATTTTCATTCTATTAATGTTGACTATTCATTCTATCAGTGTTGATTATTCATTATATCAATGTTGTCTATTCCATCAATGTTGACTGTTGATTAATCCATTCTATCAATGTTGACTTGATTATTCATTCTATCAATGTTGACTTCAATATTTATTATAATAATGTTGACTATTCTATCAATGTTGTGTGTTCTATCAATGTTGACTATGCTATCAATGTTGTGTGTTCTATCAATGTTGACTATTCTATCAATGTTGACTATTCTATCAATGTTGACTATTCTATCAATGTTGACTATTCTATCAATGTTGACTATTCTATTAATGTTGACTATACCATCAATGTTGACTATTCTATTAGTTTGCATTATTTTCTTTTTGAAGTTTCAACCAAACAAATGCTTAGGTCATCAGCTATCCATGGATTACAAGGGTGATGATTACACAGCCTCATTGACTGTGGGAAATGTGGATCCCATTTATATGTCGGGTCAGTGAAATATTTGATTGTACATATGACGTCAACTTTATTGTGAAATGTCCCAAGTTAGGAGTGAGTGACATTAACTTTATTGTGAAATGTCCCAAGTTAGGCGTGAGTGACATTAACTTTATTGTGAAATGTCCCAAGTTAGGAGTGAGTGACATTAACTTTATTGTGAAATGTCCCAAGTTAGGCGTGAGTGATATTAACTTTATTGTGAAATGTCCCAAGTTAGGAGTGAGTGACATTAACTTTATTGTGAAATGTCCCAAGTTAGGCGTGAGTGATATTAACCTTTAGGGCTCTGAATTAAAAATTAAGAAACATCCCCTGGGGCCTGAATTCTTTTTTGGAAAATTTGTGTTATTGATGGTGGGTGTTTTGAAAACGTGTTAACTTTTTTGTTTTAAAAGATATCCAAATAATTTTTGCATATCTAAATAAAGGAGTGAATAGTGAATAGAGCCATGTTTTTTGTGTTGTTGTATTTATGATATGACAGTTGTGAGCACGTTGTGAAGTTGAAAAATCGGGGGGAATATCGCAAAATACCATTTTCAAATTGCACATATAACTTCTTGACGACCCTAAACTTGAGAAATATGTGGAAACATTGATAAAATCCTCATAAATACCTATACTTATTGTATATATATTGTTTTATATCAAAACTAATATAATATGAACTAATAAAACGTGAAGAAATCGCATATAACGTCCGTCCAGTCAACACTAGGTTTAGGCAGGCACACAGCGTAAGTATTGGCTATGCACACACGTGGCATCCCTGATACATATTATTTTTGTGTTTTTGAACAACTACACAAACATTCTTATAAAATAACATATTAAACACAAAAAACAACAATTGAAACATGTAGTCACGATCACTTAGCCATGCCACGCGGTACTCAATTTGATAGTAAAATATGGCTACAAAATGGCCAACGTCGCTCTAGAAATTCTTTGACAGAACCAGCTGGCTTTCTCCCTTCTTGCAATCGTAATGAGTACAGGAATTTGACCTTTAAACTGTGACGTATTCCTAGCTCATTTGGCAGGTTTTATACGTCACGGAATTATTACTTCGTGAAGTTCCGTACTTAGGAATCGGGCGATGTCGTATGTAGCGGAATTGCACCCACAGGCACAATGTAGCCTGTGCTCATAGGCGCAACATTGCGACTATAGAGTCGTAAAGGTTAACTTTATTGTGATATGTTCCAAGTTCGGAGAGTGATATTAACTTTATTGTGAAATGTCCCAAGTTAGGAGTGAGCGACATTAACTTTATTGTGAAATGTCCCAAGTTAGGAGTGAGCGACATTAACTTTATTGTGAAATGTCCCAAGTTAGGAGTGAGCGACATTAACTTTATTGTGAAATGTCCCAAGTTAGGAGTGAGCGACATTAACTTTATTGTGAAATGTCCCAAGTTAGGAGTGAGCGACATTAACTTTATTGTGAAATGTCCCAAGTTAGGAGTGAGCGACATTAACTTTATTGTGAAATGTCCCAAGTTAGGAGTGGGCGACATTAACTTTATTGTGAAATGTCCCAAGTTAGGAGTGGGCGACATTAACTTTATTGTGAAATGTCCCAAGTTAGGAGTGAGCGACATTAACTTTATTGTGAAATGTCCCAAGTTAGGAGTGAGCGACATTAACTTTATTGTGAAATGTCCCAAGTTAGGAGTGAGCGACATTAACTTTATTGTGAAATGTCCCAAGTTAAGAGTGAGCGACATTAACTTTCTTGTGAAATGTCCCAAGTTAGGAGTGTGCGACATTAACTTTATTGTGAAATGTCCCAAGTTAAGAGTGAGTGACATTAACTTTCTTGTGAAATGTCCCAAGTTAGGAGAGTGACATTAACTTTATTGTGAAATGTCCCAAGTTAAGAGTGAGTGACATTAACTTTCTTGTGAAATGTCCCAAGTTAGGAGAGTGATATTAACTTTATTGTGATGTGTTCCAAGTTATGGTGATTTTGTGTATACTATCATATAAATTCTGCAGTCTTTAAATCTCCAAGGACTGTTGGTTGGTCATTACCTACGTGTCATGCCTTGTCTTGTATACTATCATATAATTTATGTTGTCGTAAATTCTCTTCTGCTAGGACTGTTGGTTGGTCATTACCTACAACGTGTCACGCCTAGTCTTGCACTGGGTGCTGAAATCATGTACCAGAGAGGACAGCAGATTCCAGGAGGGGAGATTGCTATCATGTCAGTGGCTGGTCGATGGACAGGTATGATATGATGTGAACAGATATGTCCTGGATGTGACTGTTTTGTGCAACAACTGTGTCTTATGTTGTATCTTCTTGTCTTCATGTTTTCATACCGGTTTTATTCTTCTTGTGTTGTTTGCCTGACATCTCCAGTTTTTGTCTTTTTTCTGCAGCTTTTCTTTAGAGTAGCTCATATAGAAGTCCATAGAGAGCTATGCTTCTAGTGTTTCTCTGATTTCCTGTGTGACTTGTGCTTTGTATCCTCTAAGAGTTGAGTAATTATTCACATTGTGGTGATTTTGTTGAATCTCAAGTTGACATTAAGCCTTAGGTGTGGCAGCATGGTGCATAGCTTGTCTGTGATGGCTTAAGTACCGAAAATCATACCACAGGCCAATATGCATCCAGACCAGTCAGAAAGCAATGACAAACTACGGAACATGAACACTGAAAAGACAATCACTACAGCCAAAATATGCTTGGTGCATGACCGTCTCCACTAAAGATCTTCCAACAGAATTAATTAGAACCCAATTTGTGTGGCATTTTTGATTATTGTTGGGCTTTCAGCTGGTCACTGTTTACGTGCTGGGAGTTGCATGCTAAAAATAGCCAAGGAATCTCCAAGTATATAAATTGTGACCAACCAAAAGCCCAACAAGGGCTCACATCCGATAATGTGACAATTCTAGATAGCAGTTCTTGCTGGAGATGGTCGTGATTGAGGGCTGCGATACTGATTGTTTTTGTAAAGGTGTCATTTATCATCAGTCCCCCTTTTCTCTGTTTGTACTTCATGTTGTAAGCTCTTGATGGCAGTTATAATTCTTTGTCAGATATAATCTTAGAATAATATCTGAAAAAATGTTATTAACATCATGTTGTAAGCTCTTGATGGCAGTTATAATTCTTATATATATTTAAATATATATATATATATATATATATATATATTAGTGTGATAAAATAATGGCAGTTATCTCTCTTATATACAGTGGAATGCACATATAGTCTGGACAGACAAAACATTTCTGTAATGATGGTTGACCAGAGATATTCAAAGTTGCTAACATATTCCAGTTGTTCTTTGTTAATGAATATTGTAGGTGTGAGTTCATCTCTGCTGATATGCTTTATTTGTCTTTTTAGCATTGAGGAAAAGATTTTGTGCCTTCTATGATGTTAAACTGAGGAAATCATGTGTTCTAAACCTGTGATGCTCCCTTAATATTAGGCTGGTGTCATCTGCATACATAATTTCTGGAATCTCATGAAGCTTATTTGTGGTCATAAGTTTCTTGGTATTGTATAAGTCTCAGTATACAATATGTATACTGGGCATATAGTATATTACATACTGTAATGTGTATACAGTATGTGCAGTGGGGAGGTACCTCCAAGCTTTCATACCCAGGAGGCTTCAGTTTTTGGCTTAGTGCAATGCCTATTGAAGGAGCCTTGTACTCAGGACTTCATGTCACAAGACGAGCTGATAGTTTGCTGGGGTTACCCATTGTGTGTCTTACCTCCAGCGATGCACTTTGCAGTCAGCGTGTTATTTCTCATGCAGGAAGACCATTTCATAACCACCCTTTCTGTCCCTAGACTCAAGACCTAATTTCTTTTGTATGAGCCATGTTGGGCAACGGTGACAATCGAATTAGACTCAGGGTCGATACACCATCCTAGACAAGGTGCTGCTTTGACAAAAAACATTGGGGGTCTGAAATTAGACCTCTGCATTTCTCACATACATGCCTCATCCTCTTGTAATGTCCTTCCAATCCATCGACAAGCACAGCCTGTGTTTTTTACTCTTTGCCAATGCTCATATCACCAAAGGCGTGGATTACACATATCTTGCACAAGAAGCTTTACAGTGGGCCTTTGAGTACTAAACCCAATTCTCTCTGTGTGAGCCATGTTGGGCAACAGTGACAGTCAAGTTGGGCTAGGTTTCCATTGTTCTCAATGACAAGGACTCGATCCCCCTCTACATTGCCCATAGAGTTCAGAGTCTGAACACTGCTTTGGTCAGAAATTTGAACAATGTGCTCCCCGACATTTGTTCAGTGTTTGTCCTGTGTGCAATGGGGAGCTGTATGCAAAGCTTTTTTCTATACCCAGGAGTACATGTTCAAGTTGGCATATCTAATACCTGAGTCATGACTCTTACTTTAAATGGGGTCAATTGTGGTGGGATATGTGAGCTTCTGTGTGTTCTCAAGCATGATTAGCACTTCTTGATTCTTGATTAGAAACTGGCTTCACAGCACGCTGGACATTCCCATAAGTGCTCCGCCATCAGCTCCAGCAGCTACTACTGAATAGCACTTCTCACTACTTGGTCTCGTGCTGGATAATTGTAGATTCATTGTCACTATATTGATCTCTAGCCTCTAACGATTGTTGCAGTTTCCAGATTCAATGTGCACTCATCAGATCATCATATCTTAGCGGGGTCTACTCATATCGGGACATTGACAGCCCCTCCAAATATTTCTGCTTTTTTGGCTGAACGAGACAGAATGCACAGATGCCTTAATGTTACTGTGTGCTGACAGTTCTGCTAGGTGTTTGCTGTAGAGGTCTCAGAAATATTACAGGCACTTCTCATTCCACATACAGCCTTTACATCCACAGACATGAGTCTAAATGTGTTGACCAGAAAAACAGCACAGCAAGAGCTGGTGTCTTTCTGTTTCCAGGGTGCACCACGGTGGTGGGGGGGGGAAGTACTTTTAGCAATGCAGTACCTTTCCATCCCACTGAAAATGTCATTTTTGGGTAGTTTTGTATGTGAAACTACAATCTGAGTGGAATACTGGCACATTTCAATCATTATTATATATTTTGGGTAAAACAGTGGCATTTCTCATGTATATATTGTGATCTTCTCGTTCGCAGTTTGATGTGTCTACACAGAAAGTCCCGTTTTCTTAATAAATGCTGCTGTATTTGAAAGCTCCCTAGTGCTCGCATACAATATATTGTGATAAAATAGCGGCATTTGTCATTTATATATTTTATTAATATAGTGGCAATTATAATTATCCTTGTCTATTGCTTGAAGTTGTATATAGCGTGTATACATATACATAGCATGTATATATATATATATATATTAAATATATAGTTTATGTTAAAGTGTTGAGTATCAAGAGTGAGACTGAACTTATATTGCATGCTTCTTGCAACCAGGGAACAAATGGCAGTTGAGCGCAAATCTGAGTCCCATGGCAGGCAACCTGCACACTTGTTTCTACCAGAGAGTACATGAATACCTGCAAATAGGTGTGGAGCTAGAGACTAGCATACGTATGGCAGAGAGCACGGCTACAGTGGCCTATCAAATAGACATTCCTAAGGCAGATGTCACTTTCCGAGGTTTGTGTGTCTACTAATGGACATTATATTTTCTAACTTTCTTTGTCTCATTTTGTTTGTAGTAACATTTTTGTCTGCTTGTTGCCCGGTCCAAAGGACGAGCAGAGAATAGCAATGCTGACTTTCCATGCATGTCGTAAGATGCAACTCATGTGGTTTGTGGTGGAGTTGTCTATTAGGTATGTTTATTATCATCTTAGCACACCGCACACGTCCATAGGTGCTCCGATCTCTGCTTCAGTAAATCTCTCGGGTTATAACGGCTGATCGTTCCGGTTCATTGTTGGTTCACTACCCTTTTTGAAATCTTTGTCAGGGGTTCTCTTCGGGCCACGCCCATCCTCACTCCCAATTCTTGCATTCTTGATATTGATTCATGCTCATTCATCTCAAAATCTTCTGATCGTGAGGACTCACGAAGAGTAGTGAGTATGTCTGCTTGGTCCATATGCTGACCGTCTGTTGTTGTGGCGAGACTAGCTAATTTGTCGGCCCGTTCGTTTCTCTCCACGCCCACATGTCCAGGGACAAAAATAAGCGTGTTTTGTAGTGATTCCCGCATTTTAGCTCTCTCCAATGACTCTGCCCATTCCCTACATACATCACTGTTTTGACTTTCTGAATCATATTCAGTGAATCACTTAGTGCATGCATGGTAATAGTTTTGCGATTCCAGCCAGTAAAGTGCCTGCATTACAGCGGATACTTCCATAGTTAGACTGCTCGTTGTTGCGGTAAAGGCACCACTGACTTCGTGTACTGTTTTCCCTTTTGATCTGACAGTAAAGGCCCATGCGCAACACTGGTGACGGATGACCGACTCGTCCGTATAAATCATAACATCTGAATCATCTGCATTCTTGCAAATTAGTGCCTTGACCTCAGTATCCACGCTTACGTGGCTGTGTTTGCTGCACTCTCTGTTAAGTGTAATGACGGTCTTGACTGCCTCTTGAAAGAACGTAGGAATATGTATCCATTCCTCACCAGGAGCTATGTCTTCTGGGGCGCAGATATGTTTAATGGTATCCTCGGACCGAACCATCTACGATTTGCCTCTCTTGAGCCTGCTTCCCTTCACAAGAAGGAGCTCGCTGTGTAGTGGGTGGTCTATGTCAGAACTCACTCTAAGGTATGCACTGGCATGCCACATATTAATTCTATGAAATATGCTCGGAAAATCAAGGAGAAATCTTATAGCCGCACAGAAAATCAAGGAGAAATCTCATAGCCACACAGAAAATCAAGGAGAAATCTCATAGCCACACAGAAAATCAAGAAGAAATCTCATAGCCACACAGAAAATCAAGGAGAAATCTCATAGCCACACAGAAAATCAAGGAGAAATATCATAGCCACACAGAAAATCAAGGAGAAATCTCATAGCCACACAGGGTGTGTCCCTTGTGCATCCAAGAATGATCTGCTTCGTTTTGATTCCTCTCCAGCCTCTCAATCTGTGTGTGACTGGCCGTGATAGTAGCACCTGCATAGTTAATGACAGGGAGGATGAGAGCCTCGTACTTGAAATTACGAGCTGTGGTTGTTTAGTGTCATCCGCTGCCATTACTCTCAGAGCTGAAAGTCCTCTGCGGCCTTAGCGATAACATGATAAAATTGTTCCCGGAAACACAGACTACGATCAAATCGCATTCCCAGGTATTGTAAGGATGAGGTCCTGATTATATCGTGCCCTCTCATCTCCACAGTCGGTGCCACAGACGTTACGATGTGATTATTAAGAGAGAACATGTCACCGCAGCCTTCTCTTGATTGATCTATGCCCCAGAACCATCACACCAGGAGACGATACGGTCTAGCTCTTTCTACATTGATCCGACAGTTTCTGTTCTATATCTTCCCTGTCTGTATACCAGGATATCATCTGCAAAAGCCATTGTTCTACCTCTCCCAATGAGCTGCTGCTGTATGATTGCCACAGTGTAGACATTGAACAATATGGGTGAGGGGGAGATCCCTTTGGAAGGCCTGGGCGTATTGTTATGGGTTTAGATGTCCAACAACCGCACCTCAGAGCCACCTTCCTTTCGAGCAGCACTGCTGATATCCATCTGACTACCAAAGGGTCAACATTAAAGAGCAAGATCATGTTGATGAGGTATTTGAATGGCACTCTGTTATTACGCGTCCTCCAAGTCAATTGTGACAACACACATGGAAGCCTTCGAATACTTCGATCTAGCACAAGAAAGCCTTGAAACTTTCTGTGTGTTGTAACGACTGTTTGCACTTCCTGAACGAATTTTAAAGCTCCAGAGTTATTTCATGTGCAAAAATGCTACTTATCATAATCCTAGGCCTAGATTTACATTAATTTCTATATATCATACAATATTTCCTTCTAAATCTCCAATATTTCTGGATAAAAATTCACCTGCTATGTTTGTTTGTTTGTTTTTCGTTCGCTCCATTGTAACCATCACGGATATCCGTGCGATTTCTGCCGGGAGCGTGATTACGTTGTGCCACCGTTATGCGCCTTGTAGGCCTAGCACATCCGATTTCGGCATGCCTTGACAATTCGGGTGGGCTACCCTTAGCCTGTGACAGCCTCTATATCTGTCACCAGGCACGCGTAGTGAAGACTCTTCGCCCAGACGATTTTCTTGCTCTCGTCTCACTCGAACGAGGTGTTCCACTGTCTATGAACTTGCCTCGTGTAATTGGACGTGTTGTGCCTGTGCCCATTAGGTACTGAACCGTTTCTCATCCATGAGCCTGGTTCCTTAAGGGGAAGAACTCAACAGAGGAGTTGGACTTTGGCTCTTTCGCCCTCTTAGCCGAGGTGTCATTCACCGACATCGTGTACCCCTTGTCCAAGTTCGAGTTTGAGACAGTGTGAACTTAGACATGCATGGCTTAATCTTTGAGACAAGCATATGACTACTGGCAGGATCAACCAGATAGCTATCACCGAACACCGACATGACTGCACCGTAGCTAGGGGACTGGGAGACAACACTCTGTGCAGAGCGAATCCCAGAGGCCCCGGCGATATCGACTGCCACGGACATGAAGCTTGCCACCTACTGGACGACGCCAGCACAGACAGAAATACCACAACAATTTTCTAGCTGCCGGCCCGTACCTCGTTGCGAGAGAACAGGCTTTTATCGAGACAAAGTCGAGCCACAAAATAAATTCACGCGGGGATAACAACCATTTCTCTTCACCATACGGACACAGTTAACGCGCCACCTCTCACTCTCTCTCTCACTGCTGGGAAGCAACGAGGCACAATAGCCTTGTTCGCCACGCGCAGCCGGCGGAGACTGTAGACGCACGCTGTCACCTGCTATGTCTATATCGTTATTACCGACATTTTTACAGAACATAATTTCCAGGAAACACTATTTTTAGCACATTATTGCAATGGGTACTCCCATTTTTCTGATCTATCATAGCGTATTTGACTAGTGTCGAACTTGGTCAGCAAGGTTCTGTAATGGAAATTCGACTAGCGTCGAAACTGGTCAGCAAAGTGTTAAGAGTGGTCTGGACGGTCTCAGCAGTGATGCGTATGCTCTCATTCCACTTAGCCTCCGTACATAGACCAGACAGCATAGTGATAATTCTCGCCTAACATCTAGATTGTTTTGGTCCGTCTGTTGAACTCAAGGAAGGCCATTCCCTTATCTTCGTCTGATTTTTTCCATGTCAGATCAGTGGATTGAAAGTCAGGTATGACGACCCTTTGAACATTTCCATTCATTCTCCTCTGAAAATGGCAGAACGTCTTAATAGAATGTCCTGCTACAAGAGAGATCCAGTGGGAGTTTGAGAATGTCTTGCTACAGTGTTCGTTGTCGTTCATTTTAGCCTTTAGGACCCTGCGGGCGCAATATTGCTACCATACGATATCGCCCGATTCCAGAGTGCGAAGCTTCACGAACTTAAGCTCATGTGATGGGAGTTTGAGAATGAACACTGAAGAAGATTAGCATAAAGACACAAGTCAGAATTTGTTGTGATCACCAACTGTTCTGATTAAAGGTCACAAAATATAACACAACAATCATGTCATACAAGCTATACAAAACAAATACAGTATGGAGAATGTCCACAAATCTCAACATTCACTTTTCAGTGGAATGATTCTCTGGAGAAATATTTGAAGACAGGGCCATATTTATTATAACATACATGTAGATCTCTATCTCCAGAGCTGACACATACACACAACACACAGTTAGAAAGTTGATATATGAAGAGAGGGCCATAAATCATCCCAAGGTAGGGCCAGCTAGTATCACATTTCTCAAATATATTTATTATAACATACATGGGGGTCTAGCATGGTTTGGACATGGACATATATGCAGGCATGATTCCTTGTCAAAAACAATACTGAAGGGAACTGTCGAGGGGAGAAGAAGCAGAGGAGGGCAAATAAAGGCAAGGACAAGACAAGATATTTCCACACTCATCCGCATTGCTGAGGATAGAATCGCTAGAGGACTCTGTGTGCTGAAGCATCCAATGTGGTACCCCTATTAACCTGAAGGGTTATTGATTGATTGATTGATGTAGACATGGTGTAAGAATGCACAAATATTGTGAGCCACACACACGCACCCACACATTTTATGGCACTAAATAGTAATTTGCCTCACTCAAAACTTGCCCACAGTTAGAAAACCTATTGTCCACATTATATTGGCACTACAAGTACATTTTTAGTGGCACCTCAACTACAAATTCAACAATAATTGTGAATCTATGTCCAATACAGGGTATGTTTCAAAACAACCTGATAAAGTACATTAGCACCGAAGCAGAACACAAGAAAATGATAATAGATTATTGTTGTAGGCACAAAACAGTCTTGACACACAATGGTGGTACAGGAGCTACAGAGTCTCTTGTTCAGAGAGTACAAGAAAATGACAATAGATTATTGTTGTAGAAATTGCAGTGCTTTGTTGACTTGTGAAAAGGTTGAACAGTAAGATCTGATATAATGGAAAGATACAGTTTTTATTATGAGTACAGATTTCAAGGCAGGTCAGTTTCCTTCAATAGAAAATAGGTTACTGTTGAAGATATTTGAAGGACATAAATATGTTACCATGTTTGAGACATGATAATAGATACAATGGGTTACTGTATCTAGCAATTGTGTTAATAACATGAGATTATATCCTATATGTGCATAACATTTCTCTCTGGTTTATCCATGCAGGACAGCTGGACAGCAATTGGTGTATTGGTGCAGTCTTAGAGAAGAAGCTGGCACCATTCCCATTTACGTTGGCACTCAGTGGATATGCTAACCATGTCAAGAGTCAATATCGTTTTGGCATTGGTATGATCATTGGATGAGATGTTCTTGTTTTAGGTTTCATGTTTATTGATCTAAGATGATGAATGATACGATTAGCTTTATTACAAATTGGATTGCTTGGCTCTGATTTATATGGCCAGCAGTTTGTGTATGCATGAGAGACAGACAGTTTTGGTGTGAAAGTATTTTTCAACTGTGTATATTAATGAATGTTGACCTCACAAATGTTTGTTGGAAGTTCTTGCTCACAGAGATCATACATTGATAGTTAGTATGACTGTTCACCTCATGATTGGCTTATATGTAGCTTGTTTCTGATTTCAATTGAATGCCATATTTTCTTGACATTGTGGGGACATAGGTCATCCACGCTGGATCAGTTTCAGTTATGAACAAATTTTTGGTTGTTGTGGGGGCAGTTGTTTTAAATTGTGGGTAGCCTGTATTTTGTAAGTGTAAGAGCATGCTCAGTATTGTAGAAGTTTAGTTTTAACGTAGAAAACATTTTAAATAATAATAGTTGTGCTGACAGTTTGAAGGTTGTTCTTTGACTTGTTCATTCGTTTTTCCATGCAAGTTTTATGGTAGTTGTGTTGATGAGTTTCGTATTTGAACAATTTCTTAATCCAACCTGCACTTTGTCATGTTTGAAGATGTTGATATCAAGTTCATTATTATGTTGTGTGCATAATATCATGTCATGTTGCTGTGCTCTGTTGGTGGTCATATGACAATGCTATGGCTTGTCTGTATCAGATCTTGCAAAAAATGTAATATGCGAGTTAGACATGACTAACTCTGATTTGGCTGCTTGTTGCATCACAAGTATTGTCACATGACCTGCCGGCGCATGGCATGATAATGGAATATGTATTGGCAAGTCTTTCCCATTTTCTCTGAAACATTGAACGTATGCATCTTTATAGAAGATGCTGATTGATTGAGGTAGTGTTAGTGGTAGAAGGTGCTGATTGAGGTACTGTTAGTGGTACAAGGTGCTGTTTGAGGTAGTGTAGGTAACATGTTCTGATTACTTGATATATTGTAGGTAACAATGTTCTGATTGCTTGACATAGTGTAGGTAACATGTTCTGATTGCTTGACATAGTGTAGGTAACATGTTCTGATTGCTTGACATAGTGTAGGTAACATGTTCTGATTGTTTGATATAGTGTAGGTAATGTTCTGATTGCTTGACATAGTTTAGGTAACATGTTCTGATTGCTTGATGTAAGATAGGTAACATGTTCTGATTGCTTGATGTAGTTATAAGATCTGCACTCTACCAGTAAAGAATATTTGACATCACATAAAGTAAAACTATAAATAGACATGAGTGATGTGTGAATGTGCTGCTTATATTGTGTGAATGCAGTGTTTGTAACTTTATGGTATATATTTCTGGGAAGTCTGTATACGTGAACTATATCAATAAAATGTCTACTGTTTGATACCATGTAGCGCGTTCACCTTTTGTTTGTAACACTGATACAACACCATGTCATCAGACAAATCTTGTAACACTGATAACATTTCACAGATACAAATCTTGTAACACTGATAACATTTCACAGATACAAATCTTGTAACACTGATACAACACCATGTCATCAGACAAATCTTGTAACACTGATAGACCATCATGTCATCGGACAAATCTTGTAACACTGATACAACACCATGTCATCAGACAAATCTTGTAACACTGATAACATTTCACAGATACAAATCTTGTAACACTGATACAACACCATGTCATCAGACAAATCTTGTAACACTGATAACATTTCACAGATACAAATCTTGTAACATTGATAGACCATCATGTCATCAGACAAATCTTGTAACACTCATACAACACTTTACTGAAACATTTGAGAACTCAATATTGAGCAGATTAGAACAAAGACTATGATGCAACAACTTATATAATGTTCTCTTGTTTCTTCTGATGCAACAATTGTCATAAATGTTCTAACACTTAATGTCTGTACAAATTGAGAGTTTGAAAGTAGTTCCTGTCAGTGTTCACACTTATGTTTGTATAAATGGAGAGTTTAAAAGTTATGTTTGTCAGTGTTCACAATTAATGTCTGTATAAATGGAGAGTTTTGTGGATGTCAGGTAATTGAAGCTGTATCCTGCTATTCTACTTTCATGATGTACCATGTCATCCTGTAACATTCTTGGCTAAAATATCATCTTCGTGATGTTATTTGAGATGGTGAAAACAAGTCAGACGGTCTTCCAAGTTTTTCAATGTGATCATGCTGTATAGTTTCATTAAAAGTAACTTTTATTGTTGCATCCTCCCGGAGAAGAATCTCAGTTGTCTTAGTTTTTGCTTTAAGACATGCAAGGTTGAACATGGAGCCATCATGTCTTGTGCAAGACATGCTAGGTTGAACATGGAGCCATCATGTCTTATGTGGATGAAGTCACAGATTTTTCAGCGGTAATATAAGATGGCAAACATTTCAAAGAGGATTGGACAAAGACATGTCAAGATATGCAGCTATCAAACTAAATGACCCTCTTCATAGCCATTTATATTCCATGGTATAGTGTGTTCATAAATAGTTGTCCACTGATATTTACATTTTTCTCTGTAATTACTGAGCGTAAGACTTTATATTTTGCATGAGTGCATCATTTCATAGCCACGTTACAGATTTATAATTATTTATAATCTAAATTGAGCGGATTTATCACAGCTGTCGCTACGAATGTAATTTTTTAGGCAGTAGTGATTTTATTGTATGGGGAAAATAAATTTTACGGTAATTGCATATATAGGTGTATATATCTTTCATATCGTGGGTAAAAATGAGATATTTTGAGAATAATATCTTTCTTTCGTTGCATTGAGAATATATGTGAGATATATAGTTAATAGTAAAATGTTTATGAAATTTTATTATTATTTACAAATTTGTGAATCTAATCTTTAGAGCCCTGAATTAAAATTACGTAAAATACCCCCTGGCCCAGAATTATTTTTTGGAAAATTTTCGTTATTGATGGTGGGTGTTTTGAAAACGCGATAACTTTTTTATATAAAAGATATCAAAATCATTTTTGCACATCTAAATAAAGGAGTGAATAGTGAATATAATCGTGTTTTTGTTGTTGTTAGCATGTGTGATATAACAGTTGTGAGCAAGTTGTGAAGTTGAAAATTTGGGGGAAAATCGCAAACCGCCATTTCCAAAATCGCAAATATAATGTCTTGACGACCCTAATACTTGAGCAATGCGTGGAAACATTGATAAAATCCTCATAAATACCTATACTTATTGTATATATATATATTGTTTCATATCCAAACTAATATAATATGGCCTAAAAAACTAATAAAACGTGAAGAAATTGCATATAATGTCCGTCCGGTCAACACTAGGTCTAGGCAGACATGCAACGTAATTAATATCCATGCACACATGTGGCATCCCTGATACATATTACTTTTTTGTTTTTGAATGAATATATAAATATTCTTATCAAATAACAACATATTAAACATAAAAAACAACAATTAGAACATGTAGTCACGATCATTTACCCATGCCACGCGGTACTCAATTTGATAGTAAAATACGGCAGAAAATGGCTAAAGTCGCTCTAGAAATGCGCTGACAAAAACTGCCGGCTTTCTCCTCCATACAATCGTAATGTGTAAAGGAATTTGACCTTTAGACTGTGACGTATTCCTAGCATTGTTTGGCGGGAATTCTACATCACATGAGCTTAAGTTCGTGAAGTTTCGTACTCGGGAGTCTGGCGATATCGTATGGTAGCAATATTGCGACCACAGGCACCCCCGGAGCGTACACTACAGTAGCAATATTGCGCCCGTAGGGTTCTAAAGGCTAAAATGAACGACAACGAACACTGTCGTCATCATCATATTTGTCCTAGTGCGAACTATCTCAGTATTAATGTTGTTTTTCCGAAATCTTCGACAAGCCATTCTCATTGTGCATTCTACAATTCAGAGAAAATTATACTTGTCCAACATGTAATATTATCAGTCTAGACCTTTCCAATTTCACCTCTTATCAGAAACCTTTCAGTTTGATTTATCTCAGATTGACTGCATTGTTTTAATATGTGCTCTATTATATTGATGTTATCAAAATTCAATTTCTTCTCGTTTATACCTAGTATTCGTTTATAATCATTCTTATTGTCTATCTATATGTTATGGCCCTTGTTTAACTTTTGTTGTTACAAGTAGAAGTGTTCTCTGTAGAATTCCTTCTTATGTGCTGCTTGTGAGCTTCATATGTCTGATTTTTTTTTGCATGGTCTGCCTCCGATTTCATATGTCTTTCCTCTTTCTTTTTAAATTTGATTTTACAGCTACTTTTACTATTTATTATCGTTGTCTACACACATGTTTGGCATGGCTCTTGAGTATATTATATTACTTCTGTTCTGTTAGTTCTTCTTGTTAATATAAATATTATCAGGCTTCTGCAGTTTAAATAGTTACACTTGTACCAGGCATAAACTTGGGTATATGCTTGACGAATGTGTTTGTTTAAATAAGTTTTTCTGAATACACATTTTAATTATTCTGTAGTTGTTGCATGGTTTCTTGTTTATTTCATATCCAAGCTAACCAAATCAACCATATATTACATTTCTTTCTGGTTCCAATTGTGCGTGGAAATTTTGTAATATGAATAATTATTCTTCTGTGTTGTTTATAATATCATTTATTTTATCAAAAATTTCTCCACTTCTTGTTTCATTCAGAATCTGATGAATAGTAAAGATTGATAATAGTAACAGTTTGAATGAAGCGTAAATCATCTTTCTGCCAATATTCTTCTTCCACTTTCAATACATGATCCTCACATTTAATCCAGAACTCTTTGTTAATAGAATCTGATGAATAGTAAAGATTGATAATAGTAACGGTTTGAATGAAGCGTAAATCATCTTTCTGCCAATATTCTTCTTCCACTTTCAATACATGGTCCTCACATTTAATCCAGAACTCTTTGTTAATGTCTGAGAGCATAGAATATGCCATTTTCTGAACATAATAAGTTTGAAGGTTTTATTTTCCATTGCCACGGCTCCTTTAATTTTAGCCCAAACAAATTCTATTGGATTTAAATGTGAATGATACGGTGGCATTCTTATACATCTATGTCCATGCTGCTCTATAATTTTATCAATGTGGAAAGTCTTCGCTTTGTGTGCATTCTTTACCAACATCAGCAACTCAGGTTTCAAGTGCATTTCAGTAAACGAAATATTTTCTTTTCTAAGCCATATTTTGTCTTCCTTAGTAGATGACATTGTAGGGATCTTATCTTCACATGCAACTACATTATGGTAAGAAGAGTTGTCCATAACCAGACAGGAGGGTCTATCTATGGATGGAAGTACAGTCTTTTCTATCCACTCTCTAAATATTTTACCATTCATTTCAGCATGGTCGTCTCGATTATCGGTAGATTTGGAAATGAACATGAGTTCACAATTTTTCAACAGACCATTTTCTCTGATACCTGCATGTGCCATTATTAATCTTTGACCATTGCTGCTTGGTACATATCTCTTAATAGTTCCATCTGTAGATTGCCATTACTTTTCATTAGTGTGCTGAGCGTTGATCCATGTTTCATCTATATATACTATATCATAACTTTCTTTCCTCATCTCCCTAATTTGTCTCAAATATTTACTTCTCATAATTACTAAATGTGGTTTTTCACAAATGTCACTTCTGCTACATGTATATTTGCAAAATGTAAATCCGGCACTCCATACTGATTTCCATAATTTTGTTTTAGAAATGTGAATGTCGTTGGTCTTTTCTAGATACGTTTTCAATATTTTTAATGTCAATGCTTCTTTGCCATCCAAAAGCCTATGAATTGCTCTCAATGATTTCTTCATCGAAATTGTCTACAACATTTTGTCATCCTATCGTTTCCTTTGTGTTTTTGACATTATGGTTGTCTTCTCTTAACCACTGTGATAGTGTTTTGTAGGATATACCCATGACATGTGTTCTTTTTGAGGGCTTCAATATATAAAATAGAGTACCGCGTCTCTCTTCTTGTGAAAAATATTTGTACAATCTAATACAAGCTATACTTTTCAGTGAAACGAATTTAACTTTCAAAGACATGGTTATATTATAGTTGTAAATGCCGCTTTATAGTATGCTGTAATAATTTACACAAAAATGATATGTTGAATACATCACAATGAAAAAAACAACCTGGTGCTACTTCTTAGTATTTCATGTGTTTCTTACCGATATCAACTGAGACCATGTAAAACAAAACAGAGAACATAGTCAATTTTACGGTAAACCTGTGTACAGTCAATCCTCGCTACTTCGCGGTTCATTTATCGCGACCTCAGTACATCGATGATTTCTAAAAACATATTTACAGTATGTACTAGTTGCATCTACGTATGTTACACACACACGTATCATATTTATATTATTTATACATTATTTCATGTATGTTATTTATACATATTAATATTTTATTTGCATGTTTGAAACTATTCTTTAATGTTCTAATGGTAACATATGCACTTATATGGTTTCATATACACTTATTGATATTATACATACACAAAAAATGTGCGTGTGTTAAAAATGAGAGGATGACACTACTTTGCAGTTTTTCCACTTATTGCGGCTGGTTCTGGTTCCTATTAACCGCGATAACTGAGGGATGACTGTACTTGTAAGACAATCAACAAACAAGTATTGCTACCTTTAAAATGACATTTGTAACGACTGCTGCAATAAATCTGTTCAATCTAGGTGATAATTAATCATAAATCTTTAACGTGGTTATGAAATGTGGCACTCATGCAAAATATGAAGTCTATACGCTCAGTAATTACAGAGAAAAATTTAAATATCAGTGGACAACTATTTATGAACGAACTATACAATAAATTGCTTCACCCACTGGTCAGATAAATTCCATCTGCCTAAAGTCCAATGCAGCCATGCGCCAATACATATGATCTGGAGTGACAGCACAAGCTTATTTTAGTTGTTCTAAATGCCTGAATATTGTCATGATGAGGTTACAACTGATCTTGCCTGCATTCTCAAGACCTTGCTTTATTTGGGGAATTATCTGTCCTTTCTTCTTTTTCTTTTCGCTGTATACCCCTTTATGCAGTGCAGCATCAGGGGTAGAAGAGTTCTCTGGAGATTTTTTTGTGAGCTTCATATGTTTGTTTTCCTTGACTCTTATTTTTGTAATCCATCATTTGCAAGGTTTGTATAGTAATCCTTTTTGAGGGGCACTGTCTGATGGAAGCATGCGAAAACCATTTACGGTAATCTGTTGTCTTCTGATGTAATCCATGATTGGCATTGTGTTTGTTAATCTTCTGATGTTTTTGTTCCTGATTCTGTCTCTTATTGTTACTCCAAGGATTCTATGCTAGGGTTGCCATCCGTCCCGCTTTTTCCGGATTGTCCCACTTTTTCATCAAAAATTAATTGTCCCGCCTAAGGGTCTGGGGGACAGCAATTTGTCCCGCTTTTTAATCCAGCCAAATTTTTCACCTACAAATTTTAATATTTTCTTAAATTATTTATTATTGGTTTGAGTTTTGTTACAAATGAAGCTTCTTAGTCCGAAACGTCTATTTGTAGAGTCCTGCGCTATCGCTGTTTAATAATAAAGTTTGAAGATACAACTCATAAATTTGAGAATATCCAGCACAAAATTGTTAGTGCGGAAGGCGGTATTATTTAAAAATTTACAAAAGATGTCGGCTTCGCGAGGCGCCGAGCCTTACTCTACCCATCTCACCGCCGCTCACGTGTTCTGTGCCTACGTGACAATCGGCATGCTTTTGTCCTTGTCGTATTCCTGTAGGCGCTAATAATTCATTCAACAACATCGCGCCATCCTCGCCAGCAGCAAGAAGAAATTTTGGCTTCATTCTTTCTTTATGTGTTGGAGGCTGGAGGTTGCTTCCAGGAATCCAGTCTGTTGTTACCGGTGGTTGTGAAATATTAAATTTGTTCATTTTTAATTGAGCATTCTAATTTTGTGAATTCTTTTTTTGGATTTATTTTTATTTGGAAATGCCGAAGAGAAAGTATTTTTTCCAAGAAAACTATTCGGAAGAATGGTCTTTCATAAAACAAGGTAGAAGTGAGAATGAAGCAGAATGCAAAATATGTCAATGTTACATTTCTATCGCGCATGGTGGGAGAACTGACATAACAAAACATATAGGAAGTGTAAAACACAAATCTAGAATGTATTCTGCAAACACTTCACGTACTATGGACAATTATTTTTTGACTAAATCGTCAGAGCAAGGTAAATTAGTGGCAGCGACAGAACTGACAATGTGTTATCATATTGTAAAACATCATATGTCTTTCAAGTCAATGGACTGCATAACTAAGCTAAACTCAAAACTGTTTAAAGATTCTCAAACTGCACAAAATGTGGAGCTCGGAAGAACTAAAACAACAGCAATAGTAAAGTCAGTATTAGCACCTGACACTACGAGGCAATTGTGTAATGAACTTGCTGGTGTACACTACTTTGGTATTGCTACCGACGCAAGTAATCACAATGCTGAAAAAATATTCCCATTAATTGTTCAGTATTTCACTCCAGCGAATGGTATGACTGTAAAATTACTTAAACTGGGTTCTTTACCAAATGAAAATTCCTCTGAAATAAGCAAGTATTGTATCGAGGCTTTAGAAGAAAACAACATTGATAAGAACACGTGTATTGCGTTTTGTGGCGATAATGCAAACTGTAATTTTGGTGGAATACGGCGTGCTGGCACCAACAATGTGTTCGCGAGATTGAAAAGTGAACTTAATGAAAATCTTCTTGGAATTGGATGCCCTGCTCATATCATTCATAATTCTGTAAAGACAGCCGCCGATGTTTTGAGTGTTGATGTGGAAACAACAATAATTAAATTATTCAATTACTTCTTTATATATACTGTACGAACGGAGCGATTAAAAGAATTTTGTGAGTTCGTGGAATTAGAGTATCATGCATTATTGTCACACACAAAAACAAGGTGGTTATCACTTTTAGCTGCAGTAGACAGAGTATTAAAATTGTATGACGCCCTGCAATCATTCTTCTTATCTGAAGAAAAAGCACCTAAAGTTTTGCTAACATTATTTCAAAATCCGTTAAGTGTGCCATATCTATGGTTTGTCCATAGTCAGATGAGCGTGTTTGAAAGACAAATACTTAAGTTGGAAAAGACTGATATCAGTGTAATAGAGGTAGCAGTAATTTTGAAGGATACCCTCAGGTTAATAAATGAACGTAAAGAAGAAAGATTTATCCCTATAAAGGTGAAGTCTATTCTTAAAAGAATAGAAAATGAAGTGTCTACAGATGATATTGAGAAACTTTATGCTGAGGTGGATGAATTTTATGAAACAGCGGCCGCTTATTTGCAAAAGTGGATGACGCATTTGAATGAATTTTCCATCATCTTTACTTGGATGCTACTAGACTCTAAACCAGAATGGACTGCAGTTCAGGGAACATTAATGTTTCTACAAGACAAAGGTGTGTCAATAGATGATTCATTGTTGTTTGATCAGTTCACATATTTGAAAGAGTTTATTGAATTAGAACTTTGTAAAAATGGAGATAGATGGAATAGTAAATCATGTCAGGAGAAATGGACGTTTTTCTTAAGACAATGTAAATGTGCGGATCAGTATTCCCAGTTATTACATTTATGTGAATTCATCTTCAGCGTTCCAGGACACAATGCTAATGTGGAAAGAATATTTTCTTTAATGAATGTGCAGTGGACAGATGAACGAAATCGGTTGCACGTAGCAACTGTTGAAGCAATAATGAAATGTGTGTTTAATTATAAACTTAGCTGCACCGAGTTTTATGACTACGTAATCCAGCGACAAGATCTTCTCACTCAGAGTCTGAAGTCAGACAAATATGAGATGCAGCCGACACCGACTTAAGAAGCTGCAAATCAAGGTAAACATGTTTTTTTATTAATTAAAAAAATTACTGGTACAGGTATTAGAATTATAATGTAATAATAATTAGTCTATGTGTGTGCTATCTCTGACTTTTCCTATGGCTATTATGCTTTACATGATGTGTCCCGCTTTCGCGTCTAAAAAAGTACCATTTGTCCCGCTTTCTGCTTCGAAGGTTCTGGCAACCCTATTCTATGCAGACAAATCGTTTCTGTTGTAACACGTTTTCTTTTGGATTCTGCTGTTAGTGTTCACGTTTGGCATTGGTAGCATAGTGATGGTATGATGATCATTTTATATAGTGCAGTTTTGGTGTTCATGCTCACATATTTCGTTTTGAAAATACGAGACATCTGCCCCAAGATCCGGTTTACTATGATGCATCTATGTTAGATTTCTTTGGTGTTTTTTCCATTCGATGATATAATACTTCCAAGTTAAGTGAATTCTTTCACCTGTTTAAGTTGTTGATCAATTTGAATAGTGGTGTTTCCATCTGCTTTGAGATTGTGACATTACCTCAGTTTTTTTATGTGTTTATCATCATGTTAAAGTTCCTACATGCTGTGTGGAGTATATTTATAATATGTTGTTGTAGTTGTTCTTCTGATGTTGATATTGTTTGATTGTCTACAAAAAGAAGATCACCCAGGAGGTTGTTTAGGTTGTCTTCTTCATTGGTGTTGGCAATTTGACATATGCAAGATATATGTGATGAATAACAAGGGAGATAGAACACATCTCAATATGATGTATTAACTTATCGCACTCCAGAGTGTATGTGGAATTTATCAGAAAGCCCAACACTCGTTCTAACTGCACATTGACTGCCTGTGTAACTACTTCTACACAAGTTGATTACGGGTTGTGGAACGCCATAGTATTTTCCAAAGTTTGTCTGTCTACTCTGTCGAAAGCTTTTTCTTGGTTGGCAAATGCAATATACAATTCTTTGCTGTTTTCATAAATAACCCAAATATCAGAGGATGTCAGACAAAAAGGAAGTGCTGCAGTAACCAGACAAATGGAGGCAAATGCAAATAAGGTAAATAGAAAACTGTCAATATAAAATATAGAAAATAACAATAAAACAAATACAATTGTCAAAGTGTCAGTCCAATTGGAACCTTTATCAAGACAACAAAAACAAGAAAACAAAACCATAACGAATTTAATCCAGCGCAACACAATATTAATAATAAGTGCATATTGATGAGTTCAATAAGTATAAATTATGAAATACTAAAAGATGAAATATGCAAAACTAAAGAGAACGGGGACATCAAATAGCACTGTCAAGTACGGGGGAGGGGGTGTTAGTGGGGGACGGGAGATTAAAGGGGAAAGGATAAAGATAGTGCACACAGGAACGGGTGGGGGGGTGGGGGCCTACAAATAGATACAGGGAACTTAGAAATGTGTAAAGAAGAATAGCATTTGACAGCATAGGATAGATAACGAAATATGTACACATCCAAATACAA
The DNA here is from genome assembly GCA_034231615.1 of Meghimatium bilineatum. NCBI lineage: Eukaryota > Metazoa > Mollusca > Gastropoda > Stylommatophora > Philomycidae > Meghimatium > Meghimatium bilineatum. The sequence continues at coordinate 75,290,247 of CM067304.1, read as the reverse complement.
TCACGAACTAAACAAATATGAAAACATTCTATTTGATAATCATAGATACCTATAAATATAAGCACATACACATACAAATATCAAGACATATATAAAAGTATATACTGATCTCACAGCACACATTGGAATACAGACAAATACATGTATATAGGTAACTGCACACACCATATATATATATATATATATATATATATATATATATATATATATATATATATATATATATATATATATATATATATATATATATATATACATACACACACAATTGTGGATATATAAATATATACAAATGCATAAGCATAACAATATATATACAAACATACATACAAATACAAGTATACTAGGAACACACACAAGTATATATCTAACATGATAAATACATAGATATAAGAAAGATACCCACATAACATGCATAAGCATGTAAATGTATCCAAACACGAGCAATGACTCAAACAAGAATATGTGTGCATAGTGACACAAAATTAGCATCAACATAATATATAAACATGCATTCACATAAACATTTTCTCACATGAATACATATAACATGAACACGCGCACATAGAAATATATACATGTATTTTTATACCCATTCGTTCACATGAAGGTATTCACATGTATTACTCTAACACAAGAATATGCAAATGTGTGACCCAAAGCAACTGTATGAATACATAAAACTATGTGAAATAATATGCATATACAAATATGTGTGTGCAGTTACCTATATACATGTATTTGTCTGTATTCCAATGTGTGCTGTGATACCAGTATATACTTTTATATATGTCTACATATTTGTATGTGTATGTGCTTATATTTATAGGTATCTATGATTATCAAATAGAATGTTTTCATATTTGTTTAGTTCGTGATTGTATTTGGATGTGTATATATTTCGTTATCTATCCTATACTGTCAAATGCTATTCTTATTTACACATTTCTAAGTTCCCTGTATCTATTTGTAGCCCCCCTGCTCCTGTGTGCACCATCTTTCTCTACCCTTTCCCCTTAAATCTAACACCCCCCCCCCCGTACTTGATAGTGCTATTTGGATGTCCCCTTTCTCTTTAGTTTTGCATCTTTCATCTTTTAGTATTTCATAATTTATACTTATTGAATGCATCAATATGCACTTCTATTGTGTTGCGCTGGATTTGTCACTGGGTGATGATTTTCTGGTGAGAGAAATCATTCTCCCAGCCATTTTGGTTAAATTCGTTATAGTTTTGTTTTCTTATAAATAACCAAATGGCCAGAGGGTGTCCGACAAAGTGGATGGTGCCGCAGTAACCCAATGAACAAATAGTAATGCAAAATGATGTAAAAAGGTTACCAAAACACTTACCTAGCCTATTAATAAAAATATATTTATAAGAAAAAAAACAAAAAACATACAATAAAACTAAACAGGACAACTCTCAACGTATCGGCTCAAATTGAACCTTTTTCAAGAGACAAACAACAGAAAACGACAAAATAAAAAAATAAATAGATGTCTATATTTCATCAAGCCCTCGTCTCCATAATAGCGCAGGGATGGCAACGCATCTAGTCAAGGTGAAAATGCGTGCATTCATTATAAACAAACCGAAAGTGGGAAATTAGAGACACTATAGATGAGTGCAAGAATAATAAAAGAAAAAGATAAGAAAAATACCCCTTTTGTCACTCTATCAGACAGGCAGGTTATAAGAACATAGTCACAACAGGCACGACTGAAGGGAACAGAGACAGATGAGGATGTGAGAAAATATTCATGTGACAACCTAGCAAGGCTTGGAAACAACGATCCTGATAACAATACTGTGAACAGAGAACCATGGTCACCTACGCCAACAAGAATGGCATATGACAATGATAGATGAGTAATGATGAGGTTGTGTGGTGGTGGGGTGAGTGGGTTTGGGGAAGGAAGGATAGAAGAAGAATCAACATTTGGAAACGCATGGAATGAATGTGAAACCAAATATAGACATAAACATATATATAAAACCAAACCTAAACATACATAGAAATGTAAACACACACCAAGAGTCAAGAAATAAACACATAACAAGATGGACACAGATGTGTGAAGGATACCCACACAAAATGCACAGGCATGTAAATGTATCCACACACAGGAAAGGGCTCACACCAGAATAGGTATACACATTGACACAGAATGGAGATACGTGCATTAACATAAAAAAGCGCTCACATAAATATACATATATATATGTATACACAAATATGAACATTCATGCACATAAACACTTTCTCGTATAAATAATAACATGAACATTCATACACATAGAAACATATACATATATTAATGTAAATATAAACGTTCGTTCACATAAAGATAATGCTATAACAACTGCATATGTATACATACAAATGTGTGGCCCAAAGTAATTGTGTGGATACATAGAACCATGTAAAACGAAATGCATATACAAATAACTATATATGTGTGGGCACCCATCGAAGAGACAACTGCAATAAAAACGAGGAAATCAAAATCTAAATATGTAAATGATTTAACAATAACAAAATGGCAGAGTACAAAATAATCACATATTGACATACACAAACGAAAGAAGACATAAAGGAATTATATAGAAGAACGGCAAACACAAAAATAATAATTATTCACGAAAGTGTACAAAGACAAATAATTACAAGAATCAGTGCAATACGGGAGTAGAGGGTATAAAGAAAAGGTGGGTAACTCAAACAAAACGGTGATTAATGTTCATTCCGTTTGGTTGCAAGACTCCCATATGACAAATGAGACGATATTCCAAGGACTGACGTTGCCGGTCACCGGTATAACAACGTAACAAACCGGTTACAGAGACATCAGAGCTACCATGATGTGACGGGCTGTTAAAATGATTAGCCACTGGGGAGTCACGATGATTCGTGATATCTCTCAAATGTTCGGCGAATCTATCAGCTAAACGTCTACCAGTCTCACCAATATACTTCATATCACAACGCTTACATATGATAGAGTATATTAAGTTACGGGACACACATGAAAAAGAATCATATGATGAAATATAGACATCTATTTATTTTTTTATTTTGTCGTTTTCTGTTGTTTGTCTCTTGAAAAAGGTTCAATTTGAGCCGATACGTTGAGAATTGTCCTGTTTAGTTTTATTGTATGTTTTTTGTCTTATAAATATATTTTTATTAATAGGCTAGGTAAGTGTTTTGGTAACCTTTTTACATCATTTTGTTTTCTTAACTGTTTTTGTTGTCTTGATGAAGATCCCAATTGGACCGACATGTTGACAATTGTATTTGTTTTATTGTTATTTTCTATATTTTATTATTTTATATTGAGTTTTCTAGTAACCTATTTACCTTATTTGCATTTACCGTTGCTGTTTTCATGTTTTTTCTGTCAGTTGTCTGAGTGTAAAAATGGCATCTGTACACACTTGTTCTTATGAAATCCCATTTGAGTGTTGCTAAACTATGGTTCTATAAATGCTCATAATCTTCTTTCTAGAATTCTGTTGAAAATTTTTCCAGTGGGATTTAGAAGTGAAATAGCTCTGTACTTTGTACAATCTTTTGCTGCCTTTTTTCTTCCATATAGGTATTATTACGGAGTTTTTTTCAGTCCTCTGGTGTTTCATGTGTGTTCCATAAATTAAACAGCCTATGTGACCATTTGAATCCTATATCTGCCACTGATTTGATTAATTCGACTTGTATGTTATCAGGTCCTGCTGCTTTGTTTAATGGAGGTGTTTGTATGACTTTTTTCTATTTCTGCTAGCAATATGTTTGGTTCTAACTCTTCCGTTATATTGTTTAGTGTTGTCCCCTCCTACTTTTAAATTTGGCAATTCTTTAAAATACTGTTGCCACCTTTCTATGATTCGTTTCTGGTCATTGATTGTCTTTCCATTTTCATCATTTATTTTTTCGGTTGGTTCATGTTTATCTTCCCTGCTTCTCATACCTAATTCTATGTACAATTTCTTGTGTGCTTGTTTGTAATCTGTACTTAATGATTCATCATATTCTTGCCAAGCTTTAGTTTTAGCATCTTTAATGATTTTCTTTGTTATTGATTTAGCTGACCTGTACTCGATGTAATCTTCTTGCGCTTTGCTTGCACCCCATTTCTTGAATTTTTGTTTCTTATCTCTTATGGCGCCTTTGACATTCTCATTCCACCATGGTGTTACTTTGGATATTAGGTATGTTGATTATCTTGTTTGCACACTGGACATGTCTATAGGTGTTCAGATCTCCGCTTCAGTAAATCTCTCTGGGTATAATGGCTGATGGTTCTGGTTCTATATTGGTTCACTGCTCTTTTTGAAATCTTTGTCAGGTTATCTCTTTGGGCCACACCCACCCTCACTCCCAATTCACATATTCTCAATATTGACTCATGCTCATTCATCTCAAAATCCTATGATCGTGAGGACTCACGAAGAGCAATAAATATTTCCGCTTGGTTCATAAACTGACCATCTGTTGTGGTGGCGAGGCTAACTAATTTATCAGCCCGTTCGTTTCCCTCCGCGTGTCCGGGGACAAAGATAAGCTTAAGTTTCTGTATTGATGCATTTTAACTATCTCTAATGACACCATCCATCCCCTACGTACAACACCTATTTTGACTTTCTGAATGCTATTCATTGAGTCACTTAGTATGCACGCATGGGAATAGGCTTTCGATTTCAGCCAGTTAGTGCCTGTATTACGGAAAATACTTCCATTGTTAGACTGCTTGTTGTTGCGGTAAAGGCACTACTGGCTTCATGTACTGTTCTTCCTTTTGATCTGGCAGTAAAGGCCCATGCACATAGGTGGTAACGGATGACTAACCCATCCATGTAAATCACATCTATGTCATCAGCATGCTCGCAGATGAGTGCCTTCACCTCTGCATCCATGCTCACGGGTCTATGTTTCCTGCACTCTATTGCGTGTAATTATAGTCTTGACTACCTTTTGAAAGACCATAGGAATAGGTATCATCCCTTGGCATGAGTTATGCCTTCTGGGGCACAGATCTGTTTAACGGTATCCTCGGCATGACCCATCCACGATTTACCTCTCTTAAGCCTGTTTCCCTTCACACGAGGGGAATTGTGTAGTGGGTGGTTTATGTCAGAACTCACTCTGAGATATGCTCGGAAAGTCAAGGAGAAATAGCCAGACAGGGCGTTCAGACTTGTGCAACCAAGGATGATCCGTATCACTTCGTTTTGAATTCTCTCCAGTCTCTCAATCTGTGTGTGACTGGCGGTGATAGTGGCGCCTGAATATTCAATGATAGGGAGGACAAGAGCCTCATATAAGATTACGAACTGTGGTTGTTTAGTGTCAGCCACTGACATTACTCTCAGAGCTGTAGGGCCTTTGCGATAACATGATCAATGTGTTCCCGGAAACACAGACTACGATCAAATCGCACACCCAGGTATTGTAAGGATGAGGTTTTGATTACATTGTAGTCTCTGATCTTCACTGTCGGTGTCGCAGACTTTACGGAATGATTGTTAAGAGAGAACCATGTCACTGCAGCCTTCTTTTGGTTGATCAGTGTCCCTGAATCATTACACCAGAAGGTGATATGGTCTAGCTCATTCTTCATTGATCCGACAGTTTCTGTTGTATCCTTTCCCTGTATGTAAATCAGGGTATCATCTGCAAAATACAGTGTTCTACCTCTTCCGTCGAGCTGCTGCTGGGTGATTGTCACAGTGTAGACATTGAATAATACGGGAGAGATAGGAGACCTGGTCTGGGCGTATTGTTAAGAGTTTAGATGTCCAACAACCACACCTGAGAGCCACCTTCTCTCGAGCAACACCGCTGATATCCATCTGATGACGAAAGGGTCAACATTAAAGAGCAAAAGCATGTTGATGAGGTACTCGATCCACACTCTGTTATATGCATTCTCCAAGTCAATCGCAACAGCACACGTTTCGAGACCTGCATGGAAGCCCTTGAATACGTCATGGACGAAAACAGCGCCATGTTTATTTCTGATGTGTGTAGCCTCCGAGCATGCGGTTCTCTTCCAGGTCTCAAGCGAGGTGCTGTGCCACAATCTTCTCAATAAGTTTGCCTGTGTTCTGCATCGTTATGATTCGGTAGCACTTGATCTGGGCATGGTTTTTATTGGGTTTCTTTAGTGGCAACAGGTAGCTGTGCAACCATTACTGCTTGATAGTACCGTTCTTGATGCTTCCATTAAACTCACCAACCAGGTCGTTTATGTCACTCTCCTTAAGGATGGCGAAGTCCTTATATCATATACTGTCAGGACCTTGGGAAGTATTCTGCGACTGTTTAAGAGTGGTCTGGACGGTCTCTGCAGTGATATGTGTACTCTCATTCAACTCAGCTTCCATACATAGACCAGACAGCGTGGTGATAAATCTCTGCCTGATATCTACCTTGCTTTGGTCCGTATGTTGAACATAATTCTCAAGGAAGGCTTTCCCTTCATCTTTGTCTGATCTGCCATGTCAGATCAGTGGATTGAAAATCAGGTATACCGAATCTTTGAACATTACTTTGGGTTTTCTACAAATAGTAAAGCAAAATGAATTAAACTGGTTACTAAAAACACTTACCTTGCCTATGAATAAAAATATATAAAAAAGTATATTATCATATGCCATTCTGGTTGGCGTAGGCGACCATGGTTCTCTGTCCACAGTATTGTTATCAGGATCGTTGTTGTTTCCATGCCTTGCTAGGTTGTCAAACTAATATTTTCTAACATCCCCATCTGTCTCTGTTGCCTTCAGTCTTGCCTGTTGTGACTCTGTTCTTAAAACCTGCCTGTCTTATAAAGTGACAAAATAAGGTATTTTTCTTATATTATTGATTTGGGTCAGTTTCTCTCTTTATTCTTGCATTCATTATATACACCTCCAACCACATCTCTATTGCCTCTAATTTCCCACTTTCCAGTTTGTTTATAATGAATGCACGCATTTTCTCTTTTACTAGATGCGTTTCCATTTCTGCGTCATAGAAACAGGGCTTGATAACAATTTCAGTCATCTTTTTTGTGTATTATTGTTGAGTTTATTAGTTATTTGTCTCTTGAAAAAGGTCCCATTTGGACCGATACGTTCAGATTTGTCCTGTGTAGTTTTATTGTATGTTTTTTTAATATACTTTTTTATATATTTTTATTCATAGGCAAGGTAAGTGTTTCTAGTAACCAGTTTAATTCATTTTGCTTTACTATTTGTTCGTTCGGTTACTGCGGCACCCTCCACTTTGTCGGACATCCTCTGACCATTTGGTTATTTATATTTGGATTTTCTACCTATATTTTTCATGTATCCACAAGTTTCTCCCACTAAAATTTTCTTTAAAATTTCCCATTCTTCTTCAATTGACTTGGTAGTTATGGATAGCTTTTCAAATTCTTCTAAGAATCTTTGTTTATATTGTTCTTGTATATTAGTATCCAGAAGGTTTTTTAGTTTAACTTGCATGTTGGTTCTAGCTAGTTTGTTGTGTCCCTTGTTGATCTTTCTTTTTATTTTAACTGATGCTATCACTGCTTTGTAAAGTGCTAATGTTACAAACTTTTATTTTCCGGTTGCAACATACGGCTGTGAAACATGGACCCTAAGTAAAACAGTGGCAAAGAAGATCAACGCCTTCATGCTGAAATGCTACAGAAAGATACTCATAATATCATGGAAGGAAAAAATCAGAAACTCAGATATTATAAACACACTGAATATTCCAGAGTGTTGGTTACTAAACACAATAGCAAAAAGAAAACTACGCCTGTTTGGTCATATATAGACACAACTGTTTAGAAAGATCAATAATGGAGGGAAGAGTACATGGAAAGAGGAGAAAGGGCAGACCAAGAAGACGATGGACTAACGACATTAAAGATAACATGAATACATAGCTAGAAAATGCAAGCCACATCGCCCAAGACAGAGAGAGGTTCAGAGAGTTCATTGGGAAGACGACGTTCTGGAAGGAATACGTCACATGACACAATCACTGCTTTGTGTTCGGTGTCAGCTCACATATTTAGTATTGCTCTTGCATTTCTTATCATTTGTCTGTTATTTCTTTTTGCTAGTATCTTCTTCTTCAGCATTCATTCTCGTACTCCCGCTGGATTTCTCTTGTAGCGGAACGATGGTCCTACTAGATTTCCAGCAGGATGTAGCCCAGAGAATGGAAATGCGTCATGTTGCGGTTTTTTGCGCCAGTGGCCCGACATATCCATTTTCTGCAGTTGTTTGCTAGTATGAAGTCTGACTTTTGCAATTAAGGTCATTCCATTTCTACCATGTATGTGTCTAGGATTCTATCTGTTTTTGAAGAAAGTGTTTGTAGTGAATAAATTGTATTGGTTGCATGTTTCTAACAGTCTATATCAATTTTCGTTTGTGCTGTTTGTTTTATCACCAAATGGTCCTAGATATTCTTCTATTCCATATCTGTCCTTTCCTAAGTGGGCGTTACCATGACATAAACATTTTCTTCTCTGTTTACAGTGTTCAATGTGTCATTTAAGTTGTCAAAACATTCTTCACACTCAACTTCATTGTTTCCAGCCTCACATGGTGTGTACACTTGAACATGGGCTGAATTATCTGTCCTTAGAAATAAATGGAACAACTCATGAGACATTGATGTCAATAATGAATAAATATGAACATGATGATTTCACCCAACACAAATTTAATTTTACTTTATACAAGCAGAATGGCACACCATGAATAAAGCATATTGATTAACCACATAAGTGTTTTACCCTGAGAATATGCTACCTGGACAACAGAGACAATACTTGCAGTAGTCATGCTACTAATCAGTATTATTACAATCAAGTCAGCAGTCTAGTTACAGGTGATATTGAGGGAGGTGGGGGAGAGGAAGATAAGGTGAGTCCATGATTAGTATGTCACTGATATGGATGTAAATGTCATTACACACGTGACATATCATAGTACACACATGTCATTACACATGACTGTGACATATCATAGTACACACATCATTACACATGACTGTGACATATCATAGTCCAAACATGTCATTACACACGACTGTGACATCATATTCCAAACATGTCATTACACACGACTGTGACATCATATTCCAAACATGTCATTACACACAACTGTGACATATCATAGTCCAAACATGTCATTACACACGACTGTGACATATCATAGTCCAAACATGTCATTACACATGACTGTGACATCATATTCCAAACATGTCATTACACACGACTGTGACATCATATTCCAAACATGTCATTACACACAACTGTGACATATCATAGTCCAAACATGTCATTACACACGACTGTGATATATCATAGTCCAAACATGTCATTACACACGACTGTGACATCATATTCCAAACATGTCATTACACACGACTGTGACATCATATTCCAAACATGTCATTACACACAACTGTGACATATCATAGTCCAAACATGTCATTACACACGACTGTGATATATCATAGTACACACATGTCATTACACACGACTGACATATCACAGTACACACATGTCATTACACACGACTGTGACATATCATAGTACACACGTCATTACACACGACTGTGACATATCATAGTCCAAACATGTCATTACACACAACTGTGACATATCATAGTCCAAACATGTCATTACACACGACTGTGACATATCATAGTACACACATGTCATTACACACGACTGTGACATATCATAGTCCAAACATGTCATTACACATTACTGTGGCATATCATAGTCCAAACATGTCAACACACATGACTGTGGCATATCATACTCCAAACATATCATTACACATGACTGGCATATCATACTCCAAAAATGTCATTACACATGACCGACATATAGTCCAAACATGTCATTACACATGACTGACATATAGTCCAAACATGTCATTTAACACGACTGACATATCATAGTTCAAACATGTCATTACACATTGCTGTGGCATATCATACTCCAAACATGTCATTACACATGACTGTGAAATATCATAGTCCAAACATGTCATTACACACGACTGACATATAGTCCAAACATGTCATTACACATGACTGTGGCATATCATACTCCAAACATGTCATTACACATGACTGGCATATCATACTCCAAACATGTCATTACACACAACTGATATATAGTCCAAACATGTCATTACACACGACTGTGACATCATAGTCCAAACATGTCATTACACAGGACTGACATATAGTCAAAACTTGTCTTTACACATGACTGTGACATATCATAGTCCAAACATGTCATTACACATGACTGTGGCATATCATACTCCAAACATGTCATTACACATGACTGACATATCATAGTGCAAACATGTCAATAGTCACTAACATTCAAATCACATCTGATATGCTATTACTGTCATTACAGAGTCATGTTAACATTCTAAGTCACATCTGATATGCTATTACCTGTCATTACAATTGGAGTAATGTTAACATTCCAAATCACACCTGATATGCTATTACCTGTCATTACAGAGTCATGTTAACATTCTAAATCACATCTGATATATTCAACAATATTAAATGTGATGTTCTCATGTTATGATATCACATTGTTAGTTCATGAAAGTTAAGATCTTAACACATGTCAGAACTGATAGTGTGTATCTGCCCTTGTCAGAACTGACAGAGTGTACCGCTCGTGTCAGAACTCAGAGTGTGTCAGTCCATGTGAATTGTATGTTTCTATCAGTGATTTCCTGGCATAACTCTTCACTCTGTGAACATATGTGATTATGTGAGCAGTTTCTGGGTCATGTAATATCTCATGTCAGCAGTCAATTTCTGTCCAGAAATCACATGAAAATGTAGCATGTGTCAATACTAGGTGCTAAGCTGTTATAAAATCACTGCTACAATCACTGTGACAACACTAACAGTTCATTCTGTCAGGATACTTCTAATACAATCACTGTGACGACACTAACAGTTCATTCTGTCAGGATACTTCTAATACAATCACTGTGACGACACTAACAGTTCATTCTGTCAGGATACTTCTAATACAATCACTGTGACGACACTAACAGTTCATTCTGTCAGGATACTTCTAATACAATCACTGTGACGACACTAACAGTTCATTCTGTCAGGATACTTCTAATACAATCACTGTGATGACACTAACAGTTCATTCTGTCAGGATACTTCTAATACAATCACTGTGACGACACTAACAGTTCATTCTGTCAGGATACTTCTAATACAATCACTGTGACGACACTAACAGTTCATTCTGTCAGGATACTTCTAATACAATCACTGTGATGACACTAACAGTTCATTCTGTCAGGATACTTCTAATACAATCACTGTGACAACACTAGCAGTCAATTCTGTCAGGAAATCACTGTGACGACACTAGCAGTCAATTCTGTCAGGATACTTCTAATACAATCACTGCGACAACACCAGTAGTCTTGGTCTGCCTCATGTTCTCTTTCCTGGAACTTTTCCTCCATGATTAATCCTTCTAAACCATTGTGTGCCAACTCTTTATATGTCCGAAGTATCTTTCTCGTTTTTGTTATAGTTTTGAGAAGCCAGTCTTATATGTTCAGGTCTTTGCAGACGTCTGCTTTGGTTCGTCTTTCTGTCCATGATATTCTTAGGACCTTTCTATATAACATTTTATTTCAAATCTGATATTTTCTTTTCCATTGTGGATGTCATTGCCCAAGTCTCACAACCTTATGTTGCCACTGGAAATATACAGCTTTGTAATAGTTGTAACTTTGTTTTTCAATTTGCCCCTTGATATAGATTTTTCATCTCTGATATTTTTCTAGGGACATTGCTAATATCTTTCTTATCTCCGCAGAGCAATCTCCTGTGTTGTTGATGGTTGACCCGAGATATTTAAAGTTGCTGATATTTTCTAGTTGTTGTTTGTCAATGAATATTATAGCTGTTCATCTCTGCTGGTATGCACTTTTGTCCTTTTTTTCCATTCAGGAAAATATTTTGTGTTTTGCTAGAATTCTTGACTGACATAATCATATGTTCTAAACCTATGATACCTACACACTTGATATTAGGGTGGTGTCATCTGTATTACTAATTAATGAAATCTCATGTCCTCTGATATTAAAGGGTTAAAACTGTTCATAGTCTGAGTATTCTCGTACATTTCAAGTTATGATGTTTGCATATATGTTTAACAGATGTGAGAGGATTTATAGCAGTCAATGCTACAATCACTGTGACAACACTGGCAGTCAACGTTGTCTGAAAATCACTGCTACAATCACTGTGACAACACTGTCTGGAAATTACTACAATCACTGGCAGTCAACGATGTCTAGAAATCACTACTACAATCACTATGACAAAACTGGAAATTACTACAATCACTGTGACAAAACTGACAGTCAACGCAGTCTGGAAATTACTACAATCACTGTGACAACACTGTCTGGAAATCACTACTACAATCACTGTGACAACACTGTCAGTCAACGCTGTCTAGACATCACTACTAAAATCACTGTGACAACACTGGAAATCACTACTACAATCACTGTGACAACACTGGAAATCACTACTGCAATCACTGTGACAACACTGTCTGTGTCTGGAAATCACTACTACAATCACTGTGACAACACTGTCTGGAAATCACTACTACAATCATTGTGACAACACTGGCAGTCAACGCTGTCTGGAAATCACTACTACAAACACTGGCAGTCAATGCTGTCTGAATATTACTACAATCACTGTGACAAAACTGTCTGGAAATTACTACAATCACTGACAGTCAACGCTGTCAGGAAATCACTGCTAGAATCACAGTGACAACATTGGCAGTCAACACTGTCTGGAAATTACTACAATCACTGGCAGTCAACGCTGTCTGGAAATCACTGATAAAATATGTCACATGCCAACATTGTCAGTCTAACAATATATTTAAGCGGAATGAGAAATATGAACATTGTCAGTCTTAAACACAATACACTTACGTTGAATGAGAAATAAACAGGCTTACATTGTCAGTCTTACAACACAATACACTTACAACACAATACACTTACGTTGTCAGTCTGACAACACAATACACTTACGTTGTCAGTCTGACAACACAATACACTTACGTTGTCAGTCTGACAACACAATACACTTACATTGATAGAGAAATAAAGAGGTTCACATTATCCGTCTGACAATGCAATATGCTTGCAACACAATACACTTACGTTGTCAGTCTGACAACACAATACACTTACGTTGTCAGTCTGACAACACAATACACTTAAGTTGTCAGTCTGACAACACAATACACTTACGTTGTCAGTCTGACAACACAATACACTTACATTGAATGAGAAATAAACAGGCTTACATTGTCAATCTTACAACACAATACACTTACAACACAATACACTTACAACACAATACACTTATGCTGAATGAGACCGGTTGAAATGTCTCCCAGAGGATTGATGTCATTGTACTAGGTATATGTACACCATAGCTCTCAACATAGCAGGACTCTGCTTGCCAAGAGTATTGCTGTATGCACGTAACTCTGTATCTCAGGCAATAATCCTCAGGGGCCTCACAAAGATGCACTTGTAATCAAATACATGACCCAATTCTAAACCAGCAGCCTCATGAACCGGAGGCAAGCAGTTTGAGCATAGATATCCATAAGGAGACACAATCTAAATAATAACATTTATAGTGGACACAAATCAAATAGACAGTTGTGTCAGGAAATCACTGATATGTTTACACTGCATCACAGCATTGTTGGTACAGTTGACTAGCTTGAACTTGAAAACATTCCCATCAAACATTGCTCTGTGACTGCAGCATTTCTGATATTTTTCGAGCACACAGATCTGCTGCCTGTTTAGCTTCAAAGCTGAGCATAGCAAAATTAAGGAAGCCATGGGGAAGGTCATCTACAATATGGATGTTAACTGGAACTTGTAGACTGCGCAGACGGCGGGCAAACATGACAGAATCATCAAGAAGTGGGTCAAGATGACATGCCTGTAGACAGGACAAATTTCATTTTTAATCATAAACATATACAATTTATTGCATGTGACAAGCAAATCTTCTTGCTTGCTTGCAGTTTGACACGTCTACACAGCTAGTCCTGTTTTCTTAATATAAGCTACTGTTCTTGTACTGTCCTCTGTATACCCATACAGCTATCTGTGTATATCCATCTCTATGGGTCTGTGTTCTTCTCTTAACTGGTTTAGTGTCTTGCAGGTTATGTTCAGAAGTCTGTGAAGCCGGCCCACATGGACACAGAGGTGATGGAACCAGTCTTAGTCTATTTAAGTGGCTGTTAAGTCTGTTGTGTCCTGTTCTGATGTGGAAGATAAAAATCAGATCTGTGAAGATAGTGGTCTTTTGGGTGGTCAACTTTCCTAATAGCTTTGATGATTGTCCTCTTTTCCTGGTAGGTGATTTCTTGGTCTTTGTGTTCCTGTGTTGCTCCATCTTTTGCCAGCATATCTGTTACTTCATGTCCTGGTATGCCACAGTGGAATGATATCTACTGTATTACTACCGTTCTTTGGATGCCTACCTCCCATTTGACTTCAGGTCTGGCAGTTTATCATTGGCAAAGGCTTGTAGGACAGACATTGTATCAGTAAGAAACACCACCTGTTGACATTGAATTGTATTTTGAATTATTTTCACAGCAATATTTAGAGCCTGCACTTCTGCAGAGTAGTTGGAGCAGAATATTCCAGTTTGTGGACATGTGGATTCATTTTCTTTTTCTTGATATTTTATGTACACGCCAGCACCTCCATTCTTCACTGCTCCGGTTGCTGATCCATCGGTATATACTTGTATCCATGCTTCTCTGGGGTAAATATCTTCAATCATGTTGCACACTATTTTTTCTTTTGGAGAGCATTCCGTTTTTTCATAGTGTAGTGGTTGTTTACTGTGGTTCTGATAGTATGATTTGGATATTGCTCCTACGGAACTGGGAAATGTGTTGGTGTTATTTCTGTTAGTTCTTCCTTATATTTTCTGTTTAGTTTTTTTGATCACTGAATAAAACTGCTCCTCTTCAGTTTTCCACTGGCTAGGTCACCGTATCTGACCCTCATTGGATGTGCTGGTATGCTGTTGTATTTTTCTGCATGGATCATGTTCTTAGTGTCCCGCCTGTGTGGTAAGGGGGTTGATGCCTGTAATTTTTTCCATTTCATTATGGGAGAGTTCTTCATGGTACCTGTGATAAGGTAAAGTGCTTGATTTTATACCTTGTCCAGAGCTTGTAGATGGGAATTGGCTGCTGAACTTCATGCTGTTGATCCATATTCTAGTACTGGTCTAGGAGCTGCATAGTGCAGTGGTTAGCTCACTGGCTTTGCATATGAGTGGTGCTGGGTTCATTCCCCAGTTGAGGCGGAAATGTTTTTCAGATCGGAATGGCTCCCGGGTCGACCCAGCCTTAAATGGGTACCGGATTAATCCGGGAAGTAAAGACTGCGAGGGAGAGGAGATGGCTACCACCTTCATTTGCAGAGCCACTGAAATGTGAGGTCGCTAACATCTCACACCCCTACGGCATTAATAAATGCTATGAGTTACTATACTTTACTTACTGGTCTAATTGCACTTCTATATACCTTCTTTAGGGTTGCCTCATTCTCTCCCCCCCCCCCCCTCCTCGTTTGTTCCTGCCAATTTCCTCAGAAAGGTAAAGTACTGGGTAAGTTTATTTCCTGCCTTTCTTCTATTTTCTAAATGTGAGACCCCCATATCAGTCTCTCATCTAGTGTAGTGCCCAAGCATACCAACTTGTCTTCTGTTTGGATACGTACAATTCCAAGTTTGATCTCTCCCGCTTTGTCCTGATTTGAGAGTGTGTTGAGGACTTTTCAGCATGGATCTTTACCATCCATTTTTCTGCCCATGCTGCTATGTTGTCGACTTTTGTATTTTCTTCTTGGTGATCTTGAGATGTTCTTCTACACACTACACCACCAAGTCATCAGCGTACATAGTAGCACCTTGTGATGTTCTTCTACACACTACACCACCAAGTCATCAGCGTACATAGTAGCACCTTGTGGTAGTTTGCATAATAGATCATTTATGAACACAAGGAAAAGAGTTGGAGACAGTACTGAGGATTGAGGAACTCCATGTTTCAGGAGAACTTGTTTGCTGTTGTGACCTTCCATATTGACTCTTGCTTTCCTATTGAGTAGGAAGGATCATACCCACTTACTCATGTTACTCCTAATTCCATTTCGTTGTAGTTTTATTATCAGTCCATCTTTCCAGACCTTGTCAAAAGCTTTTTGAAGATCAATTCATGGGGTGAAAATGTTCTTCTTTTCTTGAAATGCATCTGCTATAATCTGGGACACATTTTATGTGGTCTTCTGTTTTATTCATCATACGGGACATGTTCTTCTGTTTTATTCATCATACGGGACATGTTCTTCTGTTTTATTCATCATACGGGACATGTTCTTCTGTTTTATTCATGATATGGGACATGTTCTTCTGCTTTATTCATCATATGGGACATGTTCTTCTGCTTTATTCATCATATGGGACATGCTCTTCTATTTTATTCATCATACAGGACATGTTCTTGTTTTATTCATCATACGGGACATGTTCTTCTGTTTAATTCATCATACGGGACATATTCTTCTGTTTTATTCATCATAGACATGTTCTTCTGTTTTATTCATCATACGGGACATGTTCTTCTGTTTTATTCATCATACGGGACATGTTCTTCTGTTTTATTCATCATAGACATGTTCTTCTGTTTTATTCAACCTATGGGACATGTTCTTCTGTTTTATTCATCATACGGGACATATTCTTCTGTTTTATTCATCATACGGGACATATTCTTCTGTTTTATTCATCATAGACATGTTCTTCTGTTTTATTCAACCTATGGGACATGTTCTTCTGTTTTATTCATCATACGGGACATGTTCTTCCTTATGGATCTATTGAATTCTCCTCGGTCTTTAGAAAGTTGTCCCACCTCCTTTAGGGGCATGTGCAGGCATCCCTGTATGTCTTGAGAAAGTTGTACCACCTCCTTTAGGGACATGTGCAGGCATCCCTGTATGTCTTGAGAAAGTTGTCCCACCTCCTTTAGGGGCATGTGCAGGCATCCCTGTATGTCTTCAGAAGGTTGTACCACCTCCTTTAGGGGCATGTGCAGGCATCCCTGTATGTCTTCAGAAGGTTGTACCACCTCCTTTAGGGGCATGTGCAGGCATTCCTGTATGTCTTGAGAAAGTTGTACCACCTCCTTTAGGTACCTGTGCAGGCATTCCTGTATGTCCTCTGTCCACCGGCATCTTGGTTGGCCTTTACCTGTTATCTTCTATCATCTCCTCCAATATCACTCTCCCCATGCCGTCATGTCTCTTAACATGACCCAAAATATTACCTTTTTCTTTAATATGGTGTTCAGAAGCCAGCCTCTTGGACGCAGACTGTGCTTTTACACTCTCTAAATCCAGCTTGTTCTAGCACCAATAGCTTCTCTGATTCTAGGTACCATGTAAGTCTTCTGTTGACTATCCTTTCAATTGTCGTGCAGACACAACTGGTTAGGCTTATTGGTCTGTAGCTGTCAGGCTTCTGTTTGTCCTTGCCATTTTTTATAATAGGGCACAAGGATTGCTTCAAAAACTGAGACACTACAAGATATGTGGAAATATGTATAGATGGACGAAAACCTTTCTTCACAATAGAAGAGCCAGAGTACAAGTAAATGGCACAAAAAGTAGGAAGGTATTACTACACCATGGAGTGCCTCAGGGAGAAGTTCTATCGCCCAATTTTTTCCTCATATTGATCAATGATCTAATTGAAGAAATACCCTGTGGAACTGCAAGCTTTTTTTCAGTCACCCCATTGCTAGATTTTGGAATATTTCCTTCATTGGATGACTTGGCATACACTGAAACTTATTAGATACTGAATTAGATTAGGATTCTGCAAGCTTGTCTGCTGCTTGTTTGCCAGTGTTGAGTTTACCTGAATCTTCCAGTGTAATTGTTTATCACTGGGAGTTTATTGGCGTGGTTAGTTTCCACAGTTTCTCCAAGAAACTTGTTCTGATCCACAAGTAAAAGCATACCAGCATAAGAGAAGAGCCAAGGTATAATTAGATGGTCACAAGAGCAAGAAAGTCCTACTGCATCATGGAGTCCCCCAGGAAGGAATCATGTCACCCACACTTTTCAATGACCTAATTGCCGAACTACTACATTGGATCAAAGTGGCAATGTATGCTGATGACTGGTGATCTGGTACACGGAAGAACATAAGAACATTCATCAGTGGCCACTAAACAAATACAAAGAGCTATTGATGCCTTAACCTTATGGGCAAATAGATGGTGCAGCACTACACTATTTACCCTCTGACCAAAACAAAAAGCTGGTGATATCAAGATAGATGGAGAACTTTTGAAAGAAGACAACCCACATAACTCGGAATTACTTTTGTTGATAAGCTGACAAGGAAGCAATACATAAACAAAGCAACAACAAAAGCCAGGAGGAAGTTAGCTATCCTGAGAAAACTAAGTGAAACCACATGGGGAGCCAGTTGGAATTTACTCCGTAAAGTTTATCAGCAAGGCATAAGACCACACCTGGAATATGGTTCAGCTGCGTGGTGTCCTGCATCAAACACCACATTACAAGATCTAGATAAAGTGAAAAACCAGGCGCTTAGGATAATTCTGGGAGCAATGTAATCAACTCCCATAGTAAAGTGCAGAAAATGGGAAGAATGAAAAAACTTGGCAAACACAGAGACACAAAGGTGCTAATACAAGCAGAAAAGTTTCAGTGCATGCCAAGTCATCCAATGAAGGAAATATTCCAAAATCTAGCAATGGGGTGACTGAAAAGAAGCAGCTCTATCCACCAAGCTAAACGACTCCATAGACAACTTATAGACCTACCTGAAGTTGACAGCCCCTTACCAGTACCAGAACAAACTCCTTGGAATGAAAGGCATGGAATACCAATATACATTCAGACCCATGTGAAAAGAATATTAAATGAGGATGAACAGAACAGTTTACAGCGAAGGACAGTCACCCTCCGTTTCCTAGATGAGGAATATCCGCAAAACATATGGGTCAGAGTATACACAGATGGGTCAGCACAGAATTCAGTGAAAAATGGAGGTGCAGGTGTATATATAGAATATCCACACAAGCTTAGAGATATCAAAATACCAACAGGAAAATTCTGCAATAATTATGATGCAGAAATCCAGGCAATTATGGTGGCAACTGAAAAACAATTGAACACCAACCGTGGCCCACAGCCAGTGTTATTCCTGACAGATGCAAGGTCAGTGCTTCAAACTCTCCAGTCTGGAAAACTAACAGACTTGCAAAAACTACTTAATGAACTGTCTTACCAGTATAAGGTAACCATGCAGTGGATACCCTCTCACTGTGGAATACCAGGTAATGAAAAAGCAGACCAACTGGCTAAGGAAGGTGCTGCTGAAGACCAACCAGATATACCAATCACCTACCATCAGAAAAAACAGATGATCAAGTCAATAAGAAAGCCACAAACACCAACAAAAGATGACTATCACATTATGAACAGATCAGAACAAGTTGTAATTCTACGCCTCAGAACGGGACACAACCGACTCCACAGTCACATGTACACAAAATTCACGATAAGCCACATGGCCATGTGTACAGGCAGCACAGAGTACCAAACACATACTTCAAGAGTGTTCCGAGTATGAAATGCTGAGGCAGACATATTGGCCAGAGGAAACAACATTGGAATTAAAAGCACTATGTGCCACTGTATGAACTACAAAAGACAGTGAGTTTTATTCAGGAGACAGAATTACAGATATAGACATGTTTCAAGTGAACGAAAGAAGAAGAATTGGTGACACCGTACAGTCCTGGTGATTTTCTATCCTTTAATTTCCTTATAGATTTTTTAGTTTTACATGACATCTAGACAGTTTAGTGTTATTCTTATTAATCATTGTTGATTTCTTGATGAATATTTCTTTATCTACATGTATTGATGGTAACTGTGCTTTCCTTTCTGTAGGATTCTGCAAGCTTGTCTGCTGCTTGTTTGCCAGTCTTGAGTTTACCTGAATCTTCCAGTGTAATTGTTTATCACTGGGAGTTTATTGGCTTGGTTAGTTTCCACAGTTTCTCCCTTCCTTTTCAAAATTTAATTTTTGAGTTTTTTCCCTCCAGCTTCTTCTCTGTGTTTCTATCTTTTCTTTAGTGAACTTTGCCTCGGTTTTTTGTAGAGCGATGTGGTTCTATTGTGTGGTTGCTTCTCTGCCATATTAAGTACTTCAGCCAGTTCTTCCTGAAGTTTTTGGTCCAATATGGTACACAATTTTTCCTCTCTCCTCTTGGTATTGTCTCCTTAGCTGCTTGAAGTATTCCTTTATTAAATTTCCATGACAATTTTGTTGATGTCTATGCTTGTTACTTGTATGTCTTTTATGAGTAGGTTTGCTCTGTGTTTATATGTATATATATATATATATATATACTTTCTAGTAGTTCTATCTTGGCTTAGTTGGTCTTGTAATTATTATTTTCACTAGGCGATGATCACAGTCATGAAGTTGTTCACCCATTGTTCTTTCCACTATTCCAGCCAGTTCTGGGGTACAGAATGCCAGGTCTGAGGTTGAAGTGCTATGCCATCTTCTTGAGTAGAAAGTTGGTGGATACTGTGAATTATTCAGGAGAATTAGGTTGTTGCCATCTTGCCAAATTTCTATCTCTTCTTCTCCTCTTCAGTCTAAATTGTTATATCCCCAGTTTTGGGAGTGACTATTAAAGTCTTCCACTTCCTGTAGGTGTTTGTTGAGGATGTTAATACTGGTCTTGTTTAGTGGGATGTCATTTGGGCAGTAGAAGTTTAGTATGTGCAGTTCAAGGGAGCTGTTTTTTATGTGAATTATCTAGTAGTGAGCACTGTCTGGTATTCAGCACCTTCCTTGTGTGTTCTCATTTCTGTGGCATTGATGTTATTCATGAGCAGTGTTAGTATGCCATATTTCCTCTGATCTTTCCTGCCAACTCTAAAGCACTGGTACTTTGTATTATTAAGGTTATTTTTTCTTTGAGATGGGTTTCTTGTATGCAACAAATACTAATCTCTTTTTGGTACAGGTTTCATGTATGCAACAAATACTAATCTCTTTTTGGTACAGGTTTCATGTATGCAACAAATACTACCCGGTAATCTCTTTTTGGTACAGGTTTCATGTATGCAACAAATACTACCGGTAATCTCTTTCTGGTACAGGTTTCTTGTATGCAACAAATACTAATCTCTTTCTGGTACAGGTTTCATGTATGCAACAAATACTAATCTCTTTCTGGTACAGGTTTCATGTAAGCAACAAATACTAATCTCTTTCTGGTACAGGTTTCATGTATGCAACAAATACTACCGGTAATCTCTTTCTGGTACAGGTTTCTTGTATGCAACAAATACTAATCTCTTTCTGGTACAGGTTTCATGTATGCAACAAATACTAATCTCTTTCTGGTACAGGTTTCTTGTATACAACAAATACTAATCTCTTTCTGGTACAGGTTTCTTGTATACAACAAATACTAATCTCTTTCTGGTACAGGTTTCATGTATGCAACAAATACTAATCTCTTTTTGGTACAGGTTTCTTGTATGCAACAAATACTAATCTCTTTCTGGTACAGATTTCTTGTATGCAACAAATACTAATCTCTTTCTGGTACAGGTTTCTTGTATACAACAAATACTAATCTCTTTCTGGTACAGGTTTCATGTATGCAACAAATACTAATCTCTTTCTGGTACAAGATTTCATGTATGCTACAAATACTAATCTCTTTTTGGTACAGGTTTCATGTATGCAACAAATACTAATCTCTTTCTGGTACAGGTTTCATGTATGCAACAAATACTAATCTCTTTCAGGTACAGGTTTCATGTATGCAACAAATACTAATCTCTTTCTGGTACAAAGTGTTTTCTAGTTTGGTTTTTGTGTGAGTTAACTCCCTCTGCATTCCAGTGCATGATACTTACAGGGGTTGTCATCCTGTCTGGTTTGGTCAGTCGCTAACCTCTTCTGGCTCCACAAGGTAGATTATCTCCAGTAACTGGGGGTGGATTCAGTTGAGGTTCAGAATCTGGCACTGCTGCTGCCTGGGGTAACTTCACAGGGCAAGCACCATGACGATTAAAAATTTTTTTGTGTAGACATGTCAACTATTTGGGTTGCTGATGCGCCTCTCAACCTGATATCTCTGACTTCAGCAACTGTGCTTGCTTGGGCAGAACTGTCTTCCTGCTCGATATTTGGTAGTCCGGACCAATCTTAGTTTCCAGCCTCTGTTGGCTGGACTAAGCCCCCATCTCCACTTCAAGGAGTTGACATTGATGGGACAAGCACATGAGATGGGACAAGCATATGAGATATATTCTGAAATTTATTGCATGTGACAAGCACATAAGATGGGACAAGCACATAAGATGGGACAAGCACATAAGATGGGACAAGCACATGAGATGGGACAAGCACATAAGATGGGACAAGCACATGAGATGGGACAAGCATATGAGATATATTCTGAAATTTATTGCATGTGACAAGCACATAAGATGGGACAAGCACATGAGATGGGACAAGCACATGAGATGGGACAAGCACATGAGATGGGACAAGCACATGAGATGGGACAAGCACATGAGATGGGACAAGCACATGAGATGGGACAAGCACATGAGATGGGACAAGCACATGAGATGGGACAAGCACATGAGATGGGACAAGCACATGAGATGGGACAAGCACATGAGATGGGACAAGCACATAATATGGGACAAGCACATGAGATGGGACAAGCACATAAGATGGGACAAGCATATGAGATGGGACAAGCACATAAGATGGGACAAGCACATGAGATGGGACAAGCACATAAGATGGGACAAGCACATGAGATGGGACAAGCACATAAGATGGGACAAGCACATGAGATGGGACAAGCACATAAGATGGGACAAGCACATAAGATGGGACAAGCACATAAGATGGGACAAGCACATGAGATGGGACAAGCACATAAGATGGGACAAGCACATGAGATGGGACAAGCACATAAGATGGGACAAGCACATGAGATGGGACAAGCACATAAGATGGGACAAGCACATAAGATGGGACAAGCACATGAGATGGGACAAGCACATAAGATGGGACAAGCACATGAGATGTTAAATTCTGAAAATTATGGAGACTGTTCAATAAATTTCTGGATTGATTCTGTGGCAGGAAAACCTTTCCATTTACAGGCTAGTTGGTTTTATCTCCTATCACTGAAGGAAATAGACTTACAGACTAGTTGGATCTAGCGCCTGTCACTGAAGGAAATAGACAATAGACGTACAGACTAGTTGGCTCTATCTCCTGTCATTGAAGGAAATAGACAATAGACTAGTTGGTTCTATTTTCTGTCACAGAAGGAAATAGATTTACACACTAGTTGGTTCTAGTTCCTGTCAATGAAGGAAATAGATAATAGACTTAAGACTAGTTGGCTCTATCTCCTGTCATTGAAGGAAATAGATAATAGACTTACAGACTAGTTGGTTCTATCTCCTGTCACTGAAGGAAATAGATAATAGACTTACAGACTAGTTGGTTCTATCTCCTGTCAATGAAGGAAATAGATAATAGACTTAAGACTAGTTGGTTCTAGCTCCTGTCAATGAAGGAAATAGATAATAGACTTAAGACTTGTTGGTTCTATCTCCTGTCAAAGAAGGAAATAGATAATAGACTTACAGACTAGTTGGCTCTATCTCCTGTCATTGAAGGAAATAGATAATAGACTTACAGACTAGTTGGTTCTATCTCCTGTCACTGAAGGAAATAGATAATAGACTTACAGACTAGTTGGTTCTATCTCCTGTCAATGAAGGAAATAGATAATAGACTTACAGACTAGTTGGTTCTATCTCCTGTCAATGAAGGAAATAGATAATAGACTTACAGACTAGTTGGTTCTATCTCCTGTCATTGAAGGAAATAGATAATAGACTTACAGACTAGTTGGTTCTATCTCCTGTCAATGAAGGAAATAGATAATAGACTTAAGACTAGTTGGCTCTATCTCCTGTCATTGAAGGAAATAGATAATAGACTTACAGACTAGTTGGTTCTATCTCCTGTCATTGAAGGAAATAGATAATAGACTTACAGACTAGTTGGTTCTATTTTCTGTCACAGAAGGAAATAGATTTACACACTAGTTGGTTCTAGTTCCTGTCAATGAAGGAAATAGACTTATAGAGTAGATGGTTCTATCTCCTTCAAAGTAGTTCCACTGTGATCTTATACAATTTTTCCAGCGTTCTACTGCTGAAGGAAGTACTGGAGGTCTGTACATTATGGAATAGCCCTCCTTGTTCTGATCACATTGCCTTAAATTATTGTCATTGTATGGATAACCTGTCATTCTTATGTTGTGAAAAAAAACAAGAAAAACGTCACACAGAAGAAAAAATCCATTAAGTAAGGCAGTTGTTAGAACAATGGAATATTGTGTATTGTCAGAAATGTGTTCATAGTGGCAGACCTGTGTCCAGGAGTATTGTCATCATACAAAATATCATTGTGTGTTTGCCACATCTCAGAGTGATGTCTGTGAACAGCATCATTGAGATGTTATGGGATGTTTTGTAGAATTCAACACTCACATACTATCCCTCTAAGATGTATTCAAGATGAATCAACATACTATCCCTCTAAGGATGTATTGAAGATGAACCAACACATCAACATACTATCCCTCTAAGGATGTATTCAAGATGAACCAACACATCAACATCATGCAATCAACATAGTCTTGGCATTAGATTTGACATGTCATATTTGCTGAAGGAGATGATATTGCTACTGGGAAGACTGATTTCCTATTCTTGTCTGTACTCCCCAGGTTTCATCAATTAACAACAGATCATCATTCTGTGTCAGAACACAAGTTTCACTGTCACCCATCTCATACACATTGATATTCCAAAATCCTTAAGAACCTCTCTGATAGTTTGATGTCTGTCAGACCAAATGATTTCTTTCACACGCATGCCCCGATCTTCTTGGTGCGGGATGCCCCGAGATCTTCTTGGTGCGGGATGCCCCGAGATCTTCTTGGTGCGGGATGCCCCGAGATCTTCTTGGTGCGGGATGCCCCGAGATCTTCTTGGTGCGGGATGCCCCGAGATCTTCTTGGTGCGGGTGTTAGATGTAGATCATCTTAAAACAATCTGTCTCCAGTGTTGAAATAAAAATATCACAACAGATGATGTACATCTACTTAGACAGGACTCTCTGAAAGTTCACTGACAGAAAGTTTCACAACCAGATTTTCCAAGCTGAAAGCACAAAACAATGCATATGCAGACACTGTTACAAATTAAATGGGATGTCACAGTCAACTTTACCTTGAAAACCTCCGTACATGTCTCTCTTGTGTGATTTGTATGTGGCTAGTAACAGTGATGTCCTATCTCAGCCCAACAACACATCACTATGAAACTTGAAAGCTGGCATCAAACTACAATGACTGACAGACTGGTAAGATAGCAATCAGTTGTCAGCACATGTTGACTTTATTCTATAGCTGACAGTCACTACTGTGTGTTCATGAACAAAAATGCAGGTAAAATTTGACAGCACAGTCAAATCTTTTGCAAAAAAAAAACAAGCTGCATTTTTTTGTCATTGAAATATACATAGTAGTAGATGTCCATGTTACACAACTTCACATATGACTTACCACAATAGAAATCATGGGTAGTCCCCTCAAAAGCTCATCAGGGGCTAGCAATGGTGACATGTAAGGATTGTTGACAACAGGTGCTTTCCTCAGATTATGTAGTGGACTATGTACACTCAAGTTCTGCTGATCAAATTCTGATAGTACAAAGCCAGTCTGTAAGAGAACATTATCATAGTTTCCAGAAAGTTCAACTTGGTTATTTATTCTTAGGACACAGGAGGAAGAAAATAGGGATTAGTGAGAGAGGCCTAATATGACTTCTGCTTGCATTTATCTGAATGTACAGTCTCTTATATCAAGCTGACTGTGTTTCCAGTAATTAGCGTATAGCAACCCAGAGAAATAGAATGCATACTTCCTCTTGCACATGGCCATTTTTAACTTCTGGTTTTTCTGTAAGTGTTTGCTTTTTTGGCATAACTTTTTTTTGAGCTATTGATTTCAAATTCTGATACAACAGAGATAAGAGGATACTGGATATGGTTTGGAGGTGTTGTTTGCTTGTGTGTGTCAGTATTATGTTGTGGACAACCAACATGGACAGTGTAGACAAACACACAAAGGACTTTCCATTATAAGGTCATCCATAGGCCTATCTGTAGAAAACATGGCTCCTCAAATTCCTCATCATAAATGACAGCATTTACATGACTATTAAGTATTATCCTCATCTTCCTGAACCCCCATACATTGATCACTGAAGTTAGGTCCATACAGTATGGCTAGCAAATGTGAAGAAGTCAAATAAATTCTGACTGGGTATTTATATCACAGCGAAAAATTCAGGGACAATCACTCTAGAACATTGTTATTATAAGAGCACGATGGGAAATGAACATGGAATGTTGTTGTCCATGACTAAAATGGCTAACCCAATGGCGACATATTTTGACATCGGTGTCTATGGAAAGAGTAAACATGTTGAAAAATGTCAATATTGGGCTGCTACAGGTTGGATCTTCTTGAGGTAGAAGGTTTGGCACCATCCATGCATATATATTTGTCACAGTGCAGGTACTATTATTTGATCAAATATAGGTATATATTCCAACAGTGTTGGTGGATTGTCAGTGTGGCAACTGGGGCTAGTTCCGAGTGTATAAAATAGGACCACTGTCTTCTTTCCAGGCATGTTATAGGAGTCAACTAAGGAGAGTTGGGGGAAGCTGACAACCCTTCACCTGTGAAAAATTACTGTCATTTTATGTTTTGGCTCATTTTACAACCTTTCTATTGTATTACTTCTTCATCCACTTCACAACAGGTTAGCGTAGGAGTGACATAGGCTAAGGGAGTAAACTCCTACATACAATCTGAAGGGAACACATTAAGAGGCAGTTGATGATCCTTAAATGATCTTCTGGCATCACTGCAGTTCTGCTTGTTTTCAAGCATTGCCTTTCCCTTGCAACATTAACTGAGATGGGGGTTAGTGCAACAACATTAGCTGAGATGGGGGTTAGTGCAACAACATTAGCTGAGATGGGGGTTAGTGCAACAACATTAGCTGAGATGGGGGTTAGTGCAACAACATTAGCTGAGATGGGGGTTAGTGCAACAACATTAGCTGAGATGGGGGTTAGTGCAACAACATTAGCTGATATGGGGGTTAGTGCAACATTAGCTGAGATGGGGGTTAGTGCAACAACATTAGCTGAGATGGGGGTTAGTGCAACAACATTAGCTGAGATGGGGGTTAGTGCAACAACATTAGCTGATATGGGGGTTAGTGCAACATTAGCTGAGATGGGGGTTAGTGCAACAACATTAGCTGAGATGGGGGTTAGTGCAACAACATTAGCTGAGATGGGGGTTAGTGCAACAACATTAGCTGAGATGGGGGTTAGTGCAACAACATTAGCTGAGATGGGGGGTTAGTGCTACAACATTAGCTGAGTTGGGGGGTTAGTGCAACAACATTAGCTGAGATGGGGGTTAGTGCAACATTAGCTTAGATGGGGGTTAGTGCAACACATTAGCTGAGATGGGAGGTTAGTGCAACAACATTAGCTGAGATGGAGGGGGGGTTAGTGCAACAACATTAGCTGAGATGGGGGTTAGTGCAACAACATTAGCTGAGATGGGGGTTAGTGCAACAACATTAGCTGAGATGGGGGTTAATGCAACAACATTAGCTGTGATGGAGGTTAGTGCAACAACATTAACTGAGATGGGGGATTAGTGCAACAACATTAGCTGATATGGGGGTTAGTGCAACATTAACTGAGATGGGGGTTAATGCAACAACATTAGCTGATATGGGGGTTAGTGCAACAACATTAGCTGAGATGGGGGTTAGTGCAACAACATTAGCTGAGATGGGGGTTAGTGCAACAACATTAACTGAGATGGGGGGTTAGTGCTACAACATTAGCTGAGTTGGGGGGTTAGTGCAACAACATTAGCTGAGATGGGGGTTAGTGCAACATTAGCTTAGATGGGGGTTAGTGCAACACATTAGCTGAGATGGGAGGTTAGTGCAACAACATTAGCTGAGATGGGGGGGGGTTAGTGCAACAACATTAGCTGAGATGGGGGTTAGTGCAACAACATTAGCTGAGATGGGGGTTAATGCAACAACATTAGCTGTGATGGAGGTTAGTGCAACAACATTAACTGAGATGGGGGATTAGTGCAACAACATTAGCTGATATGGGGGTTAGTGCAACATTAACTGAGATGGGGGTTAATGCAACAACATTAGCTGATATGGGGGTTAGTGCAACATTAGCTGAGATGGGGGTTAGTGCAACAACATTAGCTGAGATGGGGGTTAGTGCAACAACATTAGCTGAGATGGGGGTTAGTGCAACAACATTAGCTGAGATGGGGGTTAGTGCAACAACATTAGCTGAGATGGGGGGGGGGTTAGTGCAACAACATTAGCTGAGATGGAGGTTAGTGCAACACCATTAGCTGAGATGGGGGGTTAGTGCAACAACATTAGCTGGGATGGGGGTTAGTGCAACAACATAAGCTGAGATGGAGGTTAGTGCAACAACATTAGCTGAGATGGGGGTTAGTGCAACAACATAAGCTGAGATGGGGGTTAGTGCAACAACATTAGCTGAGATGGGGGTTAGTGCAACAACATTAGCTGAGATGGGGGTTAGTGCAACAACATAAGCTGAGATAGGGGTTAGTGCAACAACATTAGCTGAGATGGGGGTTAGTGCAACAACATTAGCTGAGATGGAGGTTAGTGCAACAACATTAGCTGAGATGGAGGTTTGTGCAACATTAGCTGAGATGAGGCTTAGTGCAACAACATTAGCTGAGATGGGGGTTAGTGCAACAACATTAGCTGAGATGGGGGTTAGTGCAACAACATTAGCTGAGATGGGTTTAGTGCAACAACATTAGCTGAGATGGGGGGTTAGTGCAACAACATTAGCTGAGATGGGGGTTAGTGCAACAACATTAGCTGAGATGGGGGTTAGTGCAACAACATTAGCTGAGATGGAGGTTAGTGCAACAACATTAGCTGAGATGGAGGTTAGTGCAACAACATTAGCTGAGATGGAGGTTAGTGCAACACCATTAGCTGAGATGGGGGGTTAGTGCAACAACATTAGCTGAGATGGGGGGTTAGTGCAACAACATTAGCTGAGATGGGGGTTAGTGCAACAACATAAGCTGAGATGGGGGTTAGTGCAACAACATAAGCTGAGATGGAGGTTAGTGCAACAACATTAGCTGAAATGGAGGTTAGTGCAACAACATTAGCTGAGATGGGGGTTAGTGCAACAACATTAGCTGAGATGGGGGTTAGTGCAACAACATTAGCTGAGATGGAGGTTAGTGCAACAACATTAGCTGAGGTGGGGGTTAGTGCAACATTAGCTGAGATGGAGGTTAGTGCAACAACATTAGCTGAGATGGGTTTAGTGCAACAACATTAGCTGAGATGGGGGGGGGTGTTAGTGCAACAACATTAGCTGAGATGGGGGGTTAGTGCAACAACATTAGCTGAGATGGAGGTTAGTGCAACAACATTAGCTGAGATGGAGGTTAGTGCAACAACATTAGCTGAGATGGATGTTAGTGCAACAACATTAGCTGAGATGGGGGGTTAGTGCAACAACATTAGCTGAGATGGGGGGTTAGTGCAACAACATTAACTGAGATGGAGGTTAGTGCAACAACATTAGCTGAGATGGGGGGTTAGTGCAAGAACATTAGCTGAGATGGAGGTTAGTGCAACAACATTAGCTGAGATTTGGGTTAGTGCAACAACATTAGCTGAGATGGAGGTTAGTGCAACAACATTAGCTGAGATGGGGGGTTAGTGCAACAACATTAACTGAGATGGAGGTTAGTGCAACAATATTAGCTGAGATGGGGGGTTAGTGCAACAACATTAGCTGAGATGGGGGTTAGTGCAACAACATTAGCTGAGATGGAGGTTTGTGCAACATTAGCTGAGATGAGGGTTAGTGCAACAACATTAGCTGAGATGGGGGTTAGTGCAACAACATTAGCTGAGATGGGGGTTAGTGCAACATTAGCTGAGATGGGGGTTAGTGCAACATTAGCTGAGATGGGGGTTAGTGCAACAACATTAGCTGAGATGTAATCACATCAAGTAGTACCAACATTACTAAAACATCTACCACATCAAGTAGTACCAACATTACTAAAACATCTACCACATCAACTAGTACCAACATTACTAAAACATCTACCACATCAACTAGTACCAACATTACTAAAACATCTACCACATCAAGTAGTACCAACATTACTAAAACATCTACCACATCAACTAGTACCAACATTACTAAAACATCTACCACATCAACTAGTACCAACATTACTAAAACATCTACCACATCAAGTAGTACCAACATTACTAAAACATCTACCACATCATGTAGTACCACATTTACTAAAAAAATCAAGTAGTACCATCAACACTAAAACAGCTACCACATGAATACAAAAACATTAAAAACATACAAACAAAAAGTAACAGACATCTAACCTTGAGCCCATCTTGAGGTGTCATTGTGGAAGGTCCTGCTCTGGATTGACATATTTCTTCTATATTCAAACTAAACTGAGGAGTCAGCAAAGGCAAAGATCCGTGTCTCAGAAATCCCTCAGACCTGGAGACAGTGGGTGATGATGGCAAACTAGACTGACATTTGTGTGTAGGTGATGATAGTATTAACAAGTCAGTCTGAACTTGCCATTTTTCTGATGTCAAGCTTGGATGACAAATTGAGCAAGGTTTGTCTTGGTTGACAGATTTTGAAAGAGATGGTCTGACTGTCATATCAAGGTTTAGAAGCTGTGCTTTCACTGGATGTTTGTATTCACTATCAGAGCTTTTCATGTCGCACATTTTAGACTCAGTGTCTGTCACTGGAACCTCTTCACGTAGCAATTGTCGACCAAATACACCATTCTCATTTACTGTGTAGTCAGATTTCTCATTGTCGAATCTGTGGCTACTATGTTCCTCATTGTAAACTATGTGGCTACTCTGTTCATCATTGAGGACTCTGTGGCAACCCTGTTCCTCATTGTTGGCTCTGTGGCTACCCTGTTCCTCATTGTTGGCTCTGTGGCTACCCTGTTCCTCATTGTTGGCTCTGTGGCTACCCTGTTCCTCATTGTTGGCTCTGTGGCTACCCTGTTCCTCATTGTTGGCTCTGTGGCTACCCTGTTCCTCATTGTTGACTCTGCGACTAGTCTGCTGCTCATTGTCAACTCTGTGGCTACTTCTTTCGTCATTATTCCTTATGCTGTTGTGTTTCCCAACTCCCACTATGCAACTAACATTAGCTTCATCAGCAACATTATGGCTATTAATGTCTTCATCAACAACATTATGGCTATTAATGTCTTCATCAACAACATTATGGCTATTAATGTCTTCATCAACAACATTATGGCTAGTATAGTCTTCATCAGCAACATTATGGCTATTAATGTCTTCATCAGCAACATTATGGATATTAATGTCTTCAGCAACATTATGGCTATTATAGTCTTCAGCAGCAACATTATGGCGGCTACTGTGGTCATTTTCAGCCACATGGTGACTTGAGATATCTATATGCTTTAGTGGCAGCAAATCTATCTTGTTGAAGGATTGATAAGTCTCTTGTACACTGTGTTGGTAATTTATCACTGCCCCTGTATTGTCTAGATATTCTGCTACAGGTGAATGAGTATCTGTTTCGAGAGCATCTTCCAGTAAATGTTTATTCTCCTCAGGTAAATCTGGAAACATGAACACAGTTCCACTCATGATATTATCAACTGCAAAAATAGTTACACAACTCTCTGAACACAACAGTTGCTGGTCACAAGCATCATGTGTAAACGTTGTGAATTTGTTTGTGTGTAGCTGGATCTCATTAACTGTGCTTAGCTGGATGCCATCCACTGTGTCTAAACTGGGGTCTCTGAGTGTGCCTAAATAACCATTCACTGTGTCTAGACTGGGGTCTCTGATTGTGCCTAAATAATTATCCACTGTGTCTAGACTGGGGTCTCTGATTGTGTCTTGACTTATGTCTTTCATTTTGTCTAGATTGTAGTCATTGGGTGTGTTATAACATTCTAATTTATGACTTGAAGATAATGTATCTGGTGGAGAGTCACTGAGATTCAATTCACAAGCAGACTTAAATTGGTTGCCCCTGCTGTCTACGAGTACCCTGGTGGATTGTGAACTAACTAGGTCTTGGTTGTCAACTAAGGAAATACATACGGTACTTTCTTGTTTAGTAGTTGTAGAATCATGTGTATGATGAATGTATGAATTATTGGACACAGAGGCTGACTCCCCCAGCGATTTTCCTATTGGCATGACTTGTTCAAATGGTGACGACTGAGCTGTGTCAAAGTCCTGTGAGGAGAAAGTACAGGAGGTGGAAAATGATGAAGGTGTAACCATGGCACCATCAGAGATTGAAGAAACATCATCTACCGGGCTGATGATAATGCTGTCATCTTCTAAGCTGATCAAATTGCTACCATCTACTAAAACATCCAAGGTTTGCTGTCCATGACAACCTTCTGTCACAAGTGAGCAGTTATCATGGCAGAAGGCACACTTTTCTTGCTGAATGCCAGCATTAGACTTGGAATGATACGCTGAAATAGAATTCTGAATATTTGAATAAGAAGCTGAATTGCTATCATCAGAGTCGTCAAGGGGACAAGACTTGTTTCGTTCAGTGCTGGCATTTGTCATGTCATCTGGCAAGCCTGAAAGTTCAATGACTCCCTTCACACAATGTTTACAGTTGAACAAATCAGCAGAGACGATGGAGGCATTTGTAAGATGATGTAAACATTTGTCTGTACCAACCAAGTCATTTCTGCTTGGAACATCTTTGGTTAAAACATCTCTGGTTGAAACTGGAATATATGATGATACTTTGTTCAACATATTTTGAGCTCCTTCAACAACCATTCTTGCACGTTTCTGAAACATTCCCAAATGTGACAGCGCTGGCATGGGTATAGATCGGACCCAAACTTCATTTCTGTTGACATTTGCATTTTCTTCCAGCCTGGCCCCCATTTGAGAGAGATCATTGCTCCGATGCTCTTGGTTATTTTCTTCAGAAACAACATCATGAGTGTTTGAAGGAAAGGCAAAACTGCCATCATTTTCTAGTTGAGAAAATATCTCACTCTCTGACTTGACTTTTCTGAAGGACTGATCTGAGCGCACAGTGGGACTGATCTCAATGGCAGTGTCTTGAGTAGTTGTCAGATCAACAATGTTTGTTTTGTCTTGTAAAAGTTCCTGGGCAGACTTTGCTGATCTCATTGAGTCTTTCTCTTGTTGGTCCTTAGAAATAATAATCCATTCATTATCCATGGTTTCATCAGACTTCATCTGGATTGTAGTCAGACTCTGCTGTGAGTGCACATCATCCACATGAGGTGAAGCCATGGGTTGTTGCTCATTTATACCAGCATACGCTGAACAGAATGAAAGAAAACATCACAAGGTTGTTATGTCACATCATATTTTATTTATATTTTCTCGTTATTTGCAAATTAGCATTTATATCATTTATAGATATTAGCAATACTATCTGGATAGTAGATTACTATCCGTATGTTTTATCACCTGAGTAAATTACTGTCTGTATATCTTATCACTTGAGTAATTTACTATATAATCTCTTATCACTTGAGTAAATTACTGTCTGTATATCTTATCACTTGAGTAAATTACTATATACAGTAGAACCCCGATATATCGAAGTTCTCGGGGAAATTGAATTAATTCGATATATCCGAGGTTCGATATAACCGTTTTTTATTAAATGCAATGCTCTAAGAACTTGCAATGTCAAGCCGACTTCACGAGTTATGAAGCGCGCTTCACGAAGCTGTGAGCTAGGCCTACTATACATTTCTTTTTAAACACGAGATAAAAAGTTGTTTTTAAAGTTAAATAATAAAAATTGGCAGTACATTTACATAATTTGAAAACGTGGCTTTACTGGGTTGACACTCCTGCCTGATTTCTTTGCCGAGGTGGCCAAACACATTACCGAACTGAATTACATGACCTTACAGCAGCGTCATAGTAGCAGTCCCATAAAGATTATCATTTGGCCAAATGACGAGATTTTGGTTTGTTGTACGGCCTGTAAATACAGTTTGGCAATGTCCAACATGTGGGCCGCGGACCTGATATTCTTTGACATGATAGGTCAGCAAATCTTTGTCTGTTTCGGACTTCGATATACACGTCGATTCATTACCA
Organism: Meghimatium bilineatum; assembly: GCA_034231615.1. Lineage (NCBI taxonomy): Eukaryota > Metazoa > Mollusca > Gastropoda > Stylommatophora > Philomycidae > Meghimatium > Meghimatium bilineatum. The sequence continues at coordinate 75,255,599 of CM067304.1, read as the reverse complement.
AAAGGCCACCGTGGAACTTCGCTATAAGCGAAATGGTGCAAACCCGACTTCGCTATATCCGTAATTTATTAGAGGGATTAATGTTACCTATTGCGCGGACTATTTAAAATATTCGCAATAACCGAATGTTCGAAATATGCGAGTTCGATATATCGGGGTTCTACTGTAGATATCTTATTACTTGAGTAAATTACTATCTGGATCTCTTATCACTTGAGTAAATTACTGTCTGTATATCTTATCACTTGAGTAAATTACTATATAGATATCTTATTACTTGAGTAAATTACTATCTGGATCTCTTATCACTTGAGTAAATTACTGTCTGTATATCTTATCACTTGAGTAAATTACTATATAGATATCTTATTACTTGAGTAAATTACTATCTGGATCTCTTATCACTTGAGTAAATTACTGTCTGGATATCTTATCACTTGAGTAATTTACTATATAGATCTCTTATCACTTGAGTAAATTACTGTCTGGATCTCTTATCACTTGAGTAAATTACTGTCTGGATATCTTATCACTTGAGTAATTTACTATATAGATCTCTTATCACTTGAGTAAATTACTATCTGGATCTCTTATCACTTTAGTAAATTACTATCTGTATATCTTATCACTTGAGTAAATTACTGTCTGGATATCTTATCACTTGAGTAAATTACTATCTGTATATCTTATCACTTGAGTAAATTACTATCTGTATATCTCTTATCACTTGAGTAAATTACTATCTGGATCTCTTGATGATGTTCGTCCGTCGTGATCGACGATGACCAAAAACTCAACCATAATAATAATACCGGTAACAATAAATAATAAAAATAATAAAAGTTAATAGTGCGTTTTTAAATGACTAGCAAGTCCAATGCGCACACAAAATGTTCTTTTACAGAATTGACAACAATAGAAGGTATCTGTGTGAGGTTGAGATGTTTTTTTCTTTTTTTACGTGTCCGCTTCTGTCTTGCAGTATCTTGTCTGAATTCTTCCGCCGCTAGTGCTCCCGTTCTAATGCTGTAACGCCATGCTGTTCTATCCTGAGCGAGGCTCTCCCAAGCGCCTACGTCAATGTTAAGATGTTTCAAGGATGACTTGAGCGTGTCTTTGAAGCGCTTTTTCTGTCCACCAGCTTTTCGAAATCCTGCCTTGAGTTCTCCATAATATATTTGTTTTGCCAAACGCGAGTTCTCCATACGCACAAGATGGCATGCCCAGCGTGCTTGCACCTTCATAAGTATTGTGTGGATGCTTATTGAGGTTGATTTTTCCAAGACCTCATAGTCTGGTACTTTGTCTCACCAACGGATGTTTAGTAATTTACGTAGGCAGGTAAGATGGAAATGATTTAATTTTCTTGCATGTCTAGCATACACTGTCCATGTTTCGCAGGCGTATAGTAGGGTTGGTATAACTGCAGCATGATATACTTGTAGTTTGGTGGTTGTTCTTATACTTCTTCTGTCCCATACATTGTTGCGTAATCTGCCAAATACAGCACTAGATTTTGCCAGTCTATTGTTAATTTCCACATCAATGTTGACATCGCGAGAGAGAGTGGTTCCAAGGTAAGTAAAATTGTCGACTACCTGCAGTTTTTCCTGATTGACGATGATGGAAGTAGCAGTATGTTGGCTATTTGATGTTGCTTGGTGCATGACTTCTGTTTTTTTGGTGTTAATAGTGAGACCAAAGTTGTTGCAGGCCTGTGAGAAGCGGTCTATGGTATCTGTATATCTTACCACTTGAGTAAATTACTGTCTGGATATCTTATCACTTGAGTAAATTACTATCTGTATATCTTATCACTTGAGTAATTTACTATATGTATATCTTATCAATTGAGTAATTTACTATCTGGATCTCTTATCACTTGAGTAAATTACTATATAGATATCTTATCACTTGAGTAAATTAATATCTGTATATCTTATCACTTGAGTAAATTACTATATATATCTCTTATCACTTGAGTAAATTACTGTCTGGATCTCTTATCACTTGAGTAAATTACTGTCTGGATCTCTTATCACTTGAGTAATTTACTATATATATCTCTTATCACTTGAGTAAATTACTGTCTGGATCTCTTATCACTTGAGTAAATTACTGTCTGGATCTCTTATCACTTGAGTAATTTACTATATATATATCTTATTACTTGAGTAATTTACTATATATATCTCTTATCACTTGAGTAAATTACTGTCTGGATCTCTTATCACTTGAGTAATTTACTATATATATATCTTATTACTTGAGTAATTTACTATATATATCTCTTATCACTTGAGTAATTTACTATATATATATCTTATCACTTGAGTAAATTACTGTCTGGATCTCTTATCACTTGAGTAAATTACTATATAGATCTCTTATTACTTGAGTAAATTACTATCTGTATGTTTATCACCTGAGTTCTACACGCATGGTTTGCATCTGTGGGTCTCACCAATGGCCCATTAGACAAACCACCCATGCAACAGAAAAACCTAAGGAGATGACATGCCGTTATATTGAGGTTATCTATTATAGAAGCTTCATGGCATGTCATCTATACAATTATGCCTCTCATACTTTTAACTTTTAATTTTTTGTTACAGTGTATTTTATGCCATGTTGTTTTCTTTTTCTTTTTTTGTTTATGCATGCACCCTCTGTGGTTGGGAGAGAGCCAGAGATTTGCTGCGCAGCGGTGGGGAGGAGGAAACTGACAGCACTGTTTTTCCAATGGTTGAGGCCCATCATAGAGGCACACTGACTCAGGATGTGACAATCCTTTTGACTTGAACATTTGGTTGCATGCCTGGAGCAATAGAGAAGTTTAGCATAACCAGCAGTCAATTGGTGGTGGGGAATGAGCAGTGAACCCTATCTTGGCTGCAGTGGCTTGGAGCAGTTCATAGGTTGAAACCTACCTTTCTAGTAGTGTGATAGTTTTTCTCTGGCTCTGGCCCGGGGTGGGATGAAAATCCACAGACTCCCCAAGATTTTCATAAAACAAAGTCTTCACTTAATATTCTACAACTGAACATCTGTGGAATACGAAACAAAAAACTAGAGCTCGCTAATTTATTACATGCTCATAAGATACATGTGGCCCTCTTACAGGAGACTATACACAAAGACACTGACCCATATCTGTCAGGATATACCAGCTATGCCTGTAAGTGTACCAACTGCCGTGGCATAATTACTTATATCAGGAATGACATTCAGGGACAAGTCACCCAACTAACAGCCAATCCCACAGACATGCAGAAGGTGACCATCTGGCACACTGGAGGAAAATACACAATCTACAACATATACAGCCCACCTTAGACAACATGCAATTTACTGGAAATCCATACAACACAATTTATCAAAACAATACTTGCTGGTGACTTTAATGGTCACTCACCCCATTGGGGTTACGAGAACCACAATAAGACAGGAAGATATATAGAAGAACTCTGTGAAACAACAAACCTGTCTATCCTTCAAGATGAAAAGTCTGTACCAACACTTTTGCACAGGAGCCATCTATCTCTCAGTCGACCTGACTTGACTATCTGTTCATCTGATATAATAGACTCTTGCTCTCTAGAAATACCTGATGACATTGGAAGTGACCACAGACCAATCCTCACCACCATATCTACACCCAACAAAGCATATTTCAAACAGAAAAATCGCTGGAATTTTGGCAAGGCAGATTGGAAACTATTCCAAGAAACATCTGATTTCCTGCTAGGTAAAATCAAAAGCAATGACATAGAAACATTTACTGCAGAGGTGACAAAAGCTATTCTCAATTCAGCATCACAAAGCATCCCAAGGAGCAGTAGGAAATCATACAAAGAAATCAACAAAGAAATGCAAGCTGGAATCATCAATAGGAAAAAAAAGCAAGAGAAGCCCTTGAGATCTCGTTTTCACAAGAAGCCAAAATCCTGTACAATAAAACATGTACCAAAGTAAAACTAATAGTGAAGAAGGCCAAACATGATAAATGGGCAAAAACATGAGCAAATTTAGATCTAAGGAAAAATGGCAGAAAGGCTTGGGGGCTGGTCAATAATTTGTCTGGGAAAAGAAGAAGAACAAACGATAAACCTGTGATGGATGGAAACAGAACAATCACCACAGATCAGAAAAAGGCAGAACACTTTAACCACTTTTTTGCTAGTGTGAACAGAGTAGGGAAGCTGTCCGAGGCTGACAAGAAGCGTCTGTACCTACTGAAGCAGCAAGAAAAAGTCCAAACCTCTGGCTCAACCATATTTGAAGATGACTTCAGTATGCAGGAACTCCAACAATGGCTCAAGAAACTAAAGCCAAGAAAGTCTCCTGGACCAGATAAAATTTATAATGAAATGTTAACACACATGGGCACATCAGGGAAAGAAGTACTCCTTACACTAATAAATATGACCTGGAGAAATGGAAAACTGCCTAAACATTGGAGAAAAGCTCACATCTTTCCCATCCTGAAAAGTAACAAACCTCCAGATGAACCCAAAAGCTACCGCCCCATATCCCTAACATCATGTCTTGGGAAAATGGCAGAAAGAATGGTTAACGCACGACTTTACTGGTTCCTCGAGAGCTCAAACATCCTCTGCCATGAACAGGCTGGCTTCAGAAAAGGCAGTTGCACAAAAGACCAACTACCGGGTATTTAGGTTGACACAGAAATTCCATGATGGATTCCAGGAAAACAAACACACTGTAGCCATCTTCTTTGACTTACAACAGGCTTATGATCGAGTATAGAGAAAGGGTCTTTTGATGAAGATGATTGAGATGGGAATTAGTGGAAAGCTATACAACTGGATCAAATACTTCCTCATTGACAGAACAATCCAGACAAAGATAAATGATGCAATTTCATCCAAAGAAGTTCTAGAGTAAGGCTTACCACAGGGTTCTGCTTTAAGCTGTACCCTCTTTCTCATTTACATCAATGACTTTACCAAAATATCAAAGCTAAAAAAAGCCCTCTATGCTGATGACTTAACAATATGGCAGAGCCATGAGAATGTTGAAAGTGCAGCCAAAAGACTAAATGGAGATTTAAGAAGACTACATGAATACTGTCAAACATGAAAGCTAAAAATAAACTGTGAGAAAACTGTCTATACCATCTTTACCAAGAGTCATAAGGTAGCCAAAGATATCAATGAGGTTGAGAACGTACACATACCGAGAATGTTAGAAATGGGAGTATTCAGAGGTGAGGGGAAGTACATTTTTTGGAAAGTCCTGAAAATAACACAATCAACACCTGACAGGAACTATGAGTCTACATACACTGGGATGGCTGCTGGAGTGGAGGGCGGAGCACTTATGGGAATGTCCCGCATGCTGTGAAGCCAGTTTCTAATCAAGAATCAAGAGAATCTAGTTCCTAAATAATCAAAATGTGTTACTTCTTCCAAATTGCAGTTCTCAATATTAATTTTGGGTCTTGATTTAGTTATGTCAGTTGCCTTTATTTTTGTCTTTTTCATATTTAAGAACAAGTTTTGCTGTTCGCTGAACTTTTGGGTTGACTTAATTATGTTCAGTAGGTCGTGTTTGTTTGTTGTTAATAGCACTGTGTCATCTGCGTATCTAATTTCTGGTATCTGCAGCCCTCCTATATTTATGGATCTGAAATCAGGCTTCATTGATTCTTGTCTCACGTTTCTCATTATATTTTCTGCATAGATGTTGAAAAAGTATGAAGACAAGGTACAGCCTTGTCTTACTCCTTTCTGTACATTGAACCACTCCGATCTTGCACACTCCACTTTTTTCGCTACTTCTTGGTCTTTATACAGCCCTAATATTAGTAGTGTAATGTGTTTTGGGAAACCCATATCGTTCATTATTTCCCATAATTGATGGTGATTGACAAGGTCGAATGCTTTGGTGTTGTCTATGAAGCATGTGTGCAGTTCAATGTTATACTCTCTACATTTCTCTATGATCGTCCTCATGTTAAATATATGATCTCTCGTGCCTCTACCAGTTCTGAAACCTGCTTGCGCTTCTTGGATCTCATCCTCCATCTTGTTATGTATTCTTTTCATTTAAAGATATCTTATCACCTGAGTAAATTACTATCTGTATATCTTATCACCTGAGTAAATTACTATCTGTATATCTTATCACCTGAGTAAATTACTATCTGTATATCTTATCACCTGAGTAAATTACTATCTGTATATCTTATCACCTGAGTAAATTACTATCTGTATATCTTATCACCTGAGTAAATTACTATCTGATTCTCTTATCACTTTAGTAAATTACTATCTGTATATCTTATCACCTGAGTAAATTACTATCTGATTATCTTATCACTTGAGTAAATTACTATCTGTATATCTTATCACCTGAGTAAATTACTATCTGATTCTCTTATCACTTGAGTAAATTACTATCTGTATATCTTATCACCTGAGTAAATTATTATCTGTATATCTTATCACCTGAGTAAATTATTATCTGTATATCTTATCACCTGAGTAAATTACTATCTGTATATCTTATCACCTGAGTAAATTACTATCTGATCTCTTATCACTTGAGTAAATTACTATCTGTATATCTTATCACTTGAGTAAATTACTATCTGGATATCTTATCACCTGAGTAAATTACTATCTGGATATCTTATCACTTTAGTAAATTACTATCTGAGTGAGTTACTATCTGGGTGCCTTATTACCTGAGTGAATTACTTTCTGGGTGTCTTTTTACAACCTCAGTGAATTACTATTGGTGTCTTACCACTTGAGTGAATTACTGTCTGGGTGTTTTATCACATGAGTGAATTACTATCTGTGTGTCTTACCATGTGAGTGAATTACTGTCTGGGTGATTTACCACTTGAGTGAATTACTATCTGAGTGAATTACTATCTGGGTGTCTTACCATCTGAGAGAATTACTATCTGAGTGAATTACTATCTTGGTATATTATCATCTGAGTGAATTACTATCTAGGTGTCTTACCATCTGAGTGAATTACTATCTGAGTGAATTACTATATGGGTATTTCATCATCTGAGTGAATTACTGTCTGGGTGTCTTACCATCTGAGTGAATTACTATCTGAGTGAATTACTATATGGGTATTTCATCATCTGAGTGAATTACTGTCTGGGTGTCTTACCATCTGAGTGAATTACTATCTGGGTATTTTATCATTTGTGTGAATTACTATCTGGGTGTCTTACCATCTGAGTGAATTACTATATGGGTATTTCATCATCTGAGTGAATTACTGTCTGGGTGTCTTACCATCTGAATGAATTACTATCTGGGTATTTTATCATTTGTGTGAATTACTATCTGGGTGTCTTACCATCTGAGTGAATTACTATCTGAGTGAATTACTATATGGGTATTTCATCATCTGAGTGAATTACTGTCTGGGTGTCTTACCATCTGAGTGAAGTACTATCTGGGTATTTTATCATTTGAGTGAATTACTATCTGGGTGTCTTACCATCTGAGTGAATTACTATCTGAGTGAATTACTATATGGGTATTTCATCATCTGAGTGAATTACTGTCTGGGTGTCTTACCATCTGAGTGAATTACTATCTGAGTGAATTAAGATCTGAGTGAATTACTATCTGAGTGAATTACTTCTTCTCGTTCGGAGTTTGAGATGTCTACACAGCAAGTCCTGTTTTCTTAATAAATCCTGCTGTATTTGAAAGCTCCTCAGTGCTCCCATACATCTTTCTGTGGATATCCATCTATGTGGGCCAGTGTTCTTCCCTTAACTGGTTTAGTGTATTGCAGTCTTGCAGGATATGTTCAGCTGTCTGTGCTGCCTGCCCACAAAGACACAGTGGTGATGGGACCAATCTTAGTCTATTTAAGTGGTTGTTTAATCTGTTGTGTCCTGTTCTGAGGCGGAAGATAATAACCTGCTCTGCTCTGTTGAGATAGTGGTAATTGTCTTTATGGTGGTCGACTTTCCTGATGACTTTGATGAGGATCTTCTTTTCTTGGTAGGTGATTTCTTGGTCTTTTTGTTCCTGTGTTGCTCCATCCTTCGCCAGTCTGTCTGCCTCTTCATTTCCTGGTATGCCACAGTGGGATGGTATCCACTGTAGTACTACCCTTCTTTGGATGCTCACTTCTCGCATGGATTTCTTCAAGTCTGGAAGTTTATCGCTGTCAAGGGCTTGTAGGACAGACATAGCATCATTAAGAAATACCACTTACTGGCATTGACTTGTGTTTTTTAATTATTTATGCAGCAATGTTTAAAGCCTGTATTTCTGCAGAGTAGTTGGAGCAGAATATTCCAGTTGGTGAACACGTGAATTCATTTTCTTTTTCTTGATATTTTATGTATACGCCAGCACCTCCATTCTTCACTGCTCTGGTTGCTGATCTGTCGGTATATACTTGTATCCATGCTTCTCTGGGGTACATATCTTCAATCATGTTGCATACTATTGTTTTCTTTTGAAGATTATTCAGTTCTACCATAGTGTGGTAGTTGTTTATGGTGGTTCTGATAGTGATTTGGGTATTGCTCCCATGGAACTGGAAAAAGTGTTGGTGATATCTCTCTTGTTATGTCTGGTAGTTCTTCCTTATATTTTCTGTTTAGTTTTTTGGATTGGTGTATAAAACTGCTCCTCTTCAGTCTTCCACTGGCTAGGTCACTGTGTCTGGCACTCATTGGATGTGCTGGCATGCTCTTGTACTTTTCTGCATGTACCATGGTCTTAATGTCTCGCTTGTATGGTTTTGGGGTGATGCCTGTAATTTTTTCAATTTCATTTATGGGAGAGGTCTTCATGGCACCTGTGATAAGGCGAAGTTCTTGATTTTGTACCTTGTTCAGGGCTTGTAGATGGGAGTTGTCTGCTGAAGTCCATGCTGTTGATCCATATTCTAGTACTGGTCTAATTGCACCAGTATATACCTTCTTTAAAGTTGCCTCATTGGCCCCCCCCCCCAGTTTGTTCCTGCCAATTTCCTCAGGAAGGCAAGTTTCTTTCTTGCCTTTGCTTCTATTTTCTCAATGTGAGGCCTCCATGTCAGTTTCTTATCTAGCGTAGTGCCCAAGTACACCGACTCGTCTTCTATTTGGATATGTGCATTACCAAGTTTTATCTCTCCTGCTTGTTCCTTATTTGAGAGTGTGAAGAGTGTTGCTGAAGACTTTTCAGCATTTATCTTTACCATCCATTTATCTGCCTATGCTGCTATGTTGTCTGCTGCCTTTTGTATTTTTCTGTTGGCGATCTTTAGATGTTCTTCTACACACCACACCACCAAGTCATCAGCGTACATTGCAGCTCTTACACCTTATGGCAATTCATAAATTATTATATCATTTATAAAGACAAGAAACAGAGTTGGAGACAATACTGTAGGTAGGTAGGTAGTTAATGAGTTTGCCTCTCTTTTGGAGAGGCATGCCTCTTTCAACCAGCAGACAACAAAGTCCAATTAGGTTATATCAGGACACACTACCATAAAATATTAGAGGTAACAGAGACCCCATAAACGTCACAGACTACATAGTGGAGACAATACTGAGCCTTGAGGAGCTGTTGTATCCTTCCATGGTGACTCTTGCTTTCCTAATGTGTAGGAAGGAATGGATCCACTTGCTCATGTTGCCTCCTATTCCGTTTCTTTGCAGCTTTATTATCAGTCCATCTTTCCAGACCTTGTCGAAAGCTTTCTGAAGATATATCTATTGGGTGAAAACTTTTTTCTTTTCTTAAAATGCATCTTCTATGGTCTGGGACAGGAATGTTATTTGGTCTTCTGTGCTGTTACACTCTCTAAACCCAGCTTGTTCTGGCTTCTCAGATTCTAGGTACCACTTTAGTCTTCTGTTGATCATCCTTTCCATTGTCTTGTAGACACAATTTGTTAGACTTATTGGTCTATAACTGTCAGGCTTCTGTTTGTCCTTGCCTTTTTTAATAATAGGACACATAAACAATTCTCTCCACGACTGTGGTACATTGCCTGTTTCCCAACTATAGTTGTATATCTGTAATAATTTGTACATTACTGCCTGTCCTAGGTTCCTAAGCATTTCATTGGTGACACCGTCCAGTCCTGATAATTTTCTATCCTTTAGTTTCCCTATAGATGCTTTTAACTCATCTATTATGAATAATTTGGACATGACATCTGGGCAGTTTGTGTTGTTCTTATCATTGTTATTCATCTTATTATTCTTGTTATTAGTTGTCTACATGTATTGATGGTAATTGTGCTTTCTTTTCTGTAAGATTCCGCAAGCTTGCCTGCTGCTTGTTTGCCAGAGTGGAATTTACCTGAATCTTCCAGCGTAATTTTTTGTCACTGGGTATTGCTATCATCATTTATTTGCTTGATTAGTTTCCACAGCTTTCTCCCTTCCTTTTCAAAATTTAATTTTTGAGTTTTTTTCCTCCAATTTCTTCTGTGTTTCTATCTTTTCTTTAGTGAACTTTGCTTTGGTTTTATGTGATTCTGTTGTGATGGTTGCTTCTCTGCCATATTACGTACTTCAGTCAGTTCTTCCTGTAGTTTTTGAAGTGTATTGGTCCAATATGGTACATAATTCTTCCTTGCTCCTCTTGGTATTGTCTCCTTAGCTGCTTGAAGTATTCCTTTAATAAACTCCATGATAATAGTGTTGATGTCTCTGTCTGTTAATTTTATGTCTTTTGTAAGTAGGTTTGCTCTATGTTTATATATGTGCCAGTTTGCTTTCTTGTAGTTCCATCTTGGATCTTCTATTTGCTGATGACTGTGCCCTAAATGCCAACTCTGAGGCTGATCTACAATGTATTATAGACAGATTCTCCAAAGCCTGTACCAACTTTGGGCTTACCATTAACACAGAGAAAACAGAAGTCATGTTACAACCAGCACTTGGCAAAAGCTATCTCGAGCCCTGCATAAAGGTAAATTTTGTAGCACTGAAAGTTGTAAATAGATTCACATATCTAGGTAGTACGTTATCACAAAATGCCAACGTTGATGATGAAGTGTATACAAGGATCGCCAAAGCAAGCAGTACTTTCGGCAGATTGTACGCAAATGTTTGGCGTAGAAATGGCATTAACCTACAGACTAAGCTGAAAGTTTACAGAGCAGTGGTACTTCCAGTGCTGCTATACGCAGGTGAAACATGGACTGTGTATAGACGTCATGTGAAAAAACTCAATCATTTTCATACAAATTGTCTCAGAAAAGTTATGAACATCAGATGGCAAGACAAGATTCCAGATACCACTGTCCTTGATAGAGCTGGTATCCCAAGCATTGACACGATCCTGATGCAGACACAGATTCGTTGGGCAGGTCATTTGGTGCGTATGCCAGACCATCGTCTGCCAAAGATACTTCTCTATGATGAGCTAGAGAAGGGTATACGATCTCAAGGTGGCCAAAGGAAGCGCAACAAGGACTCGTTAAAGGACTCACTGAAAGCCTTTGAAATAGACCACGATATATGGGAAGAACTTGCACAAAATAGATCTACATGGCGTTCTAAAATAAAAAATAGCGCATCATCTTGTGAAAAAAAGAGAAATGCAGCAGTTCAACAGCGGAGAGCAGCTAGAAAGTCACAGATAGACCAAGATCCGTCTACAGTCGTTATTCCATGTCCAAACTGTCCAAGGACATTTACAGCTCGAATAGGGCTCATTAGCCATCTACGAACTCATAATCAAGGATATAACTAAAATTGAATTTTCAAAAGTGGATGTAACAAATGGTCATCTTCACTTGTGATGGACGAACAACAACAAAGTTCATCTTGGCTTAGTTGGTCTTGTAATTGTTGATTTGTTCACTTGGATGATAACTGGATGGTGATCACCCCCACCAAGTTGTTCGCCTATTGCTCTTTCCATTATTCCAGCCAGTTCTGAGGTGCAGAATGCCAGGTCTGGGGTTGAGGTGCTATGCCATCTTCTTGAGTAGAAAGTTGGTGGATCCTGTGGATTGTTCAGGAGTATTAGGTTGTTATCATCTTGCCAACTTTCTATCTCTTCTCCCCTTCTGTCTAAATTGTTATATCCCCAGCTTTGGTAGTGGCTGTTAAAGTCTCCTACTACCAGAAAGTGTTTGTTCAGGATGTTAATACTGGTCATGTTTAGTGGGATGTCATTTGGGCAGTAGAAGTTTAGTATGTCCAATTAAAGGGAGTTGTCTTTTATGTGAATCATCTGGTATTCGGCACCTTCCTCTTGTGTTTTTGTTTCGATGGCGTTGATGTTATCCCTGACCAGAGTTAGTATGCCGCCTTTCCTTCGATCTTTCCTGTCTACTCTAAAGCATTGGTACCCTCGTATTTTGAATGTTATTTTTTTGTTGAGATGGGTTTCCTGTATTCAGCAAATACTAATTTCTTTCTGGTACAAAGTGTTTCTAATACGGTTTTTTAAATTTCTAACTCCCTCTGCATTTCAGTGCATAATATTCAGAGGGGTTTTCATCCTGTCTGGTTGGCCAGTCGCTTTCCTCTTCTGCTTCCTGGCTCCACGAGGTAGACTAGAGGGACCTCCAGAAGCTGGGGGTGGATTCTGTCGAGGTTCAGGATCTGGCACTGCTCCTGCCTAGGGGAACTTCACAATGCGAGCACCATGACGATTTTTATAATTTTGTCGTGCAGACATGTCAACTATTCGGTTTGCATGATACCATGGTTGCTGGTGCGCCTCTTGGCCTGGCATCTCTGACTTCAGTACCTGTGCTTGCTTGGGCAGGAATGTGACCCTGCTCGATATTGGGTTGGCCCGACCAATCTTAGTTTCCAGCCTCTGTTGGCTGGACTACGCCCCATCTCCACATCAAGGAGTTGGCCTCGATGGGGAGTGAATTATTATCTTGGAGTCTTACTACCTGAGTGAATTACTGTCTGGCTATTTTATCACTTAAGTGAATTACTGTGTGGGTGTCTTATTATCTGAGTGAATTACTATCTGGGTGTGTACCACCTGAGTGAATTACTATCTGGGTGTTTTACCAGATACACATCAAATTTCTGATCTGCTAGGCCAATATCTGGCTAGACACACACCAAGATTTGTCTCACTGACCTGCTAGACACACATCAAGATTTGTCTCACTGACCTGCTAGACACACATCAAGATTTGTCTCACTGACCTGCTAGACACACATCAAGATTTGTCTCACTGACAAGGTAGAAACACACATCAAGATTTGTTTCACTGACCTGCTAGACACACATCAAGATTTGTCTCACAGACCAGCTAGAAACACACATCAATATTTGTCTCACTGACCAGCTAGAAACACACATCAAGATTTGTCTCACTGACCTGGTAGACACACATCAAGATTTGTCTCACTGACCTGCTAGACACACATCAAGATTTGTCTCACTGACAAGGTAGAAACACACATCAAGATTTGTTTCACTGACCTGGTAGACACACATCAAGATTTGTCTCACTGACCTGCTAGACACACATCAAGATTTGTCTCACTGACAAGGTAGAAACACACATCAAGATTTGTTTCACTGACCTGCTAGACACACATCAAGATTTGTCTCACTGACCAGCTAGAAACACACATCAATATTTGTCTCACTGACCTGGTAGACACACATCAAGATTTGTTTCACTGACCTGCTAGACACACATCAAGATTTGTCTCACTGACCAGCTAGAAACACACATCAAGATTTGTCTCACTGACCTGGTAGACACACATCAAGATTTGTCTCACTGACTTGCTAGACACACATCAAGATTTGTCTCACTGACCTGGTAGACACACATCAAGATTTGTCTCACTGACCTGGTAGACACACATCAAGATTTGTCTCACTGACCAGCTAGAAACACACATCAAGATTTGTCTCACTGACCAGCTAGAAACACACATCAAGATTTGTCTCACTGACCTGGTAGACACACATCAAGATTTGTCTCACTGACCTGGTAGACACACATTAAGATTTGTCTCACTGACTGCTAGACACACATCAAGATTTGACTCACTGACCTGCTAGGGCATTGTTTAGCTAGAGACACATCAAGATTTGTCTCACTGACCTGCTAGAAACACACATCAAGATTTGTCTCACTGACCTGCTAGAAACACACATCAAGATTTGTCTCACTGACCTGGTAGACACACATCAAGATTTGTCTCACTGACCTGGTAGACACACATCAAGATTTGTCTCACTGACAAGGTAGAAACACACATCAAGATTTGTCTCACTAACCTGCTAGACACACATCAAGATTTGTCTCACTGACTTGCTAGACACACATCAAGATTTGTCTCACTGACCAACTATAAACACACATCAAGATTTGTCTCACTGACCTGCTAGACACACACATCAAGATTTGTCTCACTGACCTGCTAGACACACATCAAGATTTGTCTCACTGACCTGCTAGACACATATCAAGATTTGTCTCACTGACCTGCTAGACACACATCAAGATTTGTCTCACTGACCTGCTAGACACATATCAAGATTTGTCTCACTGACCTGCTAGACACCTGGTGATCATGCCAACTGGCAAGACAGGATCCAATAAACTGAGAAGTCTGGCAGGTGATAGTGTGTACCTTACTACTGTGCATGGATATACAGCTAAGATACCATCTGGTGGACGTATGCCGAAAGAAGCAGCTCGCATTGCCGTTGAGATGGCCAAGTTAGCACCTGCACTGTCACCAACAAGGATTATCTTTTCACCTGTAGATCCTAGAAACAATATGTATCAGTTATGTTGATGTTTGCGCTGAAATGACATCACAATCACATAGTACATACATGACAACACATAGTACATACATGACAACACATAACACAAATATGATAACATATGGTCCAGGTATGATAACACATAGTACAGACATAACAGCACATGGTACATATATGACAGCACCTAGTAAGCCATAACAGCACATGATACAGATATAATGGCACATAGTACAGATAACAAATGGTACACATATTACAGACATGACAGCATATGGTACAGATATGACAGCACATGATGATGATCAGCATCGCATGAAAAAAAAACAATACAAATGTGGTGAACAAGTAAAAAAAATCATTTGTGATTGTCTAATTTTCTTTGAGTATGTGAAGTTCGTAGATGTCCGATGATTCCGATTCGTGCCAGGAAAGTTCTATTACAGTGTGTGCAGAGGGTCCTGAGTAGAAGAGTTTTCAAATTTGCCCTTCCACTTCTGTCTCTTGTAAATTGTCAACAGTGTTCTCACTTTTTCACATTTAGTGATGCCAGCAGTGATCTGGGTGTGCCAAGTTGAGCAATCAAGGTCTGTAGTCTCCCAGGAGCTAAGATCGATGATGCTGTGCTTGAGAGAGTTCTTGAAGTGCTTTTTTTCTGCCCTCCTCTTAAACGTTTACCATCGCACAGCTCCCCATAGAATAATCTCTTTGGAAGGCGCTTGTCTGGTATATGGACGATGTGGCCAGTTCAGTGGAGTTGGGACCTAGTAAGTAGGGCATGGTTGCTTTGCATACAGGACTTTTGAAGGATTTCCGTGTCTAGTACTCGATCCTGCCAATGTACTCCCACAAGGTTTCTTAGGCACAGAAGATGGAAAGAGTTAAGCTGACGATCGTGTCTCACATAGACAGTCTAGGATGATGCAGCATAAGATGTGTTGGTAGAATCACTGTGCGGTAGATGTCCAACTTAGTTGTCAAACTGAGACCATGCCTGATCCAGATGTTGGAACGAAGGCTTCCAAATGCAGCACTGGCACGAGCAATACGCAAGGCAACATCCTCATCAATTTTCGCAGTTTGCGATAAGGTACTGCCGAGATATACAAACTTATTGGCAGTATTGCGTTTCTGACCCTTTACTGTGATTACTGGTTGTATGTAGGGGACACCTGGAGCTTATTGATACATTACTAATGCTGATGGTGAAACCGAATGCATCACATGCCAAAGAAAAGAGGTCCATATTGTCCTATATGTTTTTCAGACTGGTAGTGTTGAGTGAACAATCATCGACGAACAAGAGCTCGCGAACAATGTCCGTCATAGTTTTTATGACAACACATAGTACAGACATGATAACACATACAAACATCATCAAATCAAGTTTACCTAGCATATCACAGTTCTGTACAGTCCATGCATAAGCATAGAAACACTCCTCTAGCGCACGGGGAAATGGCAGCTCAGGGGCTAGTGAATAGTCAACTGAGAGGATTGGCACAGCCACAGTAACTGCCCATTCTCGAAGGTATACCTGCAAATAGCAAATTACAATGAGAGAAATGTAACAAATAACTCTAGAGAGGACAAAATATATAGTTTTGGTAGAAGCACCATGATTGAATCTCTAGTGTTGGTAAAAGCACCATGATTAAATCTCTAGTGTTATTGAAAGCACCATGATTAAATCTCTAGTGGTATTGAAAGCACCATGATTAAATCTCTAGTGTTATTGAAAGTTATTGTTTTGTTTTTTGGATATTTTATGTCCATATTCATTACTTGATTTATTGACTTGATCTATTAGTTTTTGTAGTTCATGTTCACTTACCTCTAAAAGAACAAGTGACATCTGCATATATCTGGTTGTTTATTTTTTTCACACTGATCTTGAATTCTGGCATTCCTCCTATGTGTTTAAAGATTATCTCTGTGTAGATATTAAATAGGTTTGGTGATAAAATACATCCTTGTCTTATCCCTCTTCTTATTTCTATGTATGGCGAGTAGCTGTTTCCACACCTCATTGATGCAATCTGTTTTCAATATATATATATGTCTAATCAGTCTGATGTCTTTTCCATCTATGCAAATTTCTTGAAGACATTCAATTAATTGTTGGACTCTTCAAAAGCCTTGTTGTAGTCTATGATGCAAATACTGTTTTGGACTGTTATCTATATATTTATCTATCAATAGTCAGATACTAAGTATAGCTTCTCTGGTTCCTTTGTTTTTCCTAAAACCGTATTGTTCTTCACCGACCTCCGTGTCTATTTTGTTTTTAATTCTTCCATGTATTATCTTGAGTAGATTTTTTGGTTATGTGGCTTACCATACTTACTACTTACCATACTTATAATCACAGACTTATCACCTCATAACAGGACACGAACATATATCAGCTCTCAGAACAGGACACGTACATATATCAGTTTTCATAACAGGACACGTACATATATCAGCTGTCATAACAGGACACGAACATATATCAGCTCTCAGAACAGGACACGTACATATATCAGTTGTCATAACAGGACACGTACATATATCAGTTGTCATAACAGGACACGTACATATATCAGCTGTCATAACAGGACACGTACATATATCAGTTGTCATAACAGGACACGTACATATATCAGCTGTCATAACAGGACACGTACATATATCAGTTGTCATAACAGGACACGTACATATATCAGCTCTCAGAACAGGACACGTACATATATCAGTTGTCATAACAGGACACGTACATATATCAGCTGTCATAACAGGACATGTACATATATCAGCTGTCATAACAGGACACGTACATATATCAGATATCATAACAGGACATGTACATATATCAGATGTCATAACAGGACACGAACATATATCAGCTCTCATAACAGAACACGAACATATATCAGCTGTCAGAACATGTCACATACATATAGCAACTCAGAACATGTCACATACATATCTCAGCTCTCATAACATGTCACATACATATATCAACTGAGAATGTGTCACATATAAATATCAGCTTTCAGAAAATGTCACATATAAATAGCAGCTGTCAGAACATGTCACATATAAATATCAGCTTTCAGAAAATGTCACATATAAATAGCAGCTGTCAGAACATGTCACATATAAATATAAGCTGTCAGAACATGTCACATATAAATATCAGCTGTCAGAACAAACACAGCTATCAGCTGCCAGAACAAACATAGATATTAGCTGTCAGTACAAATATAGATATCAGCTCTCATAACAAATATAGATATAAGCTGTAAGAACAAACACAGATATCAGCTGTCAGAACAAACATAGATCTCAGCTGTCAGAATAAACACAAATATCAGATGTTAGAACATAGATATCAGCTGTATGAACAATATAGATATCAGCTGTCAGAACAAATATAGATATCAGCTGTCAGAACAAATATAGATATCCGCTGTAAGAACAAATATAGATATCAAATATCAGAACAAATATAGATATCAGCTGTCAGAACAAACATAGATATCAGCTGTCTGAACAATATAGATATCAGATGTCAGAACAAATATAGATATCAGCTCTCAGAACAAATATAGATATCAGCTGTCAGAACAATATAGATATCAGCTGTCAGAACAAATACAGCTCTCAGAACAAATATAGATCTCAGCTGTCAGAACAAACACAAATATCAGATGTTAGAACATAGATATCAGCTGTCAGAACATAGATATGAGCTGTCAGAACAAATATTGACCTCAGCTGTCAGAACATAGATATCAGCTGTCAGAACAAATATAGATATCAAATGTCAGAACAAATATTGATCTCAGCTGTCAGAACATAGATATCAGCTGTCAGAACAAATATAGATACCAAATGTCAGAACAAATATAGATCTCAGATGTCAGAACAAATATTGATCTCAGCTGTCAGAACATAGATATCAGCTGTCAGAACAAATATAGATACCAAATGTCAGAACAAATATAGATCTCAGATGTCAGAACAAATATTGATCTCAGCTGTCAGAACACAGATATAAGCTGTCAGAACATAGATATCAGCTGTAAGAACAAATATAGATCTCAGCTGTCAGAACAAATATAGATATAAGCTGTCAGAACAAATATAGATATCAGCTGTCAGAACAAATATTGATCTAAGCTGTCAGAACACAGATATCAGCTGTCAGAACAAATATAGATATCAAATGTCAGAACAAACATAGATATAAGCTGTCAGAACAAACATAGATATCAGCTGTCAGAACAAACATAGATATCAGCTGTCTGAACAATATAGATATCAGCTGTCAGAACAAATATTGATCTCAGCTGTCAGAACATAGATATCAGCTGTCAGACCAAATATAGATCTCAGCTGTCAGAACATAGATATCAGCTGTCAGACCAAATATAGATCTCAGCTGTCAGAACAAATATAGATCTCAACTGTCAGAACACAGATATAAGCTGGCAGAACAAATATAGATATCAAATGTCAGAACAAACATAGATATAAGCTGTCAGAACAAACATAGATATCAGCTGTCAGAACAAACATAGATATAAGCTGTCAGAACAAATATAGATATCAGCTGTCAGAACACAAGATATCAGCTGTCAGAACAAATATAGATATCAGCTCATCAGAACAAACAGATGTCAGCTGTCAGAACAAACATAGATATCAGCTGTCACCCCAAATGTACAGGGTAAATATCAGTTTTTACAACATGCTAGAATTTCTCAGGTTACAGGAAATGAGTTTTCAAGAAACAGTGAAAATATAATTTCTTACGTTAAGCTCACCTCATGTGACTTAGATGACTGAGCTACGAAACCACCCCCATGGACATGAACAATCAGACCAGTACTTTTGGGTTTTGTCGATACAGGACTCTTCAACTTGCTAGTCTTTCTTAGTGCTTGCTGCAGAGGAAGAGAAATAATCAACTATTATAGGAGATTTATTTGAGAACAGTATTAGATTTTTGGTCAGGAAAACTACAATAGCTTGCCTGGAGATTTAAAGTAATGTATATAGCTGAATGTATAAAGTATGTAAAATAGTATTAAATAAGAAAAACTTAAAGCAGGTAAATAGCTTCAAATATTTCGGAACATGAATAACTTCAGATGGTAAATGCAAGACCTAAATTATAAGCTGAATAGGACAAGAAAAAGCAGTATTCCATAAAATGAATAATATCCTATGTAACACAACCATATTTATACTAGAAAATATGTCCTCAAATGCTACATTGAACCAGAGCTACTCTATGGAAGTGAAGCATGGACAATAAATAAGACATCACAAAAATCATTGGAGGCAGTGGAAATGTAGTTTATTCAAAGAATGTTACGCATTCCTTGGACAGCAAAGATTACTAATGAAGAATGTCTTAGAAGGATGGATGTGAAAAGATGCATTATTGATAATATAAGAAAAAGACAGTCAACATTTCTTGGGCACATAATGAGAAGAGGAGACATTGAGAATATAATGACAACAGGAAAGATAGAAGGGAAAAGATCAAGGGGAAGACCCAGAGAAAAGATATCAGACAGTTTTACTAAATGATGGCTTCGATTGATGACGCCAACAGAGATGATGACATACGAGGCGTGTTCAAATGAAAACGGGACTTGTGGATTTATTTAAAAAGTATCATATGCAATTTAATATTTTCAACGGAATTGAACAAAGCAACCACTTGTGAATAAGAATGCACCTGGGTTCATCAGAAAAAATCTCCGTATGCATTTAGGCGAGCATCCCACTGTTTAGGTAGACGTCGAATGCCGTCCGAGAAAAAGTTGCGTGGCTGTTCTCTGAACCATGTGGTCACCGCTGTCTTCACGTCTGCGTCGCTGTTGAATCGCTGTCCCTTTAGTGCTTTCTTCAACGGTCCGAACAAATGGAAATCACACGGGGATAAATCGGGACTATAGGCTGGGTGATGAAGAACTTCCCAATTCTTCTTTGCCAATGTTTCCTGCACAATTTTTGCGACGTGCGGACGAGCGTTGTCGAGGAGAAGAATCACTGAATTCTTCTGCAAGCGAACGAATGCACCGACGACGGTCAGTCAGTACTGCTTTATCAAGCACGGCTATGGCTTCTTCTGTTGCAACAATATGCGCCTGACCTGGCCGTGCAAGATCTGCCGTTAACTCACGTCCGTCTTTAAACATACGCACCCACTCCATCACTCTGGTCCTCGACAAACATTTGTCACCATATGCTGCCTTCATTCTCCAATGAATGTCTACTGCTTGACATCCTTCAAATGAAAGAAACTGGATCACAGCACGCTGATTCACTTTGGACGGGTTCGGAATCACACCCGCCATATTGTTAACAGTCTTCTGCAGCACATATGCATGCTGGGAAGATGAACACGTGACCGTATGTAAATTATTGGATACTCATTACTAGTGCAAAATGTCATCAATATCAGTGCGCTCTATCACGCGTGGTGTAACAAGTCCCGTTTTCATTTGAACACGCCTCGTATATGAGAGATCGATGTACATGGAGAAATATGATCACTGCCAGTCGGCATGACACTTTTATGTTTATATATTTTGGTTGAAATCCATAAATCTTAAGGATTTCCCAAAGTGTGGGACAATGTATGTTGTCGAAAGTTGGAAGTCTACACAGTTTATTATCATAGGTAACTGAAACACAATTAAACTTTCTATAATAGTTCTGATAGTGAAGATATGGTCTACTAATGAACGATTTGGTGTAAAGTCTAAGATATGGTCTACTAATGAACGATTTGGTGTAAAGTCTAAGATATGGTCTACTAATGAACGATTTGGTGTAAAGTCTAAGATATGGTCTACTAATGAACGATTTGGTGTAAAGTCTAAGATATGGTCTACTAATAAACATTTGTGTAAAGTCAGCTTGCTATTCTCTAAGTCTTTGATCAACAGCTTTTTTCATTCTTTCCATTAGGATGCTATAAAACAATTTTCCTGGGATCGATAGCAAAGTAATCCCACGCCAGTTGTTGCAGTTTTACAGGTCTCCTTTCTTTGGTAGTTTGAAGATTACACCATCTTTCCAGTCTTTTGGGGGAGATTCTGTCTGCCACACATTTGGTAGCAAGTAGATGACCTAAGGAGTTGTCATCAGTTGATTTCAGCATTTCACCTGAGATTTCATTATTTCCACAGGTTGTTTTTCAATTTCTTGATGACCTTTTCCATTTTGCTTAATGAGATGTTGTCATATGAGATGTTGTCATATGAGATGTTGTCGCATGAGATGTTGTCGTATGAGATGTTGTCGTACGATGTATTTATTGTATACATATGATGCATAATGTCTTCTGATTCAAAATGTGGCGATGTTGTTGGAGGGGGTCTGTTTAATAGTTCTTGGAAATGTTCTGTCCGTCTGTCTTGCTTAGCTTGTTGTGAGAGTATAATTTCATTGTCTTTGTTTACCACCTGAACATTTGCAGTTGGAAGATGGTTAGTAAGTTGTTTTACAATATGGAATAGTTTTTTGCTGGGTCCAGTGTTTTCTGCTAACTCTGCTTCTGAGGTCAACTTTTGTATGAGGTTATGTTTGTCTTTGCGTTTGACGAACGTCTCCATTGTTGTGATAGCATAGGGTGTATTAGCCATCTATGAAATCCTAGTCAAAGACATAACTCGAACTGAATTTCATTAAGTGGATGTAACAAATGCTCATCATCATCATGTGATGGACGAACAAATTGAACACAATGCTGGTTTCAACATTGCTCCATCTAACACAGTAAGGTTTGCCGAATCAGTCTTGTGTAGATATTTACCTGGACATCTCAAAGGTGTGCTGACATCAGTCTAGCGTACATATGTTATCTTTGCTACTTATCTGACTATCACAAAGGTGTGCTGACATCAGTCTAGCATACATATATTATCTTTGCTACTTATCTGACCATTTCAAAGGTGTGCTGTCATCGGTCTAGTGTAGACATGTTCTGTGTGGTGCTTACCTGACCTTCTCTAAGGTGTGCTGACATCAGTCTAGCGTACATATGTTATCTTTGCTACTTATCTGACTATCACAAAGGTGTGCTGACATCAGTCTAGCGTACATATATTATCTTTGCTACTTATCTGACCATTTCAAAGGTGTGCTGACATCAATCTAGTGTAGACATGTTCTGTGTGGTGCTTACCTGACCTTCTCTAAGGTGTGCTGAGATCAGTCTAGTGTAGACATGTCCTGGTCCTGTGTGAGCACAGGGTGGGGTAATCACGACTGTATCACTACCATCTATAAGAGGCAGTTCAAAGGCATCAGGTCCAAGAGTAATAACATCATTGACCTCCACAGATGGACACACAAATGATGGAAGTTGCTGTCATAAACAGATTTTACATTTAGCAAATTATAAACTGGTATTAAATGAAAACACAAAGTTCACAGTTATACAAAACAAACTGAATCAATTGTTCAACCAAAAGGTCATTGTCAAGAAACAATACAGGACACCTTTGTGATGGTCAGATAAGTAGCAAAGATAACATGTACGCTAGACTGATGTCCGGTCAAAATGGTGGATAACAACACAAGTGTTTTGTGTCGCCTACAGTTTCACTTGAACAATGGATATATTTGTTGTTTTCATTTAGGAGATTGTGTGGTGATGTGCTGTTATTCTCTGACCAGGAGGTCCACTCATTAAGATCTTCACCGGTGCTAACGGAGTGCGTGCATCTGAGCTGAAGTCTTTGTGAGTGTATTCGCTGTCACACTGTTTGAAAAATGGCGGCCAATATTAAGCGGCCTAAACGAGGTGGCTCAAAAAGGAAAAGTCACCGGGCGGGTGCTAGAAGAACGAGATCGAAAACAGCTAGGCTAGGAATTAAAAACGTGCGTGTTCTGTTTTGGAATGTGGCCAGTTTACACAAGCGTAGAACAGAGTTAGAAAAGATGTGTTATGAGGCTGACGTCATTGGATTGCAAGAAACGCAGCTAGGTGAAAGTGGTAATATCAGGATAGCCGGATTTCAGTGTTTCTACAACAGGCGACATCTTGGACAGGCAATCTTAGTACGCGAGGGTTTTAGTGTATGCGAGGTTGATATGTCCAAGTGGGATAGTGACAATATCCAGTTACACGCAATGAGGGTCCAGAGGGTCCAGCACCCAATCATGATTGTAAATGTGTATGCCTGCAACACGAGCATTGATCTTCAGGGTTGGAAGATCCTAGGGGAGATAATGGAACAGGAAAAGCAGATCCTCTTTTGTGGTGACTTCAATGCGAAAGGTACATCATGGGGCAATAGTGCTTCGAACAAACAGGGAAGAGAACTTGAGGAGGCCCTGACAGATACAGACCTGGTGTGCCTTAACAATGGCCGTATAACAAGGATGGCAAGCAGGGATGGTGATGATGATAGCGCTATCGACCTGGCATTGGTGACATCAGCTTCTGTGGCTATCTGCAAATGGGACGTGCTGGGGCATCATGGCAGTGACCACCTCCCATGTGTTGTTCTCTTAAAATATGACAAAAGTAAGCAGATAAGGCCAAAGGTAAGATCCTTTAAGTATGATCGCAGAGGAGTGGATGTTGTGAGCAGAATTCGACAAGACAAACGTAAGGCTCAAGTAGTGGGAAATCAGGTGTGGGATAGGCCCCCCCCTGGTGGAACGAAGAGGTTCAAAGGGCATGGAGCGAGAAAATGAAAGCAGTATCACTATGGCAAAGGGCACGGAAACGTGTTGCGGCTCAGCCCATGGAGGTCGCACAATGGAAACAGAAGAAAGATATCTTAGTCCAAACATTCAAAGATATTGCAAAGTCAGCAAAGGCGTCAAAATGGGAAGAATTTTGCAAGGAGATCACACGCGAAAAGTCACTAAAATTGTTCTGGCGGTTACACAAGTCCATGAATGGTCTGACAAGACACGTGACTATTGCCGATTTCCAGAGCGACGATACCGTCTGGCAGAAGACGGATGAGACAAAAGGTGCAGCTATTAAGTTCCACTACCCAAACCTGGGAAGAACCACACCAGGATACATGGCTACAGAATAATAACTATGCAGAATACGATTGGCAAGCTTTTGGAAAAAATTGTGGCCCGGAAGGTACCGTGTTATCTTGAAAGAAATAAGTGTTTACCAACATTGTTAGGAGGATATCGTCCAGGAAAGAAGACATGGCAGAATGCAGCCATATTTGCGCATGATGTTTTTGAGGGGTTCGATTCGCGCATGGAGACGTGCAGTCGCAATAGACCTTGAGGATGCGTACAATAGGGTGTCCTTGGATATCTTGATGCACCAGCTGTTAAATATTGCAGTTAATCCTTTTGTCGTGCGTTGGGTTGGCGCCGCCCTGATGCATAGGGTTGTAGTTCTTAAGTGTGGTAACTGGATATCTACACCAACAGTTATTAGCCCTGGCCTGCCACAGGGATTGCCTCTATCTCCTGTACTTTTCAATGTATACACAGTACATATCGCTGGCAATCAAATCACAGCTGTTGGCAGAACAATGTCATATGCCGATGATATCCTGGTGTATAGACAGGGCAGAAATCGAGAAGAGTGCGTCATGGAACTACAGAAGGAGCTGGACAGACTGACAAATTGGTGTTGAGATACGGGAGCAGTGGTTAATCCGTCTAAGGCATTCGTGACGTGGTTTTCCTTGAACAATCACATGGTAAACCCATGCCACAAGTTTCGTTGTCCGGGAAAAGTTTAGAAAGAACTAGCACAATGAGATATCTGGGTGTGTTTTTTGACAGAAGCCTGAGTTTCAGGGAACATGTTGACGACATTATCATAAGGGCAGGCAAAGGCTTAGCAGCAATGAAGGTTATGGCTGCTGCGCAGTGTGAGCAAAGATTGTTATTTCTTTTGTACCAGGGTTTGGTTGTGGCTGTGGTGGAATATGCACTGGCAATTCTGACTCTTAGCCAAACTCAGATCGAAAGACTGGATAGAGTCCAGAATGCAGCAATGCGTATCATTCTGGGATGCACAAGAGACACATTGACAAGAGCTATGCGATACCTACTTGACTGCCCAACAGCTGAGCATAGATTACAGTATTGCCGTGCACAGCGTACCTTAAAATACATGCAGATAAGGAACACCCGTTGCATTCCGAAATACAGAAAGTTAAAGGCAGCAGACTCAAGAGAGGAAGGTCGTGGATGGGACGTGCTGAGGATGTAATACAAAGCGTGTGCAGATTACAGGATGTGGCAGCAGGTGCGGAATGGATAGGTCTACCCACATATTTCGAAACTTGTTTGAGAGTAGTAATATCACTTAGCAGAGAATGCAGAGAATGGTGTCCCACAGCTGTGGAGAAAGAAGTGCAGGCTTTAATCAGTGAGAATACCAAAGAGGGGGATGTGATTATATACACTGATGGATCTGTAATTAGGCATGTTCGCAGTGCTTGGGCCTTTACAGCTCAGTGCGCAGGTATAACGATCAAGGAGGAAAGTGGTGCCTTTGCGGTCACTACGAGTAGTATGACCATGGAGACTATGGCGGTGACCAAGGCATTTGAGTGGCTACGCACACAGAAGGTCTGCATCTTGAGTGACTCTATGAGTATGATTAAGAAGGTACAAGTGGGTCTCGTTTGCGAACAGTGGATTGAGGCCTTGAGAAATGTGAGCTTGAAAGCGGTTACATTTATTTTCGTGCCAGGACATGTGGGCGTTCGAAGCAATGAAAGAGCGGATCAACTGGCATCATGTGCGATTGTGGCACAGGGCAATGGATTGCGCTGACGTTTTAAACTCCTTAAGAGATATAACACGCGAGAGTGAGACTAATGTGGATGATGATTCCTTTTAAATGGCTAGAATTAAAGATCAGGGATTGAAATAAGGTGTTGCTAGAGGTGAACATTTTGGAGGGCGCAGAAAAATGATGGTCAACCAGCATAGGACCGGTACTGTCAACAGAAGTGTGATGGCGGATACACTCAAGGAGAGATCGGAGCAACTATGGATGTGTCCAGTTTGCAGTGATGATGATCTGATGATTAACTAACGACTAACTAATACAGGACAAATGGAGAAGAAAGAATAAATTAGATAGTTCTGACTATTAGAAGAAAACACAGTTATAGAACTCAACTATGAGATGATAAAAGGACTCAACTACAAGATAAAAGGAATCAAATACAAGATGATAAAAGGACTCAACTACAAGATAAAAGGACTCAATTACAAGATAATAAAAGGACTCAACGACAAGATAAAATGACTCAACTACAAGATAAAAGGACTCAATTACAAGATGATAAAAGGACTCAACTACAAGATGATACAAGGACTCAACTACAAGATAAAAGGACTCAATTACAAGATGATAAGAGGACTCAATTACAAGATAAAAGGACTCAACTACAAGATGATAAAAGGCAACTAACAACAATAAGATGATATGAAACATATAACAATAATGAGATGATAACAGCCATCGAAAAATCATGAGATGGTACCAGACATCTAGCAACTACTAGAACTAATATGAGATGGTACCAGTCATCTAACTGTGATGTCACTAGCTGTGATGTTACTAGCTGTGATGTCACTAGCTGGAATGCCACCAACTGTGATGTCACTAAATTTGAAGTCACTAACTATGACATCACTAACTGTGAAGTCATTGTGAAGTCACTAACTGAGATGTCACTATCTTTGATGTCACTGTGAAGTCACTAGCTGTGATGTTACTAACTGTGAAATCACTAACTGTGAAGTCACTAACTGTGAAGTCACTAGTAATGATGGCACTAACTGTGATGTCACTAACTGTGATGTCACTAACTGTGATGTCACTAGCTGTGATGTCACTAACTGTGTTGTCACTAACTGTGATGTCACTAACTGTGAAGTCACTAACTGTGAAGTCACTAACTGTGAAGTCACTGTGATGTCATTAACTGTGATGTCACTAACTGTGATGTCATTAACTGTTATGCCACTAACTGTGATGTCATTAACTGCGATGTCATTAACTGTGATGTCACTAACTGTGAAGTCACTAACTGTGATGTCATTAACTGTGATCACATTGCATCAACAAGAGATGACAGACAAGAATGTTTTGATTCTGCACAACTCACATGCATCAGTGTGGACTCTGAGAATCCCCAGAATGCTTTACAAAATTTAATGTCAGCAGTCCTTGTAACCTTGACCATCTGAATTTCATAAGATATAGACACACAAAAAACAGGTTAATTCTACAGATTTGTGGGAACATGCTGAATACAACCATGAATGTAGCTTCGTCTTTCGTTCCGCTAATAATGTCTACATATGCAGTGTTGTTTCTTGCATCTTCTTCTTCTTTCGTTCTCAAACTTCTGCAGATCATCAGGATGTAGTCCAGATGATCGGAATGCGTTGTGTCATGGTTTACAGCATTGCTGTGATATCTGCGTCTTTCGGCCTGACGCATCCGACTTCAGCATGGCGTTGGGTCTCTACCCTATATGGAATGGAACAGCCAACTCCATCCCACAACCTCCTTAGTTGCCTCTTACGACATGCATGGAAGGTAAACAGTGTTGCTATTCTTTGCTCCCCTTTCGGGCCCTGGCAACAAACGGGCGGTTTCTTGTATAAATTGACAGTGTTTTCCATTTCTTGTTTTGTACTATAAAGTTTAACATTCATAGGTGCATCAGAAGGCCAGTATGTGCACCTTAATGTGTCATAGTTTGCACATTCTTGAATATATATATTCTGAAGTCTGGTTTGCTTGCTATTTTTTATACATATGGCTGTTTAGTCTATTGTGTCCTATTCCGAGTTGAAATATGATGACCTGTTCTTGTATGTTAAGTAAGTGGTAGTCAT
This sequence comes from Meghimatium bilineatum, assembly GCA_034231615.1. Classification (NCBI taxonomy): domain Eukaryota; kingdom Metazoa; phylum Mollusca; class Gastropoda; order Stylommatophora; family Philomycidae; genus Meghimatium; species Meghimatium bilineatum. The sequence goes on along the minus strand of CM067304.1, from coordinate 75,227,001 downwards.
CCCTTGAAGGTAAGTTAGGCTTTTGTTGTGCCTTTATCATGGATTTCTTTTGGTTGGTGATAGCTGATTGGTACATCCGGTTGCCGCATGTTAGAAAGTTCTTTGGCCAGTTAATCATTTCTCTCATTTCCTGCTATTCCACAGTGTGATGGAATCCATTGCAGTATAGTTCTACACCTATTTTGCACTATGGACAATACCTCTTTTAACTCTGGAAGTTTTAATGGATTATAGTGCTTCTAGTATTGACCTTGCATCTGTAAGTACGAGGCGTGTTCAAATGAAAACGGGACTTGTGGATAAATTTAAAAAGTATCATACGCAATTTAATATTTTCAACGGAATTGAACAAAGCAACCACTTGTGAATAAGAATGCACCTGGGTTCATCAGAAAAAATCTCTGTATGCATTTAGGCAAGCATCCCACTGTTTAGGTAGACGTCGAATGCCGTCCGAGAAAAAGTTGCGTGGCTGTTCTCTGAACCATGTGGTCACCGCTGTCTTCACGTCTGCGTCGCTGTTGAATCGCTGTCCCTTTAGTGCTTTCTTCAACGGTCCGAACAAATGGAAATCACACGGGGATAAATCGGGACTATAGGCTGGGTGATGAAGAACTTCCCAATTCTTCTTTGCCAATGTTTCCTGCACAATTTTTGCGACGTGCGGACGAGCGTTGTCGTGGAGAAGAATCACACCTTGAGAAAGTCTGCCTGGTCGCTTAGCCTTGATGGCCTTATGCAGCTTGTCTAAAGTGTCTTTATAATGGGCGGCATTGATGTTGACACCAGGTTCCTTAAAATCAGTCAACAAAAGCCCTTCATGGTCAAAAAATGCAGTCACCATAACCTTCCCAGCAGAAACCTCCATCTTTAAACATACGCACCCACTCCATCACTCTGGTCCTCGACAAACATTTGTCACCATATGCTGCCTTCATTCTCCGATGAATGTCTACTGCTTGACATCCTTCAAATGAAAGAAACTGGATCACAGCACGCTGATTCACTTTGGACGGGTTCGGAATCACACCCGCCATATTGTTAACAGTCTTCTGCAGCACATATGCATGCTGGGAAGATGAACACGTGACCGTATGTAAATTATTGGATACTCATTACTAGTGCAAAATGTCATCAATATCAGTGCGCTCTATCACGCGTGGTGTAACAAGTCCCGTTTTCATTTGAACACGCCTCGTATTACATTAGGGTGTGAGGTCCTGTCCAATGTTAACCGTTTCTCTGCAGCTGCACAAATAGCTTTGACTTCAGATTCATAGTTGTTGCAGTAATTCCCAGTTGGTATACAAGTGGTATCAGTGGTGCCATCTGGGTACTCTACATATACACCATTTCCTACTGCATTCTGTGCTGATCACTCTGATCCATAGATCACTTGGGTAAATGTCATCGAGGAAGCTGAGAGCTGCTACCCTTTTCTGCAGATTATTCTGATGTTCATCCCCATGCACACCTACTACTGTTGTTTGGATGGTCACTGGTAGGCATGTCCATTTTTCCCATGGGGTGTGTTCTGGTTGAGATGTCAGTGGTATTGTTACCTCTGGTAGGTCCGATACCTGTCTATGTAGATGCTTGGCCTGGTGTATACAGCTGCTTCTTTTAAGCCGTCTTTGTGACAGATTCTGGAATCTTTCCTTCATTGGATGACTATGGTGGAAAAGGAACTTTTCTCCATGAATTATAATTTTAGTATCCCTACGCTCTTTCAGTGACTGCATCCCTTTGATATTCTGCATTTCTATGATTGGTGTGGATCTCATTGCGCCTGTAATGATTCTAAGTGCTTGGTTCTGTACTCTATCCAAGCTCTGTAGTATGGTGTTTGATGATGAACTCCATGCTGTAGAACCATATTCTAAGTGTGGTCGAATGACTTGTTGGTATACATTTTTTAGAATTCTTTCACTATCTCCCCACATTGTCCCAATCAGTTTCCTTAGTATAGCTACCTTCCTTCTAGCCTTTGTTTCTGCTTTGCTGATATGATGATGGTAGCATTGTATGTATTCATATGTAGCTTGTCAATGGTGTTTGAAAACATAGTCAGTTCTTAATTTGTAAATTCATAACAAGTAAATGGATGCTGACTGTGCACACATCCCTAGAAACTGTTCAGCACCACATTTTTGTGTCCAGCACTGTATGATGTCAGGAAAATGTTTCTCCTCCAGGGCCAGATAAATGGAACACCTTATATGGAACAAAACAGTAGCCCACAAACACATATATCACATAATAGCACTGGGTCAAAGGGCATGAGACCATGGACAGTTGGATAGCCAACCAACAAAACTATAAATTCATAACATGTAAATGATATATGAACACATGGCCAGTTTAAAACAAACTAGCAATATTTTATAAACTAAACAAATTCCAGTGGAAGAAGAACTAAACAAACTCAAGTGCAGGAAGAACTGAATGAAATTCTGTGGAGGAAGAACTAAACAAACTCCAGGTGAGGAAAAACTAAACAAACTCTAGTGGAGAAAGAACTAAACAAACTCTAGTGAAGGAAGAACTAAAGAAATGGTGTTGGAGATGGATAGGACATACATTAAGCAGATCAACAGAAATCATTATAAGACAGGTATTGTTCTAGAACCCACAGGATAAGAGTAATAGAAAGAAACCATGCACACAGACACACACAGACTTGGTAGAAGATGGAAAGAGCTGTAAGCAATAGAAAGAAACCATGCACACAGACTTGGTAGAAGATGGAAAGAGCTGTAAGCAATAGAAAGAAACCATGCACACAGACTTGGTAGAAGATGGAAAGAGCTGTAAGCAATAGAAAGAAGCCATGCACACAGACTTGGTAGAAGATGGAAAGAGCTGTAAGTAATAGAAAGAAACCATGCACACAGACACACACAGACTTGGTAGAAGATGGAAAGAGCTGTAAGCAATAGAAAGAAACCATGCACACAGACTTGGTAGAAGATGGAAAGAGCTGTAAGCAATAGAAAGAAACCATGCACACAGACTTGGTAGAAGATGGAAAGAGCTGTAAGCAATAGAAAGAAGCCATGCACACAGACACACACAGACTTGGTAGAAGATGGAAAGAGCTGTAAGTAATAGAAAGAAACCATGCACACAGACTTGGTAGAAGATGGAAAGAGCTGTAAGCAATAGAAAGAAACCATGCACACAGACTTGGTAGAAGATGGAAAGAGCTGTAAGTAATAGAAAGAAACCATGCACACAGACTTGGTAGAAGATGGAAAGAGCTGTAAGCAATAGAAAGAAGCCATGCACACAGACACACACAGACTTGGTAGAAGATGGAAAGAGCTGTAAGCAATAGAAAGAAACCATGCACACAGACTTGGTAGAAGATGGAAAGAGCTGTAAGCAATAGAAAGAAACCATGCACACAGACTTGGTAGAAGATGGAAAGAGCTGTAAGTAATAGAAAGAAACCATGCACACAGACTTGGTAGAAGATGGAAAGAGCTGTAAGCAATAGAAAGAAACCATGCACACAGACTTGGTAGAAGATGGAAAGAGCTGTAAGCAATAGAAAGAAACCATGCACACAGACTTGGTAGAAGATGGAAAGAGCTGTAAGCAATAGAAAGAAACCATGCACACAGACTTGGTAGAAGATGGAAAGAGCTGTAAGCAATAGAAAGAAACCATGCACACAGACTTGGTAGAAGATGGAAAGAGCTGTAAGCAATAGAAAGAAACCATGCACACAGACTTGGTAGAAGATGGAAAGAGCTGTAAGCAATAGAAAGAAACCATGCACACAGACTTGGTAGAAGATGGAAAGAGCTGTAAGCAATAGAAAGAAACCATGCACACAGACTTGGTAGAAGATGGAAAGAGCTGTAAGCAATAGAAAGAAACTATGCACACAGACACACACAGACTTGGTAGAAGATGGAAAGAGCTGTAAGCAATAGAAAGAAGCCATGCACACAGACACACACAGACTTGGTAGAAGATGGAAAGAGCTGTAAGCAATAGAAAGAAACCATGCACACAGACTTGGTAGAAGATGGAAAGAGCTGTAAGCAATAGAAAGAAACCATGCACACAGACACACACAGACTTGGTAGAAGATGGAAAGAGCTGTAAGCAATAGAAAGAAACCATGCACACAGATACACACAGACTTGGTAGAAGATGGAAAGAGCTGTAAGCAATAGAAAGAAACCATGCACACAGATACACACAGACTTGGTAGAAGATGGAAAGAGCCGTAAGCAATAGAAAGAAACCATGCACACAGACTTGGTAGAAGATGGAAAGAGCTGTAAGCAATAGAAAGAAACCATGCACACAGACACACACAGACTTGGTAGAAGATGGAAAGAGCTGTAAGCAATAGAAAGAAACCATGCACACAGACTTGGTAGAAGATGGAAAGAGCTGTAAGCAATAGAAAGAAACCATGCACACAAGACACACACAGACTTGGTACAAGATGGAAAGAGCTGTAAGCAATAGCTACAGATAGGACAAGATGGAGGAGGTTTCAGTTGTTTCCAAGGCTGAATTATAGTTCAGTGTCTAAAATTTCTATAGATATATTTACCTGCTGTGCCCGCAGCTCTGGGTCCAGAATATATTTACCACTGTTAAATACTGATGTGGCTACTTGCATAACTTGAGAAGACTCCAGGTAACCTTCAGAGTATGATGCCATGGCAATAGCCAACACCTGTAGGGGTCGTTGCATGGACTGACAAAACTGTCGGGCAAATCACATCCATTTTATAAACTGACATAATCTCTAACAGTTACATCAACTATAACAACATATAAACTAAAGTAATCTCTAACAGTTACATCAACTTCTTCTTCTTCATTGTTCTTCAGTCAGATATCAGGTTACAGCACCAATAGCTTCAATAAATTGTGTGATTCGCTTCAGGTCATCCATGGAACCCTTCAGATCTGGAAGTAGTGCCATCTCAGTAGGCCATATTTGCTGCCTCTCTTCTTGGTAGAGTTGACAGGCATGAAGAATGTGTTCTGCAGTCTCTGGGCTCAGTCCACAGTTGCACAGGTCTGTCTCGCCAATCTTCAGCTTTCGGAACATGTGACTTCTCAGTCTGTTGTGACCAGTTTGTAGTCTGAAGATGATGGTTTGTTCCTTGCATGACATTTGGTGGTAGGGATCATTTGGTTCTGCAGCTGGGTGCATCTGCTTCCACTTTTTCTTATATTCTGCTTTTATCATAGTCTTACATTCATGGTACGTACTATCACTTTCTATTTGTTCCAGTGCTCCCCCTTTCGTTGCCAGGAGATCAGCTTTTTCATTTCCAGGTATGCCACAGTGACTTGGGATCCACTGCAGTACTGTTTCTTTGGTAGTACTGCTGAGGTGTAGTAAGCAGGTTGTAAGTTCATTCATGCTCCTGTTCTTTGGATCTTTCAATGCCTGCAATACTGACTTTGTATCCGTTAGAAAGACTACATGTCTGTTGTGACTCGGCAAGCAATTCATTAGCATTTTGGCTGCCTCTATTATGGCTTCAATTTCTGCTTTGAAATTTGTGGAATGTTTGCCTGTGGGTATGGATTTCTCTATTTCTTTACCATCTGGTGTTACTATATATATTCCTGATCCTCCATCTAATACTGCCTCTTTCGCTGATCCATCTGTATATACATGTGTCCATATATCCTTTGGGTATGCTTTCTGTATGTGATTCTTAGTTATCTCCTTTAGTACTTGTATAGTAGTTTCTGTTTTCAAAATAATGCTTGGTATATTGTCCATAATTTTTGGGAAGTTGTTCCTGTCCCAGGTTGGATATGTGTTAACAGTGTTTAGTGGTTTTAAGTTTTGTAGGTCTGTATCTGTGAGTGATTTCTGGAGCTATTTATCGGAGTGTAGAAAGCTACCTCTTTTGAAACGCTCTTTTGTAGGTCTGCTTAATCTTTGGTTCATTTGATGACTCTCCAAACATTTGAACTTTGCATACTGTGTGAGGATTTTTTCATTTCTTCTTTGTTCCATTGATGGCAAACCTGTGCATGTTTCCATTTCTGTGATTGGGGTAGTATTCATACCTCCTATTATAATTCTGAGATTGCGGTTTTCTATCTTTGAGATCTTTTGTGTGTTCCATATTATACATCAATTAAACAACATATAAACTAAAGTAATTTCTAACAGTTACATCAACTATAACAACATATGAACTGAAATAATCTTTAATAGTTACATCAGAATAAGAGCAACTAAACTAAAATAATCTCTAAAAGTTACATCAACTATAACAACATATAAACTGAAATAATCTCTAACAGTTACATCAATTGAAACAACATATAAAATGAAATAATGCACTCATGCAGAATATGAAGGCTATACACTCAGTAATTACGGAGAAAATAGACAATATCAGTGCTCAGCTATTTATGAACGCACTATAGCATATTTGATACAATTGTACAAGAGAACTTCAATTTCACAAACGCCTGCCTTTTTTCTTGACTTCAATACAGATACTTCTTCTTTGTACAATATCTGTGGTCATGTTAGATTCTCAAATCTGTTTTCTGAATAAAGTCCACTATCTTCTCCAAGTTAGAGTGGCTGCCCAATAGTTTTTGCCTCAAATCTGGCCATAGCCATCATCTCTGCACTTTGTATGTTGAGCAGTCCTACGGTATGTGTTCAGGAGTTTGGGTTCCAGATGCAAATATACATTCATCAATGTATGAGATCCTCAGCTAGTAACAGTCACCCAACAGTCTACAGTAACAGTCACCCAACAGTTTGCAGTAACAGTCACCCAACAATCTACAGTAACAGTCACCCAACAGTTTGCAGTAACAGTCACCCAACAATCTACAGTAACAGTCACCCAACAGTCTGCAGTAACAGTCACCCAACAGTCTGCAGTAACAGTCACCCAACAGTCTGCAGTAACAGTCACCCAACAGTCTGCAGTAACAGTCACCCAACAGTCTACAGTAACAGTCACCCAACAGTCTGCAGTAACATTCACCCAACAGTCTACAGTAACAGTCACCCAACAGTCTACAGTAACAGTCACCCAACAGTCTGCAGTAACAGTCACCCAACAGTCTACAGTAACAGTCACCCAACAGTCTGCAGTAACAGTCACCCAACAGTAACAGTCACCCAACAGTCTGCAGTAACAGTCACCCAACAGTCTGCAGTAACAGTCACCCAACAGTCTGCAGTAACAGTCACCCAACAGTCTACAGTAACAGTCACCCAACAGTCTGCAGTAACAGTCACCCAACAGTCTGCAGTAACAGTCACCCAACAGTCTGCAGTAACAGTCACCCAACAGTCTACAGTAACAGTCACCCAACAGTCTGCAGTAACAGTCACCCAACAGTCTACAGTAACAGTCACCCAACAGTCTGCAGTAACAGTCACCCAACAGTCTGCAGTAACAGTCACCCAACAGTCTGCAGTAACAGTCACCCAACGGTCTGCAGTAACAGTCACCCAACGGTCTGCAGTAACAGTCACCCAACAGTCTACAGTAACAGTCACCCAACAGTCTACAGTAACAGTCACCCAACAGTCTGCAGTAACAGTCACCCAACAGTCTACAGTAACAGTCACCCAACAGTCTACAGTAACAGTCACCCAACAGTCTACAGTAACAGTCACCCAACAGTCTACAGTAAGAGTCACCCAACAGTCTGCAGTAACAGTCACCCAACAGTCTGCAGTAACAGTCACCCAACAGTCTACAGTAACAGTCACCCAACAGTCTGCAGTAACAGTCACCCAACAGTCTGCAGTAACAGTCACCCAACAGTCTGCAGTAACAGTCACACAACAGTCTGCAGTAACAGTCACCCAACAGTCTACAGTAACAGTCACCCAACAGTCTGCAGTAACAGTCACCCAACAGTCTGCAGTAACAGTCACCCAACAGTCTACAGTAACAGTCACCCAACAGTCTGCAGTAACAGTCACCCAACAGTCTACAGTAACAGTCACCCAACAGTCTGCAGTAACAGTCACCCAACAGTCTGCAGTAACAGTCACCCAACAGTCTGCAGTAACAGTCACCCAACAGTCTGCAGTAACAGTCACCCAACAGTCTACAGTAACAGTCACCCAACAGTCTGCAGCAACAGTCACCCAACAGTCTACAGTAACAGTCACCCAACAGTCCACAGTAACAGTCACCCAACAGTCTACAGTAACAGTCACCCAACAGTCTACAGTAACAGTCACCCAACAGTCTACAGTAACAGTCACCCAACAGTCTACAGTAACAGTCACCCAACAGTCTGCAGTAACAGTCACCCAACAGTCTACAGTAACAGTCACCCAACAGTCTACAGTAACAGTCACCCAACAGTCTGCAGTAACAGTCACCCAACAGTCTACAGTAACAGTCACCCAACAGTCTACAGTAACAGTCACCCAACAGTCTACAGTAACAGTCACCCAACAGTCTGCAGTAACATTCACCCAACAGTCTGCAGTAACAGTCACACAACAGTCTGCAGTAACAGTCACCCAACAGTCTACAGTAACAGTCACCCAACAGTCTACAGTAACAGTCACCCAACAGTCTGCAGTAACATTCACCCAACAGTCTGCAGTAACAGTCACCCAACAGTCTACAGTAACAGTCACCCAACAGTCTGCAGTAACAGTCACCCAACAGTCTACAGTAACAGTCACCCAACAGTCTGCAGTAACATTCACCCAACAGTCTACAGTAACATTCACCCAACAGTCTACAGTTAAGATTTGTTCCAAGGTAAAATAGTGTGCTCTGTTGATACTTTGGTGGTGATGTATTGCATAGAATTTGTCTTCCACTTCCATGTTTCTTCCACTGTGATGTGTGTGTTATGTTTCTTCCACTGTGATGTGTGTGTTATGTTTCTTCCACTGTGATGTGTACGTGTTATGTTTCTTCCACTGTGATGTGTGTGTTATATTTATTTCACTGTGACATGTACGTGTTATGTTTCTTTCACTGTGATGTGTGTGTTATGTTTCTTTCACTGTGAAGTGTATGTGTTATATTTCTTCCACTGTGAAGTGTATGTGTTATGTTTCTTCCACTATGATTTGTATGTTATGTATCTTTCACTGTGACGTGTATGTGTTATGTTTCAACCACTGTGACATGTATGTGTTATGTTTCAACCACTGTGACGTGTATGTGTTATGAATTATGGAATAAAGATACAGAAAATGGCTACCTGAAATCCAAGGCAACGTCCATAAAATGATTCCTGACTAACACATTCCACATCGAGTACAAGCTGCTCTGCAACTTGCTGGTCCAGCTTGCCTTCATCTACAAAAAGTTCTCCATCCTGGCAGTACTGCAGAAGCTTCAGGGCATAGTACATGACAGCCCTCAGTTGTCCTAGAGCAGACACATAGCTGGCAACAGAAAGTACATTAGTGTAGCCCAGTTTTTGATTGGCGGCAGGGAGACATGATAACATAGAGGGAAGAGAGACAACATGACAAAGGGGAGAGAGACAAGATAACATTAAATAGAGAGACAAAAGTTAACATAGAGGAGAGAGGGAGATAGACAACATAGAGGAGAGAGAGACAAGATAACATAGAGAAAGATAAATTAATATAGAGAGAGAGAGAAGATAATATAGACGGGAGAGAGAGAGACAAGATAACATTAAATAGAGAGAGAAAAGTTAACATAGATGAGAGAGGGAGAGAAAAGTTAACATAGAGGAGAGAAGGAGATAGATAACATTGAGGAGAGAAGGAGATAGACAACATAGAGAGAGAAAGACAACATAGAGGAGAGACAAGATAACATAGAGGAGAGAGACAGACAAAATAACATAGAGGAGAGAGACAAGATAACATAGAGAAGTCTTTATCTCGGTCTTCAAGGAAAGTGTCTTCCAGATATCAGACACCAAGGAAAGTGTCTTGTGTTTCTTCCAGACCTCAGACTCCAAGGAAAGTGTCTTGTGCTTCTGCCATCCAAGACTTTCCTCAAGTAGTGCACCTTTCTTCTGCCATCCAAGACTTTCCTCAAGTAGTGCACCTTTCTTCTGCCATCCAAGACTTTCCTCAAGTAGTGCACCTTTCTTCTGCCATCCAAGACTTTCCTCAAGTAGTGCACCTTTCGTTCGTGTTGTCTAGAAGTTGGTGTAATCTTTACAGTAAAGGGTGTTGGTCATTGTTGGAAACTTTACCACTTTCACTGCCATGCCTTTCTAATCCACATGTCACTCACTGCCATGCCTTTCTAGTCCACATGTCACTCACTGCCATGCCTTTCTAATCCACATGTCACTCACTGCCATGCCTTTCTAATCCACATGTCACTGTCATGCCTTTCTAATCCACATGTCACTCACTGCCATGCCTTTCTAATCCACATGTCACTCACTGTCGTGCCTTTCTAATCCACATGTCATTCACTGTCGTGCCTTTCTAATCCACATGTCACTCACTGTCGTGCCTTTCTAATCCACATGTCACTCACTGTCGTGCCATTGTTTAGGTATGACAAGTTTTGTGAGTCATCATTTGAAGAAATCAATATAAAATCAACCAATGAAGTTAGAACATTGAAACTTACGCAAGACAAGAATAAGCTATCCACAAATGTTTATCTCAAGACAAGAATAAGCTATCCACAAATGTTTATCTCAAGACAAGAATAAGCTATCCACAAATGTTTATCTCAAGCATTTATTCAAAGTCATTCATTTTCCATTATATGAATTATTTGACTAGTAATGGCAGTGATGTGCTCCTGTTTTTTAAGCGGATGTTCATGACTGGCTCCTGGACGTGTAGACCAATCTCATATATATCTATGACTGTCATTATTTGAATCAGTCCAATATTTGAATCTTGTCTCTCTCTCTCTCCCATCTATGTTATCTTGTCTCTCTCTCTCTCCCATCTATGTTATCTTGTCTCTCTCTCTCTCCCATCTATGTTATCTTGTCTCTCTCTCTCTCCCATCTATGTTATCTTGTCTCTCTCTCTCCCATCTTTGTTATCTTGTCTCTCTCTCTCTCTCCCATCTTTGTTATCTTGTCTCTCTCCACTCTGATGTATCTTTATTCTAAGTACATTTTATCACCATTATTTGCTAAAATAAAGTCCAAATCAGAGTAACTTTTGACTGGGTATCATCAGCTACATTGTCCATTTTGAAGTGTTCATTGAAAAACCACAATAAAATAAATACATTTACAATTATCAGTGCTGAATCCATTGTTTTCTTCTGCATTTAGGCAATTTCATGTTGGGGTTATTTTCTGGAGTTTTCAAATCAGAAGGCTGATCCAACTAAATAGGACCTGGAACCAGGAACACCATTTTCCAACTGGTAATATGATGCTTTGACTTGTCTCTTCTCAGACTTCCATGCATGAGTAGTAAATCTGAGGCATGCTTCATTACTCTCCATTTCCCACCATCTACAGTCTACTGACACACAAGATGTATGTTATGTCTGTGAAATTTGAAAAGACATTGCCACAACCTGAATTGGATGGTTTAACATCAGGTTTCCCCTTCCTCTAGCTGGTTTCTAGAGTGTCACTTCGACATACAGCATCAAATCAATGACATCTTGCCAGTGCGGGTCACATGATCTACGTTCTATGATGGAGTGCAATGCCACAAGTTAGAAGGCTTTCTACTCCAGGGAGAATGATCAACAACAGGACATTACAACATGAAAACATAGAACTGTCAAGATAGAATGATGGTGGGGTTTTATAAACAAAGAAAGCCTGACTATACAGTCATATTATCTTCTAGAAATATAATGTTGCATGGTGGTTGGTCTGGTGGTTGCCACCCAACCTTCCATGTGATGGTACGAGGGCCTGGCCAGTCTTCATTTCCAGCCACTGGTCATTGGACTAAGCCCCATTTCCACAGCAAGGAGTTGACCATAACACAGTTGAAGAAGATATGCACCTACCACTACCTGGCACAGAGAAGAAAGAGGAAAGCTGGCAATCCAGGGGATCGGGTAAGTACGTTCTCTTCTGCATTCCTTTTCAAACTCTGCAGATTAGTAGGATGCAGTAAGACAAACGGAATGCATTGTGTCATGGTACAGTTTGGCAGCAATATCTTCACCTTTCAGGCTGACAATCCAACTGCAGCATGGCTTCTGGGTAATTTAACCATTTATAACATAGGATAGCCAACTCCATTCCCACAACCTCCTAAGTCACCTCTTACGATGTGCATTGTCAGGAAACTGTGTCACTATTCTGTGCACCCCTTCCATGTTATTTATAACACACAGGCATGAATCCATCTAATAACCAGCTTCCACATTTTAGAAATGCTATTTATAATAAATAGGAAGTGATGTAGATGTCGTAAAATATTCTATGAAAAAAAAGTATATTTAAAGATGACAAAAATCATACAAGGCACACACTATCAATGAATGTGTTGTATTTCTATGACAAGTCATTGATGGTAGCCACATCTTCATAATTGGCACATTTACATTTTTGGACATAACTGGACATCTACATTTGCCTTCGATACTTGGACATCCGGTGTGCACATGTATGGTAAATAGTACTCTAGGAATATAAATATCCTGTGACCAGGGTTCCCTAACTCATGCTGAGTTTTTTTAGACACTTTTAGAATAATTGTGTTTATGCCCACATAAGGGTATATGATTCAGAACCGGACATCTTTGTTACACATGATGGGCATTCATTCTGGCAGAAATTTTATCTCCTACAGAAGTAATCGAGAATTTAGTGCTTCGAGGTATGTTAAAACCATTATAATCCTTTCAAATTTAGTGAAATTTAGAATACTCTTGTAGGCGCCTACATTTATTAGGTTGTTTAACCATTTTTCTTTCTACATATATAACTTTTACGAATGTTCAACATGGCTGGAAACAGCAATTATTTTCAAAAATATCAACACTTGTTTTAATTATGCCAAGTAGCCGCCTATTGAATATTAATTAGTTCAACATGCATCTGAGAATCACAGGACTGTGATCAACAGATGTGTCTTGTCTTTGCAAATGCAAAATATATAGTTTCTGTTGTACTTATTTTGTTTAATAGATATAAAACTTATTTTCATTATAATTAATGCTAATTAGCCACCATTTTGAATATCAATTAGTTCTATATCCACGCAAAAATTCATGCAATGTGTTCAATGATGCGTTTTGTCTTTGCGGTCAGAAAAATGTATAGTTTGCATATTGTTTGATTGAAAATAAATAAGATAATTTATAAATTATTGTCAGCTCAGCTCATTTAGTTTATTGTGTGGTCACTATTTCAGTTGATATTTTCCTATATGTTTTATGTCAATTATTTTGATGACAAATTAATTAGGAAAAAAATTCATCACATTTTTTTAAGATGGATGTACAGGCTTGGTTGATTCTTCTTCTTTCGTTCGCTAATAATGTCTATATCTGCAGTGTTGTTTCTTGTATAAATTGGACAGTGTTTTCCATTTCTTGTTTTATACCATAAAGTTAAACATTCATTGGTGTATCAGAAGGCCAGTATGTGCACCTTAATGTGTCATAGTTTGCACATTCTTGAAGGATATGTTCTGAAGTCTGGTTGGCTTGCCTACATGTACACTCTGCTGTTGTACCAATTAAAAATTTTGTATACATAGGTCTATGGCTGTTTAGTCTATTGTGTCCAGTTTTGAGTCGAAATATGATGACCTATTCTTGTATGTTAAGTAAGTGGTAGTCGTCCCGTGAAGTAAGTTAGGCTTTGGTTGTGCCTTTATTATGGATTTCTTTTGGTGATAGCAGATTGGTACATCCGGTTCCCGCATGATAGAATCTTCCTTGGCGAGTTGATCAGCTCTCTCATTTCCTGCTATTTCACAGTGTGATGGAATCCATTGCAGTATAATTCTACACCTATTTTGCACTATGGACAATACCTCTTTTAACTCTGGAAGTTTATTGGATTGTAGTGTCTCTAGTACTGATCTTGCATCTTAAGTATTACTGTAGGGTGTGAGGTCCTGTCTGATGTTAACAGTTTCTCTGCAGCTGCACAAATAGCTTTGACTTCAGATTCATAGTTGTTGCAGTAATTCCCAGTTGGTATACAAGTGGTATCAGTGGTGCCATCTGGGTACTCTACATATACACCATTTCCTCCATTTCTTACTGCATTCTGTGCTGATCACTCTGATCCATAGATCACTTGGGTAAATGTCATCGAGGAAGCTGAGAGCTGCTACCCTTTTCTGCAGATTATTCTTCTGTTCATCCCCATGCACACCTGTTATTGTTGTTAGGATGGTCACTGGTAGGCATGTCCGTTTTTCCCATGGGGTGAGTTCTGGTTGAGATATCAGTGGTATTGTTACCTCTGGCAGATCCGATACCTGTCTACGTAGATGCTTGGCCTGGTGTATACAGCTGCTTCTTTTAAGCCGTCTTTGTGACAGATTCTGGAATCTTTCCTTCATTGGGTGACTATGGTAGGAAAGGAACTATTCTCCATGAATTATAATTTTAGTATCCCTACGCTCTTTCAATGACTGCATCCCTTCGATATTCTGCATTTGTATGATTGGTGTGGATCTCATTGCGCCTGTAATGATTCTAAGTGTTGGTTCTGTACTCTATCCAAGCTCTGTAGTATGGTGTTTGATGATGAACTCCATGCCGTAGAACCATATTCTAAGTGTGGTCGAATGGCTTGTTGGTATACATTTTTTAGAATTCTTTTATTAGCTCCCGAAGTTGTCCCATTCATTTTCCTTAGTATAGATATCTTCCTTCTAGCCTTTGTTTCTGCGTTGCTATGATGTTTCCATGTCATTTTGGCATCAAATGTTACACCAATATATGTGGGTTGGTCATCTACCTTTAAGACAGTTTTATTTACATAGATGTTTCCTGCTCTTTGTTTTGGTGAAAGTGTAAAAAGGGTTGTGGCTGTATATTGATACTTACACACCATTTGTCAGGCCAATTGGTCAAAATGTCCATGGCTTTCTGAAGCATTTTTGTGGCAACCATGGCACTCTCATGTGTGCACCATAGAACTAAGTCATCTGCATATAGTTCTGCTCTAGTTCCACTGGGTATTTCTTCAATTAGATCATTGATAAATGTGAGAAAAAGAGTGAGTGATAGAACTCCTCCTTGAGGCACTCCTTGGAGTAGTAGTACCTTCTTACTTTTTTTGCCATTTACTTGTACTCTGGCTCTTCTACTGTGAAGAAAGGCTTTCGTCCATCTATACATATTTCCATGAGACAGGTAATTCCAATTCACTATATGTGAACAATGTATCCATAATGTGATCTATACATCTATTAAATTCACTCTCTGCTCTATTGATGTCTTTGTCCAAGTTCATGTCCTTAGCTAGAACACTGGTTAAATGCTGGTACATTTTCCAGTCTGCCCTTTTATAGTTCCACCTAGTGAGTGTGCTGCTGTCCTTGGTAAATTCATTGTGGATTTCCAGAAATACTAGTCTGTGGTCACTACCCCCAAGCTGCTTTCCAAAGACACGTGTGATGTTCCATTCCAGGCCTGGTGAATGGAATGCCAGATCTGGTGTAGAGGTGGTGTGCCATGCTCTCGAGTAGAAGGTTGGTGAGTCTGCTGGCTGGTTAATAAGGATGAGATTATTTTCATCCTGCCAGCTCTCAAGTTCCTCACCTCTCTTATCGATATTATCATAGCCCCAGCTCTGAGAGTGGCTGTTGAAGTCACCACACACCATAAGTCTCTCTTTGTCTGCAATTGTGTCTAGTGCCAATGGTTTATCATTTGGGCAGTAGTAGTTCAGGAGATGGAATTCTGCACTGTGTTTTTAGGTGGAGCATCTGGTATTCTGCCCCTTCCATATATACTTCCAGCTGACATGCGCTGATATTGTTTTTAACAAGTGTCAGAATTCCACCCTTTCGCCTGTCCTTTCTGTCAGACCGGTAGCACTGGTAGCCTCTGATTTTGGAGGTTATGTCACTGCTGGGTTGTGCTTCTTCGATACAGCATATATTAACTTGTTCTTCACTGAGGACATTTTCAAATTCCAATTTTTTGCTGTATCCATCTCTTTTACTGTTGACACCCTCTTATTCCAGTGCATTATTTTTATTGGTCGTTTGTTTGTTTGTTTGACCAGTAGCTCTATTCCCTTGCCTCCTGGCTCCTCGGGGCAATTGAGAAGGACTTCCAGTAACTGAGGTTGGGCCCTTTCGAGGTATAGGGCCCGGCACCGTCCCTGCCTGAACGTCCGCCACAGGGCAGGCACCATAACTATTTATAAATACAGACATGTTTCCATTGTGTTTTGTGCGTGGCATCCTGATTATCTGTGCGCCTTTTGGCTGGATGCCTCCGTCTTCAGCACTCTGCTTACTTGGGCTGGACTATGGTCCTGCTCGAGTGGGACTGCCCAACCAGTCTTAGTTTCCAGCCTCTGCTGGCTGGACTAAGTCCTATCTCCTGGCCAAGAAGCTGGCCTTCATAGGGGCTTGGTTGATGTGTTGTTGAATTTAAATTTTCAAGGGTTATCTAACAGTAATTTTAATCATATTGTACTATTTTAATCATATTGCACTATTTTGAAAATTTGGTTCCAGTACAAGGCTTGTGCTGCCCTAGCCATTTCATCTCTAGTTGGTTATTTCCTGACCCGAGTGATTTATTTATGTGTTGCAGATGTATCTCTGTACCACAACTTCATCTTAGATTACTTCTGGATAAATTGCCTAATTATTATATAGCTTTACCAATTCATTAGGCTAGGCCTATTATAACTTTTTTTATGGCCTAGTAGCTAGGTTACTATCTTAACCTTAAAAGCACTATTCACCCATAAATACACCATATTTCGTGGTTTTGTTTGTATCTGTTTGAGCACAATTGTGCTTCATGATGACTCTCTATTAAACACATTTTTAATCATATGAAGGTAAATGTCACATGACAGTGGATGTGCGATCTCGTCTAGATAAGCGTCACTTCCACCTCATCAAAACTGTGTGCTGTGTTTAAGGAGTACAGTTGACCAAAAAATGTCAAAATCAAGAACAATCCAGTTAAGAATCCATCGGCAGATTACAATGGTCATCAAGATGTATGCTTGACGTAAAATTATTATGGATTGTGATAGTAAGGAATTATTGGGAATAAAATTATTACCAAGTAGATAAAATAACAAGCTGATTTTATCCTGATATGACATTGAACACACACGAAACAAATGTAGGCCTATTGTTGGATATTTATCAACATTATTAGGTCTACAATTCTAGAACTATTTTTAGACCAGGTAAGTTATTACATGTTATATTGATCCATTCTTCTCATATGACACATGGAAAAAAATAAATTAAAAATATATTTGTTGTATGCAATTCTTTATTTAAATGCAAAATATTATTTAAAAATCTCTAATAACAAAAAATGTAAAGCATTTTCAAAACACCCACCATAAATTACGAAAAATGTTCAAAAAAGAACCCACTGGAAAGATTTTGTAATTTTAAGTAAGGGTGCTAAAGTTAAGTTGGTGGAAGTACAGAATAGTTCTCCGCGGTGCTATAAATAGCACACTGTTGACAATTTTCACTATCCAACATCATCGATTTCCGTGTAACACCAATCAATAACCTTACTCTAAGTACTTACCCGTAAGCTTGCCAAATCACACAACAAAGGTAAGAAAACACATCGAAACTAGAGCAATGGTCACAGCGGAGAACTATAATGTACTTCAGCCGTTAAGTTTAGTAGTAGTAATAATAGACTAGTTACTTTAACTTTACTATTACCTCTCAAGTTCCTTCGCATAAAAACCCCTTCGAAACAAAATAGAATCCCTGACGGACGAAATATATCTGCAAAGTTGAAGTAAATGGAGACAACATTTCTGGACAATTCTTAATAAACTTCGGTATCCGTTGCCTTTAATATCTGGAGAAAAATCATAGAGGCTGACATGTTTGGCCAGTTCTGCATAGCTTGGTTCGATCCCTGTATCAAGATACTCATGAAGCAAACTAAATGTCACATGAAACTTGGCGTGGTAACTTTGCTTGCCATTTTGAAAGTACTGAATATTGCTAAGTGCTATTGACTTCAAATCTCTTGATAATGCTGTGAAAAATCGACCCGGGTTTTCTGTCGACTCAAGGTCCATTTTTAGTAGTTTTGTTTAGACGCAGCCATATTGCAATACTGCAGTTAAAATGTAAACTTCCGGTTCTGTCAGTGCCATATGATTGTCTATTGTCTGTCTCTAGGTGGGTGATATGATAGTATCCACACTTGGCGATAAGCGTAGGGGTGGAAACTTAAGTTTTCGTTCCAATGCCAGATATGTCGCCTGGCTGCGTTGAATGCATGTTTATCACGGTTATCTTGGTGGTTTCTATCCACCTTTTTCGTGGTCTACCGTTAGCTTTATGTCCGTGTTATAGGCCTATGTTATTAATATTATTATTGGTAGTCATATTTGATTTGGCTTCATTCTCATAAGGTGACTGCACGATTTTACTTGCAGTCTTTCGGTATGTTCAATACATATTGCCTGATGGTATTAAATCAAAAAGGAATATTTCCATCCGCTTTCGTTTAGACCTAGGCCTATATTCGTCCAGCTGCAAATAAACAAACTGTTGCAGGTTTTCTATAACCACTTTTTGCAGTAAATGTAGCTGTAAACACCAAAATATCAATATTCAAAACGATTATTATGCCAACGATGTGCTACCAAAGCCAAACATGGACAACGACAGCACATGACAAACGTAAACTAATGACAGCTGAAATGGCATGCTTACGCTGAATCCTAGGAATATCGCTAAGAGACAAGAGTGAGAAATGAGGAGACAAAGAACTGGTACCACCCCAATATTGGAATATATTAAGAGCCACCAGATCAAATGGTTTGCACACATCAGCAGACTACCCCCTTTATCGCTTTTTACGATATGCATGGCATGTAACAGTTTCGCTATTCTTTTCTTCCATTTCGAGCCGTGGCAACACACACGCATATAGAACAGTAGAGGATGAAGGGAGAAAAGGCGAATAGGAAAAATCGTGCATAGACAATATCAAGGAATGGTCTGGGCTTGAATTGTCTGTTGTTCACCCATCCCAAGTGATGGTCACCATTTGTTACATCAACTTTTGAAATTCAGTTACGGTTATGTCCTTGAATATGAGTTCGTAGATGGTTAATAAGACATATTCTGGTCGCAAATGTCATTGGGCAGTTCGGCATGGGATGACCAACGTAGATGGGTTTTTTTTTAAAAATTATCTACAGTTGAGCTGCTGTATTTCTCCTCTTTTCACAAGATGCTGCGCCTTTTTTTTAAAGACTCATCATCACGTGATATATTCTGTCCAGAACGTAGAACGTTTTCCTTATGGATTTATTGAATTCTCCTGTAACTGTCAATGTTTCTGATGAATATCAGAATTCCTATACCACATGATGATGGTCTCAGGGCTTTGCAGTTCTTTCTGGACAAGCGTCCCCATCCCTCTGTATCCACTCCTAATCTTATCTGCCGTGCTGAACTGATGTTAACACTCAACTCTTTTGAATTCGATGGGTACTTTTTCGATCAGATCAGTGGCGTGCTATGGGCAGCACCAAGATGGGACCTAGCTATGCGTGTCTTTTCATGGGACATCTTGAACATCAGATTTGGTCGACTTATGGTGGTCCGTCTCCATCACTGTGCCAAAAATATATTGAAAATGGTATATGTATTACTGGCATGTCCGAAACAGAATAGTCTCGCTTCATCAACAATTTCAACCCTGCTATTCACATCTAACATCTCTACTACTTATGTCAACTTCCTTGACATCATTGTCACCATTCATCCCCCTTACCTCAGCATATATGCTTACTACAAATCTACTGATGCACATGGTTTTCTGCTTTACACTTCTTCTCATCCTCCTACTTGTCGCAACTATCTACCATTCTGCCAGCTTCTTCGTCGCGTATGTAGTGATGATGACGACTATCTTGATAAATCCTCTGAGATGAATGATTTCTTCCAAAGACGCTCGTTCCCTGACAGTATCCTTTCATCAGCTTGGCTTCGTGTACGTGAGATATTTCGCATCGATACCTTGACTACTTCCCAGGGTTCTTCCTCCTCCTCTGATAGAGTTAAATTTGTTCTTTTCATCCCCATAACTCTACTGTTCGGCATATATTGCTGAAACATTATTCCCTTCTCCATTCTAATCCCCGTGCCGCTATCTTGCTGAAACATTATTTTTTCCTCCAGTTTAATCCTCGTGCCGCTATCTACGACTTGCCTCTGGTTGCCTATAGGCACGACAATATTTTCAGCATCTTGGTCCATAGTCACATTTAGTCTTCTGTTCCTGGCCATTTTGGCATTGTTCATTGCTCTCACCGTCGTTGATACACGTATCCTTATGTGGTTCATATGCGCTCCGTTTCATTTCCTAAGGTCCCTTTCACTATTAATGAGGCCTTTACGTGTGAATTCGATAATGTAATTTACGTGATCATAGCCTATGTAAACGCTGCGGCATGCAGTATCGGTGAAACTGACTTGAGATTGAGCGACCGCTTCTGTAACCATCTTCACATCATCAAACACAGAAAACTTACTCCTGTCGCCACACACTTCAACGGTGTTAGTTGGTTGCTGATCCAGAGGTCCATGGCCTCATGCCCTTTGACCCAAACGGTGATAGTCAGTGTTGTGTTTTTGATATTCAAATCACTGCCATCAGATCATGCACCACTGATGACAGATCTAGGTACGCTCTTGAAAATCGTTTTATTTTTTAGTTGGGTACAATGCAACCTTTTGTACTGAATTCCGACCACTTCTTTGTTTAGTTCTCGGTCGAGATTATCTTTGTTTTTATTCATTTTATTCCGTTATTACGGCATCTTTTTGTTCGTTTCGTTTCAACATGCAGGTACGTTTTTATGTACTTCTTGTTCATATGCTTCCGACATCTCGTATCCACATTTTACTAGGACAAGTTTGTATGTCGTGATGTAATTCCTACTGGTCGTATTTTGATGTTTTGTGCCATCCTGATAAATGTCTTCTGGTAGAAAAGTCGATTGTGTAGTGTTATGTGTATGAATGTGCAGGTTTACTATTGTGTGTATTCTTTTACGTCAGCATCCGATATCGATAGTGTGTTTAGGCGTCGTCCAGTAAGACTACATTGCCTGTGTTCTACGTCAGTACGACTTTATGTAGGCATTTGTGTGTTTATGTGTAAAACGTTATTGTAACTGGTTTTTTCCGTCTTGTATATCATTGTATAGTAGGCTATATGTAGAAGGTTGCATTTGCCCTCATTGTTGAAATATTTGACAATATGCTTTCGCTGACCCAGGTGTTTCAATAGGTCACATGTTGTCGTCACATATCTCTATTGACCTTGTCAAGGTTAGAGGTAACGAGTTCGCATTTAAAGGGTTTCCTGTTTACGTCATCTCCGTGACAATGAAAACCAGGAAATTCAAACACGTGACGACAACGTGCCCACATCATTCACCCTTTTCCTCCAACTGGAAAAAAATGTATTCTATGTCTTTCGTAGTTACGTGTGCTGTTTATTACTATTAGTTAAGGTTCACATCTCCAGCATCGAGTGTGTGCGGAGCTTTTGGTCACAGTCATTAGTCAATCTGATATGCTGCCACACGGACTAGTGTAGAGGTCGCCGGTATGCAATACGCTGGCAGTAATTAATGTTGAGATCTGAGTTTGATTTATGTTTTATTTGATTTTATCAAGTATGTTACTAACGCGCAGAGTAAAGCGAAGTATAACGGCGCCATCTACAATCATAGCTGCAAGTGGAGGCTAACAATATTAGCTGTAAGTGCGCAAGTGGAGACTCGCAATAATAGCTGCAAGTGGAGGCTAACAATAATAGCAGCAAGTGGAGACGCGCAATAATAGCTGCAAGTGGAGACTCGCAATATTAGCTGTAAGTGCGCAAGTGGAGACTCGCAATAATAGCTGCAAGTGGAGGCTAACAATAATAACAGCAAGTGGAGACGCGCAATAATAGCTGCAAGTGGAGACTCGCAATAATAGCTGCAAGTGGAGGCTAACAATAATAGCTGCAAGTGGAGACTCGCAATAATAGCTGCAAGTGGAGACTCGCAATAATAGCTGCAAGTGGAGGCTAACAATGATAGCTGCAAGTGGAGGCTAGCAATGATAGCTGCAAGTGGAGGCTAGCAATGATAGCTGCAAGTGGAGACTAGCAATGATAGCTGAAAGTGGAGACTAGCAATGATAGATGCAAGTGGAGGTTAGCAATGATAGCTGCAAGTGGAGACTCGCAATAATAACCTCAAGCGGAGACTCGCAATAATAGCTGCAAGTGGAGACGCGCAATGATAGCTGCAAGTGGAGGCTAGCAATGATAGCTGCAAGTGGAGACTCGAAATGGCTAGAAGTACATAACATATCCCATAAACAAGCCAAAAATGGAGGGACTAGTGTAGCGCGAAGAAATGCACAAATATCGTAGCCTTGATGTGAATTAACATTGCAACATCATTGAAAAACTGAACTCACTATACGAAACGTTCATGTGTCACCGTGACCCGAGGGGGAAGCAAGGAATAGCACCACCATTAACCTTCAATGCATGTCGTAAGAGTCGACTAATGAGGTTATGGGGTCGAGTTGGCTGTCCCATCTCACACAGGATCAAAGTGCCCGTGACGCTATGTTGAGGTCGGATGTGCCAGGCTGAAAAGCGCAGATATCGCAGTCAATACTATAAACTTTGAATCAACGCATTCCAGACTATATCCTGCTAATATGCACAAGTTTGAGAAGGTATCTCTAAACTATATCTTGCTAATATTGTCGATCAACAGTGAAGTTGCTGCTGCCCGGCGGGGAAACATCAATCATAAACTGCTACTATCACAGAACTAAATGGTGCATAGGAAAACTAAAAACCAAAAAAGGCCCTAGGAAAAGATGACATAACCAATGATATTATCAGGAACCTAGGGCCAATCAGTAGAAACAAGCTCCTTACCATTTTCAACCAGTCATGGAGAACTGGTAAAATTTCAGACTTCTGGCTTGAAGCTGTCATCATCCTAATCGGTAAAAATCAAAAAGAAAAAAATCAGCAAGTCAAGTTACCGACTAGTCAGCCTCTTGAGTTGTGTAGGAAAAGCAATGGAGAGAATGGTCACCTCTAGACTAATAAAATACCTAGAAGAAAACCAAAATCTCACCAAGACACAGTCGGCCTATAGGAAAAAATTAAGCACAGAAGACCAGCTCAAATACCTAGCACAGGAAATTGAGAATGTTTTTGAAAATAAGAAAAAAGTTCCGGTAACTTTTATGGACTTCAGCAAGACCTTCGATAAGGTGTGGAAAGATGGTGTCCTCTTCACGCTTCTTCAAAACAAAATTGAAGGCAGAATGTTCAGCTGGATAAAAGATTTCCTCTGCTACCGCACTGCAAGAGTAAAAGTAGATATTTTAAGCATACTTTTTACTACTTTTCTACGCGTTAAAATTCAGTTTTTCTAACTTTTTGTGTCATTGCAATTCACTGTTTACTAGCACCATGTCTTATATTGACATGTTTTCATGCGTGAAACTTCACATTTTGTTGTAAAGTAGTAAAAAGTATACTTCAAAGTCCAGAAAAGTTATTTCCTTCTTCTTCTAAACTCGTTCTCAAACTCCCACTGGATCTTTCTTGTATAGTAGGACAATGGTCCTACTAAATTTCCAGCAGGTTGTAGTCCAGAGAATGGATACGCGTTGTGTCGCCATTCTATTTGTACCAATGGTCCGACACACGTGTCTTCGGCGAAAGAAATGTGATAAAAGGTGAAGTTTTGAAACATGTCAATATGATACATGCTGCTGGTGAGCAGTGATTTGCTATGACATGAAACGTTAGAAAAGAGACAAACAGTGTATTTTACAAGAATTTGACCCATACTTTTCACCACTTGTCTACATCTTAAAATTCAGCTTTTGTTAGTTTTTGTAAGAGTTCATGTCATAATACTCACTTTTGTCTATAAGCATATCTCATATTAGAATGTTGTCATGGGCCAAACGTCTCTTTTTGTCACTTTTCTAGGATATGATCCACACTTTTTATCATATTTCTAAGTTGTTGTTGGATTTCACTTTTGCACAGTAAGTACATATTAAGTTTTCAAGTACAATAGTTGTTTCTTTTCTAACCTTTGATGTGATAGCAACGTATCTTTTCTCTACCATCATATCACATATTAGCATATTTCTTTGGGTAAAACTTTCTCAATTTGTCAGTTATCTAGACTATGAACCATTCTTTTCAACATGTTCAAAGTCAGATTTTGTTAGTTTTTTAACTTATCATGTTATAGCAATTCATATTTCATTAGCAGCATGTGTCACGTTACAATGTTTCCATGTGCAAAATGTCACATGTTGGCACTTAACTAGACTTTGAACCACAAATTTCATCTAATTTCTAACTCTCCAAGTATACTGTTTGTCTCTTTTCTAACTTTTTATGTCATAACAACTCACTTTTCACTAGTATCAAATCTCATGTTGGTATGTTTCCATGTCTCAAATGTCACATTTGTCCCTTTTCAGAACTATGAACCACACTTTTCATCGCATTTCTGTGGGTTCATTGTCTGTCTCTTTTCTAAGTTTTCATGTCATATCAACTGACTTTTCATGAACACCATGTCTCATATTCGTAGGTATCATTGTCTTAAACTTCTCATTTTGTCACTTTTATAACCCAGTCTGCTTAATTTCTAGTTTAGTCTTCTTAAGGATTTTCACCACGATACATATTGCAATTTTCAAGTACCTTGTTTATCACTTTTCTAGAATTCTAACCACACTTAATCACTTTTCTATATGCGGATATTCACATTTTGACCCCTTTCTAAGTTTTCCAGTCAATTATCACTACCCCATATGGATATGTTTCTGTCCATCTTCAGCTTTTGTCGCCTTTTTAACCCGGTAAAAGCTTCATGACATGATATAATTCCCCCCCCTCCCCCATAGGTCAATGAGCTTAAATAATCCTCGACAGACCCATGACAGGGCTATAACCTGCTACAGGACTATAACCTGCTACAGGGCTATAACCTGCTACAGGGCTATAACCTGCTACAGGGCTATAACCTGCTACAGGGCGATTCTTAATTTAGTAAACGAAGTAAACTTTTGTAAGAGAAATATACGTAATCTAACTACGCTGTGGCTAACTATACGAATCAAACGACAACGCGAAAAGCTTCTCTCATGACATTATTCTGGTTTTAATTTTAAAGATTAAACGTGGAGTTATTGCTAGCATCTTAATTTGCAACTAACAGGAAAGTGATTTTAAGTGGGGACATTTCTTGACACTTTCCAAGTCATGCTACATAAGTACTTCCCTAAAAATGCTTTTAAAAAAATGCTTCCCTAACCCAACGTAAAGTCTGGATTTTATTATTTTTATGTGGCACTGGGGATGCATGGAATTTTCACGGGAGTTGACCGACATTTGTATGGGGGGGGGGGAGTCCTACCAGAATCTGTCACAAGGACGGCTTAAAAGAAGCAGTTTTATACACCAGGCCAAGCATCTACGTAGACAGGTATCGGATCTGTCAGAGGTAACAATACCACTGATATCTCAACCAGAACACACCCCATGGGAAAACGGACATGCCTACCAGTGACCATCCAAACAACAATAACAGGTGTGTATGCGGAATGAACAGCAGAATAATCTGCAGAAAAGGGTAGCAGCTCTCAGCTTCCTCGATGACATTTACCCAAGTGATCTATGGACCAGAGTGATCAGCACAGAATGCAGTAAGAAATGGAGGAAGTGGTGTATATGTAGAGTACCCAGATGGCACCACTGATACCACAGGTATACCAACGGGGAATTACTGCAACAACTATGAATCCAAAGTTAAAAGCTATTTGTGCAGCTGCAGAGAAACTGTTAACATCAGACAGGACCTCACACCCTACAGTAATACTTACAGATGCAAGATCAGTACTAGAGGCACTACAATCCAATAAACTTCCAGAGTTAAAAGAGGTATTGTCCATAGTGCAAAATAGGTGTAGAATTATACTGCAATGGATTCCATCACACTGTGAAATAGCAGGAAATGAGAGAGCTGATCAACTCGCCAAGGAAGATTCTATCATGCGGGAACCGGATGTACCAATCAGCTATCACCAAAAGAAATCCATAATAAGGCACAACGAAAGCCTAACTTACCTCTACGGGACGACTACCACCTACTTGACAATAACAAGTCATCATATTTCGACTCAAAACTGGACACAATAGACTAAACAGCCATATGTTTACAACATTTTTAATTGGTACAACAGCAGAGTGTACATGCGGACAAGCCAACGAGACTTCAGAATATATCCTTCAAGAATGTGCAAACTATGGCACATTAAGGTGCAGACACTGGCCTTCTGATACACCAATGAATGTTAAACTTTATAGTGCAAAACAAGAAATGGAAAACACTGTTCAATATATACAAGAAACAACACTGCAGATATAGATATTGGTAGCAAACGAAAGAAGAAGACATTCGTTAAATGTAGTAAGCTTTAGTCATTTGATGAGAAATGAAGTTATTTCTAAAACAATCATGCAGAGCAAAGTAGAAAGTATAAGGAGAAGAGGTGGCCAACATAAGGTCTGGACTGATAATGATTAAAAGGTTGGACATTTTTTAATTTCTCCACATTCTAACATGACCTCAGAAAATTTGTAGTTTGTAGATTTCAGAAAGCTACCACTAGTACTTATAATGTTCATATTATGACATAGAAGGTGATGATGACTATGATAAGTACAATGTATGTTAATGATGATTTTAAATGAACATGAATGTAAATAATACTACAATTTGATAAACGTTTAACTGTTAGCTTTATATCTCGTTGCATATAATCTCAATACAACAAAATACAAATATTACATTCTAATAAGTAATTTTTTATCCATGTTACAACAAATGAACGATACGCCTATGCCAGCAATTACTGTAAAATTACTTTTTCCACATAAAATAAAAGCATTGCTACCTTAAAAACAACACTCGTATCAACTGCTGCGATAAATCCGTTCATTCTAGATAATAATTAATCAATCATCTTCAGCGTGGTTATGAATAATACTCATGTAAATATAACGCCCATACGCTCAGTAATTACGGAGATAATAGACAAATCTGTGATCAACTATTGATGAACGCACTCTAAAAACAATACCTTTAGCATGAAACTTGATGAATCTACACAGATCTGTAGATATGGTACAAAAGTGTGGGGAGGGAGGAATTTCTGAGAAAAGTTAATCATATTTTTGTGTTGCTTGGAAAACCGTCGGCGGAAGGGGAGGGTGTGTAATGACATCATTTTACTTGTTAATAAGTCAAGTCAAAACAAAGGGTTTGAGTCTCAATAGCAAAACATAGCTGAAGTAATAGTAATAACAAAGAACAAATGTCCTTCAGAATGTGACAACAAAGGAGATTTGAAATTAGTCAAAAATATTATAATATTCGGAGACCTGGAAAACATCACCACATTGAGGCCAGCTCCTTGGCGTGGAGATGGAGCTTAGTTCAGCCAACAGAGGCTGGAAACTAAGAGTGGTCAAGCGATCTTTACATCGAGCTGGGCCACAGCATTCCCCAAGCGAGAAGAAGTGCTGAAGTCAGAGATACCAGACCAAGAGGCGTCCCAGAAACTACGGTGCCATGCAATCCGGTAAGATAACATCAGATGGGAGATGTATTAAAGACGGTCACATGTAGAATTCTCAGGCAAATCCATCCTCTCACAAGACAAAGAACATTCAATGCAATATATATGTGTCAGTAGAGGTGAGAAAGAGAGGTTAGAGGTGAGAAAGAGTGGTTAGAGGTGCGAAAGAGTGGTTAGAGGTGCGAAAGAGAGGGTGTATACGACCAATTCTGGTGTATGAAAGTTAATCGCGGACAATCAGCTGAATACTGAAAAATGTTATAGAAATAGCAGAGATGTAGGTTTATTGAAGAATATTGAGAACACCATTGAAAGATAAGAAGCGTGATGAAGATATCTTGAGAGAAGTTACTTCCAGAAAAGAGAGTTACTCAATCACATCAGACAGAAAACAGAGTTACTCAATCACATCAGACAGAAAAGTGAGTTACTCAATCACATCAGACAGAAAAGAGAGTTACTCAATCACATCAGACAGAAAAGAGAGTTACTCAATCACATCAGACAGAAAAGTGAGTTACTCAATCACATCAGACAGAAAAAGTCTACATTTTTGAACACATGGGCAGAGGAAAGATGGAGCACGTCGTGGCGCAAATTGAAGAGCGGGAGGTGTAGGGAAGGACCTAGAGAGAAGATTCTGAAAAGTTTGGCATGAGGGAATAAAGGTATCGGAAATGATTGACAGCACATAAAACAGATGCTTGTGAACAGAGATGATAATAACCAACGCCACAGGGTATGAACTATAAGGAGAAATGATTCACATCACACGAAGGAGATTGATATGGACAGACATGATAACCAACTCCCACCTGATATAGACGATATTTAGAAATGTGTTTTCTTTCTTTAACACTAACCTCAAGAATTACAAGCGATAAGCTCTTACTTCTTATATACACTTGGGTGATTTCTCGGAGTTTTCTTTCGTACACAGAAGACATCAGCTTTCGGCTGAATGCAATGCATATTCAAGGAGTCTTGAACTGAGGTGATTTCTCTGAGCTTTCTTTCGTACACGGAAGACTTCAGCTTTCGTACACAGAAGACTTCAGCTTTCGTACACAGAAGACTTCAGCTTTCGGCTGAATTTAATGCAAATAGAAGGAAAAGTCTTGCACTGGGAGTTTTGGATATCTTGATATTAGACAACCAATCCACACCCCCCCCTCTCAAACGTAGTTAATCGTATCTTACAGCGTGTTTGACAGGTAATAGTGTTACTATTCTTTGCTCCCCATTCTGTTCTATTTTGTTAGGTCCCCGGAAACACGCGGCTTGTATTTGTTCAAACAAAATCTTATACATTCTGTCATGTAGATATATAATATTTAGGTTATGTAAAACTATCAGATAAAATATCGGGATAAAATATCAGGATAAAATATCGGGATAAAATATCAGGATAAACTATCAGATAAAATATCATTATAAACTATCAGATAAAATATCAGGATAAACTATCATTATAAAATATCATTATAAACTATCAGATAAAATATCAGGATAAACTATCAGATGAAATATCAAGATAAACTATCCGATAAAATATCAGGATAAACTATCACATAAAATATCAGGATAAACTATCAGATAAAATATCAGCATAAACTATCAGAATTTTAACAAAACACATCGAAAATCCCCGGTGTGGGTGCACGTCCCAGGTGTGGGTGCATGCCACTGGTGTGGGTGCATGTCACTGGTGTGGGTGCACATCACGGATGTGGGTTCACGTCCCGGGTGTGGTTCACGTCCGATATGCGTGTGCATGTCACTGGTGTGGGTGCACATCACGGATGTGGATTCACGTCCCAGGTGTGGGTCACGTCCCCATGTGCGTGTGCATGTCACTGGTGTGAGTGTACATCACGGATGTGGTTTCACGTCCCGGGTGTGGGTCACGTCCCATGTGCGTGTGCATGTCAGTAGATTAAATGTTCCATTATTAAAAGATATTTATATTTCAAGCTATTGATATGTTCAGATATTTATACGGACACACTGATATAGATAGAAAGGAAGACGCCGACAATTACGATAGACACAAGTTAACATTAAAAATGTTGCCCGCATGAGCACATGACACAATAGACTAAACAGCCACTTAAATAGACTAAGCCTGGTTCCATGACCTCTGTGTCCATGTGGACAGGCAGCACAGACCGCGGAACATATTCTACGTTACACTAAACCTGCTTAGGTAGACAAAGTAGCCACACAGAGATGAATATCCACATAAAAACTGTATGGGAACACTGAGGATCGTTCAAATACAACGTCATTTATTAATAAAACTGGATATTTGTTGTCTAGACATGAGACACTTCGAACATAAAGAAGAAGACACTGAAAATAATGGCGGGATGGATAATATACATATATACCGCCATCGAGTCAACAGAAACTCCAGCGTTTGTATTTGACTATGTTGTTATTCATAATCATATATTTCAAACTGACATTGACTTGTTTTGTGAAGTATACTTTTTACGGTTATTTTGTTGACACAGAAATAAGATTGTCGCAGAATGATATGTAGAGGCGAAACACCAGGGTTCTCATATATATATATATATATATATCCAGTTCATTTATTTACAATGTCCTGGTTTACAACATCGTATAATTCGAATGCACATCAACTTAAGCATATCACATGTTTCATAATTTACCGGTTTGCTCCTAACACATTCATTCGTCCTGTTCTGCACGCTAAGATTCTTCATCTGCCTAACCTTCGGACCGTGATGGTAAGCGGCTAGAATTTGCAACTCGAGGTCCTCATTATCACAATAATTGTTTAATTCTAAATGGCCGTGCCGCGATCGTAACGGCAATCGTTGGATCCTATCTGCCTGTAGAGGAAGTTCAAACCCAGCGACTTGTGCGATGCTACTTGACGTCCTGGAATTGTAGGT
Organism: Meghimatium bilineatum; assembly: GCA_034231615.1. Classification (NCBI taxonomy): domain Eukaryota; kingdom Metazoa; phylum Mollusca; class Gastropoda; order Stylommatophora; family Philomycidae; genus Meghimatium; species Meghimatium bilineatum. Next base: position 75,196,278 of record CM067304.1, on the reverse strand, counting down.
TTCCAATATCGGTTCACCTCCTTGAACTGTCTGTTCCGATTATCTGCTATCCAGCGAGAAATCTGGCTTACTTGGAGACTTACACCATCTCCCAACTTAGAACTATTGAAGCTCTGACTCTAACAACTTCTAGCTAAAAACTTCTCAACTTGTAACCACTTAGGAATCTTCCCCGACATACACTACAGCTTTGCAGCCCACTTTGCGACTTACCTCGTCGCTGTCCACTTCTAAAATCCCCTAATCTCGAATCCAACCTGAATTTTCCAAGTTCTCCCTAATTTAGCAAAAACTTCCAACCAATTCAAACATCTCACATATATCTGTTCTCATCCCTCTTTGTTCATTATACACAAAGGTACGGCAAGTCATTACATCAACAGTTGTTCACACATTCATACTGTGCGTGGCAATAGTATTTTCCCCTAGACATAGAGTCTATAGTTCTTTTGTGTTCGCTTAAGGAATGTCTAGTGGCCGAAAACACAATATTTTTCTGTCCAGCCAGGTCGTATAGATGGCAAAGTATGAACAATGCCGTTTAGTTTGGCTATCAGTTGGCTACTTGGTCACTTGTTCTCACGACAAGGGTCCGACGAACAATGTCTTTGTCTTACCCGTCGATATTTTTACATTCGCACGTCTGCATTCATTTGTACAGCTTATTTATTCCTGAAACGAGTGTGTAACAATATTATTACACGAGCCGTTATAGACTGCTCATGCAACGTATAGTTGTATTTCTCAACGTCAATCTCTCGCTGTTTGTAAAGGGTTCTCACTATCTACCGAAATGCCCTTAGCTTGTGAAGGGTTCTCCCTTCTTGCTGAGATGTGCCTACCCAACTCTGGCACACTATAAGCGGGTTATATTTTTGTTATATTACGTTATTGTTTATAGCAAAAGTCACATATCATAAGGAAATACATCACATTGCATCAATCTTCCAAATAACATTCATGTCCCCAGAACAATGAAGATACGCTCTTATAGATCAACTAATGGGTTTGTCCTGTGTGTTAGGGTCATCATCTCTTGACCACATAACTAACTATCCAACTACCTAACTACCTAACTAACTAACTAACTAACTAACTAACTAACTAACTAACTAACTAACTAACTAACTAACTAACTAACTAACTAACTAACTAACTAACTAACTAACTAACTAACTAACTAACTAACTAACTAACTAACTAACTAACTAACTAACTAACTAACTAACTAACTAACTAACTAACTAACTAACTAACTAACTAACTAACTAACTAACTAACTAACTAACTAACTAACTAACTAACTAACTAACTAACTAACTAACTAACTAACTAACTAACTAACTAACTAACTAACTAACTAACTAACTAACTAACTAACTAACTAACTAACTAACTAACTAACTAACTAACTAACTAACTAACTAACTAACTAACTAACTAACTAACTAACTAACTAACTAACTAACTAACTAACTAACTAACTAACTAACTAACTAACTAACTAACTAACTAACTAACTAACTAACTAACTAACTAACTAACTAACTAACTAACTAACTAACTAACTAACTAACTAACTAACTAACTAACTAACTAACTAACTAACTAACTAACTAACTAACTAACTAACTAACTAACTAACTAACTAACTAACTAACTAACTAACTAACTAACTAACTAACTAACTAACTAACTAACTAACTAACTAACTAACTAACTAACTAACTAACTAACTAACTAACTAACTAACTAACTAACTAACTAACTAACTAACTAACTAACTAACTAACTAACTAACTAACTAACTAACTAACTAACTAACTAACTAACTAACTAACTAACTAACTAACCAACCAACCAACCAACCAACCAACCAACCAACCAACCAACCAACCAACCAACCAACCAACCAACCAACCAACCAACCAACCAACCAACCAACCAACCAACCAACCAACCAACTAACTAACTAACTAACTAACTAACTAACTAAACTAACTAAACTAACTAAACTAACTAAACTAACTAACTAACTAACTAACTAACTAACTCACTAACTCACTAACTACATAATTAACTAATTAACTAACTGTCTACGTAACTAACTGACTATCTAAGTAACTAACAATTTAAGTAACTATCTATCTAAGTAACTAACTAGCTAACGAAGTAACTAACCAACTAATTATCTAAGTAACAAAATAACTTACTAAGTAACTAACTAGCTAAGTAACTAGCTAGGTAACTAACTATATAACTTCTTTCTTCTTCTTTCGTTCGCTAATAATGTCTATATCTGCAGTGTTGTTTCTTGTTTAAATTGGACAGTGTTTTCCGTTTCTTGTTTTGTACTATAAAGTTTAACATTCATTGGTGTATCAGAAGGCCAGTATGTGCACCTTACTGTGTAATAATTTGCACATTCTTGAAGGATATGCTCTGAAGTCTGGTTGGCTTGCCCACAAATACACTTTGCTGTTGTATCAATTTTAAATTTTTTATACATATGGCTAGTCTATTGTGTCCAGTTTTGAGTCGAAATATGATGACCTGTTCTTGTCTGTTAAGTAAGTGGTAGTCGTCCCGTGAAGTAAGTTAGGCTTTGGTTGTGCCTTTATTATGGATTTCTTCTGGTGATAGCTGATTGGTACATCCGGTTCCCGCATGATAGAATCTTCCTTGGCGAGTTCATCAGCTCTCTCATTTCCTGCTATTTCACAGTGTGATGGAATCCATTATGGACAATACCTCTTTTAACTCTGGTAGTTTATTGGATTGTAGTGCCTCTAGTACTGATCTTGCATCTGTAAGTATTACTGTAGGGTGTGAGGTCCTGTCTGATGTTAACAGTTTCTCTGCAGCTGCACAAATAGCTTTTAACTTCGGATTCATAGTTGTTGCAGTAATTCCCTGTTGGTATACAAGTGGTATCAGTGGTGCCATCTGGGTACTCTACATATACACCACTTCCTCCATTTCTTACTGCATTCTGTGCTGATCACTCTGGTCCATAGATCACTTGGGTAAATGTCATCGAGGAAGCTGAGAGCTGCTACCCTTTTCTGCAGATTATTCTGCTGTTCATCCCCATGCACACCTGTTATTGTTGTTTGGATGGTCACTGGTAGGCATGTCCGTTTTTCCCATGGGGTGTGTTCTGGTTGAGATATCAGTGGTATTGTTACCTCTGACAGATCCGATACCTGTCTACGTAGATGCTTGGCCTGGTGTATACAGCTGCTTCTTTTAAGCCGTCGTTGTGACAGATTCTGGAATCTTTCATTCATTGGGTGACTATCGTAGGAAAAGGAACTTTTCTCCATGAATTATAATTTTAGTATTCTTCATTTCTATGAGTGGTATCGATCTCATTGCGCGTGTACTGATTCTAAGTGTTTGGTTCTGTACTCTATCCACGTTCTGTAGTGTGGTGTTTGATGATGAACTCCAGCTGTAGAACCATATTCTAAGTGTGGTCGAATGGCTTGTTGGTATAGATTATTTAGAATACTTTCATTAGCTCCCCAAGTTGTCCCACCCAGTTTCCTACTATATAACTAACTAATTAATTATCTAAGTAATTAACTATCTAACTAAGTGGGTAAATAACTATCTAACTGACTATCTAAGTGGGTAACTAACTATCTAACTAAGTAACTAAATCACTAACTAATAATCCAAATAAGATGTATGTCCATTCGCCTGTGTGTTGCCGGGGCCTGAAAGTGGAGCAAAGAATAGCAACACTGTTTACCTTCCATGCTTGTCGTAAAAAGCGACTAAGGAGTTTATGGGATGACCATATATGGTCAGTGACACAAAGCCATGCTGAAGTCGGATGTGTCAGGCCGAAAGGCGCAGATATCGCAGCAGTGTTGTAAACCATGACACAACTCATTTCGTTCTCCGGACTACACCCTGCTAATCTGCAGGAGTTTGAGAACAAACGCAGAAGAAGAAGATGTATGTCCCAGATCTTTGAAAATGTGATCCCTGAAAGGAAGAAAGTTGTCACTCTATGGATAAGTCTGTAAACAGCTTTTGACAAGGACTGGAAAGATGGACTTGTCTTCTTCTTCTTCGTAGGCCTTGCGGCGGACCCTCTGAAAGCATTCAGCTGACAGTCCTGAGAAGGACATATGAGGGTGATCTGCGTTATGTCATGTTTTACAGCAAGCTGCGTTATCTGTGCCTATCGACCTGACACATCTGTCTTCAACCAACAATTTTTTGGTGCCGGGTTGGCATTCCCGTATTTTCGATCCCTAGTACTTGTTGACCAAGCTACAGCAGGATTGCTGCACTCCTGTTTCCAGGCCAATGCGTGGAAATATACTGAGGGTCTTGATCAGCTGTGGTTCGCTAACCATGATGCTCGACCAGCTATGGAGCGCCGGCGTGTGCACTCTGATGTGCATCGAAAGATGGACTGATAGTAAAATTTAAAAGGAGTGGAATCAAGGGTAACAATAGTAAATGGATACGGCTCTTCAACACGATCGACTCGCAAGAGTCACTATGGAAAGTCACAATAGCAAATAAGTTCTCCTAAATCATGAAGTTCTTGAAAGCTATAAGCTTTCTCTAGATCTATTTGTTTTTGGTATTTATAATGATCTCATCTGCCACTAGGTGTAAGACATTGCCTTATGCTTTATGCTTTATGCTGCGTCTTGCTGGACTGTCTATGCGAGACTCGCTCGACAGCTTAACTTTTTTCACCTTCGGTGCCTAGGAAACCTCATGGGAGTACGTTGGCAGGATCGAGCACCAGACACGGAAATCCTTCAGAAGTCCCGTATACAAAGCATCCATGCCCTCATGACTAGCTCCCAACTCCGCAGGACTGGCCACATCGCCCGTATGCCAGATAATCGTCTTCCAAAGAGATTATTCTATGGGGAGATGTGCGAAGGTAAACGTTCGAGCGGAGGGCAGAAAAAGCGCTTCAAGGATCACCTAAAAAACTCTCTCAAGCACTGCAGCATCAATCCTAGCTTCTGAGAGACCACAGCACTTGACCTCTCAGCCTGGTACACCCAGATCACTGCTGGCATCACGAAATTTGAAAAAGAAAGAACACTGCGGGCAATCTACAAGCGCAAGAAGCGGAAGGACAAATCTGAAAATTCTTCTACCCCGAACCTTCAGCACTCCTCATGCACTGCAATAAAACTTTCCGTGCACGAATCAGACTCATCGGGCATCTACGAACTCACAAATCAAATTAGACAATTACCAATTTATTATTATTATTTTTTTTTCATCGCATTTATTGTTTTTCATGCCATGTTCATCTTCGTTTGCGAAAGAGGAACATCAGGTGTAAGAGCTGCCATGTGTGCTGATGACATGGTGATGTGTAAGAGCAGCCATATGTGTGCTGATGACATGGTGGTGTGTAAGAGCAGCCATGTGTGTGCTGATGACATGGTGGTGTGTAAGAGCAGCCATGTGTGCTGATGACATGGTGATGTGGTGTGTATTTATAACGATCATATAACTAGATCGCGCATGGAGACATATGTGGTCGCAATAGACCTTGAGGATGCGTACAATAGGGTGTCCTTGGATATCTTAATGCACCAGCTGTTAAATCTTGCAGTTAACCCTTTTGTCGTGCGTTGGGTTGGCGCCGCCCTGATGCACAGGGTTGTAGCTCTTAAGTGTGGTAACTGGATATCTACACCAACGGTTATTAGCCCTGACCTGCCACAGGGATCGCCTCTATCTCCTGTACTTTTCAATGTATGCACAGTACATAGTTTAGAAAGAACTAGCACAATGAGATATCTGGGTGTATTTTTTGACAGAAGCCTGAGTTTCAGGGAACATGTTGACCACATTATCATAAGGGAAGGCAAAGGCTTAGCAGCAATGAAGGTTATGGCTCCTGCGCAGTGTGAGCAAAGATTGTTATTTCTTTTGTACCAGGGTTTGGTTGTGGCTGTGGTGGAATATGCACTGGCAATTCTGACTCTTAGCCAAACTCAGATCGAAAGACTGGATAGAGTCCAGAATGCAGCAATGCGTATCATTCTGGGATGCACAAGAGACACATTGACAAGAGCTATGCGATACCTACTTGACTGCCCAACAGCTGAGCATAGATTACAGTATTGCCGTGCACGGGCGTACCTTAAAATACATGCAGATAAGGAACACCTGTTGCATTCCGAAATACAGAAAGTTAAAGGCAGCAGACTCGAGAGGAAGGTCGTGGATGGGACGTGCTGAGGATGTAATACAAAGCGTGTGCAGATTACAGGATGTGGCAGCAGGTGCGGAATGGATAGGTCTACCCACACATTTCGAAACTTGTTTGAGAGTAGTAATATCACTTAGCAGGGAATGCAGAGAATGGTGTCCCACAGCTGTGGAGAAAGAAGTGCAGGCTTTAATCAGTGAGAATACCAAAGAGGGGGATGTGATTATATACACTGATGGATCTGTAATTAGGCATGTTCGCAGTGCTTGGGCCTTTACAGCTCAGTGCGCAGGTAAAACTATCAAGGAGGAAAGTGGTGCCTTTGCGGTCACTACGAGTAGTATGACCATGGAGACTATGGCGGTGACCAAGGCATTTGAGTGGCTAGGCACACAGAAGGTAACGCAGGTCTGCATCTTGAGTGACTCTATGAGTATGATTAAGAAGGTACAAGTGGGTCTCGTTTGCGAACAGTGGATTAAGGCCTTGAGAAATGCGAGCTTGAAAGCGGTTACATTTATTTTCGTGCCGGGACATGTGGGCGTTCGAGGCAATGACAGAGCGGATCAACTGGCATCGTGTGCGATTGTGGCACAGGGCGATGGGGCAATGGATCGCGCTGACGTTTTGAACTCCTTAAAAGATATAACACGCGAGAGTGAGACTAATGTGGATGATGATTCCTTTTCAATGGCTAGGATTAAAGATCAGGGATTGAAATGCGGTGTTGCTAGAGGTGAACATTTTGGAGGGCGCAGAAGAATGATGGTCAACCAGCATAGGACCGGTACTGTCAGCAGAAGTGTGATGGCGGATACACTCAAGGAGAGATCAGAGCAACTATGGATGTGTCCAGTTTGCAGTGATGATGATCTGACGACTAACTAACTAATATAACTAGATGGAATAACTTGATCACAGAGGAAGGATAATGAATCCGTGGCAAAAATTATCATTGAAAAGGGAAACTCCTGACTTCATACCCCATGCTGATGGTGCTAGTTAAATTCTGGTAAGAAAGCGGTCTGGAAGAAGGAAAACTCCAAATTTAAACCTCCATAGTCCTGATGACAATTCTTGCATAGGTAAAAGCTAGGGAAACACATCCTGGCTCAAATGACGAAAGATTCAAAATGGTCCAGGGAAGGCGTAACTGTCAATGTTGAAACTACATATGTCCAATAAAAAGCTATCATCAGTATATAAGACCTTAGGCATATGTCTAATCGGAAAACAGCTGTCCCAACCAGACTACAGTCCCTCACATGACAAAAAAACAGGCCATGGTACAACTGTCCCAACCAAACGACGGCCCTTCACAGGACAAAAACAAAAAACAAGCTACGGTACAGCTGGCACAACCAAATTACGGTCCCTCACAGGACCAAAAAAAAAACAAGCCATGGTACAGATGTCCCAAACGGACTACGGTCCCTTACAGAACAAAAAACAAGCCACACTATAGTCATTTTATGGTACAACTGGAAGTCACAGCTACAACTCGACTGGGTATTACAATTCTAGCGTCAATCAGGCAATCACGCCACAAGAAACATGCACACCCCCCCCCCCCCAAACAAAAAAGCTCTGAAATAATCAAAACGAAATTCATTCCTGTTAAAAGTGCTTACCTCAGTCAAATGAGGCTAATCTACAACTAAACAAATGAGGCTAATCTACAACTAAACATATGAGGCTAATCTACAACTAAACATATGAGGCGAATCTATAACTAAACAAATAAATGCAATACAATAATCTAGCATGACTAATTTGATTTTTCTCGTGACTTTCATTGGCCGTCCATCATCATCAGGTGCTGTTGTGCAACGAAGGTTGGCTGCAACAGACCTCCAACATCCCCTGTTTTATTTTGGTGATGCACTCTGCTAGACTGTAACCTCTTCATCTAGTGATGTTACTCTCCCATAATGTACCACTGCCTACCTCTTGGTTGTCCATCACAAAGTATTAAAAAAGGCTGTATCTCTGCCTACCTCTTGACAGTCCATCACAAAGTATAAACAGTCACTTTAGAAGGCCTTTTCCAAATTAGCCAACAGTGCATATATAGTCGATGCTTTGGGGCTCATGAGTTCTGTATTCTTGTCCTAAATGGACATTCATGTGTGGGTCACCCTGAGCCGCCGACATAGAAATAACAATAATATACAAGTGAACAATATGGGTTTAATTATGGTTAATACGACACGGGTGAGGGGGGGGGGTTGTGTGTGTGTGTGTGTGTGTGTGTGTGTGTGGTGTGTGTGCGTGCGTGCGTGTATGTGTGTGATTGACAAATATGCAACATATGCAAGTACTGTTAAACTCTCACGTGGTTGGTTGGGAGCGAAGCGGTATATGGGCTCATGCCCTTTGAACCTAACTCTGAAATAAAAGATATTTTTACGTAGACAAGACGTCGCAGAATTGAAAATATGAATGTAGGAAAAAAGTCACAGGAAAAAAGTCACAGGAAAAAAAGTTACAATAGAAAATACTCATTGGTTTTTTTAAAAAGTCACAGTACAAAAAACAAAACCATGGAAAAAAGTCACACAAAAAAGATATTAGTCCTTTCTTTGCGTTCTTATTTAATCGCCGGGGTCGAAAGGGAAGCAAATAATAGACACAGTGCAAACTGTGGATTTACAGCCCACCTCGGGACAGAGCCAGAGAACAACTATCACACCCCCAGGAAGGTAGGTTTCAACCTATGCACTGCTCCTAGCCACTGTAGCCAAGATAGGGTTCACTGTGCTCATTCCCCGCCACCAACTGACTACTGGTTATGCCGAACTTCTCTATTGCTCCAGGCATGCAACCAAATGTTCAAGTCAAAAGGATTGTCACGTACTGAGTCACTGTGCCTTCCATGATGGGTTTCAGCCATAGGAAAAAACAGTGCTGTCAGTTTCCTCCTACCCACTGCTGCGGAGCAAATCTCTGGCTCCCTCCCAACCACAGAGGGTGCATACATAAAAATACATTGTAAAAAAAAATGAATGTATGAGAGGCATATGCCTAGTTGTATAGATGACATTCCATGAAGCTTCTCTAAGAAGATAACCTCAATATAACGGCATGGCATCCACTAAGGTTTTCTGTTGCATGGGTGGTATGTCTAGTGGGCCATTGGTGAGACCCACAGACGCAACCACATGCGTAGTTATGTATGATGTATGATACTGTTCCAATCACTATCAATAAAAGGTAATACTGCTAGTAAATCAATTGAGAAGTGAATCACTAAATCAGCTAGTCACACTAACCACAAGTACTTAGGTTTATAGGCCTACATCGACAGAGTACTACCGATGGTATTGCCTATACCGTGACCATTTACAGAGTACAACCGACGGATTGCCTATACCCTTCAATATCTGTTTGGGGATAGTGAGCGCAAATATGGACGACCAGCCAAGAGTGCAATGACGTAGTTTGATAAGCAATCACAGGAGATGTTAACAGTGTCCTCTAGGCACGCTTGACTAATCAAGCATACAGTACATCAATTACCTTCCTTCGTTCAACGGATATGTTATGCTTACGTTTAGTTAGAATAAGGGGAACACACGAACACGTGACCTTGCCTTGTACATATCACACATCACCTACCACAAGCCCGATGTGTAAATGTAGCAAACATTCTTCATTAATTTGGATAATAATGTCCACACTTACCCATATCTTTTCAGGAAACGGTAATAAGGTTAAAAGGAAAAAAAGTCACGGAAAAAAGTCACAAATTTGACTAGGAAAATATAGTCAGGAAAAACTTCACAATTAATTCATGGTGAAAAAGAAAAAGAAATTCGGTAGAAAAATAAGTCACAGGAAAGAAAGTCACAGTTTTGACTAACAAAGATATTGAAATATCAATATGAAATTGCTGAAACCGAATTGCTCTTCACCGACCTCAGTGTCTATCTTGTTTTTAATTCTGTCGTGTATTATCTTGAGAGTACTTTCGTTATGGGGCTCATCAAACTTATTGTTATGTGGATTTACTACAGACTCTTGTTGAAAGACGACACACCTTCTGATGACATGCAGCCACCGGCTTCTGCAGACATTTGAATTATACGGTGTAAGAAATATGTGTAACCAGTGAGAACCAGTAACTAGTGGAGTGTGTGGGAAGCCAGCGATGCACTCCCCGCCATTCAAGGGGGGGGGGCGGCTCTCTAATTACACAGAGCTAATATGTTTGCCTCTTGACAATCCTGGGGAATTACCCCGTCCTGCACAAGGTTGTATATCACATGTGCTACCTATTCCTAGCCCTGGTACCACGACAATTGAGGCATAATGAGGGTTGAGGGGTCATCTGGTTCACCAGCGAGATGTGCAATGCTGCGTTCTCAGCATGTTGTACCACAAGGTGAAACGTAATTCTTGATTAGGAACAAGCACCACAGCACTGGGGGGGGGGGCATTCCCATATATGCTCTGCTTGCCGTTTCCGTCAGACATCAGTTTATAAGCTCAGCGTCCTAGTCAGTTGATGATTACGCGTTCTTCTGATCTTTCCGGAGAGTGAGCACTTTCTCCCATCACCTCTAGTCACTTCCATTTCTACCATTCTCTGAATATGTACATTGTCACGTACGTCTTCCTTCTCGTCTTCTCGTAGGGTATCCATGACTGCTCTAATCAATTCAATCCCGCCTCTTCTTATCTCGGTGCAGTTCACCAAAGCTTTACCAGCCAAAACATCGGCTCTTTCGTTTCCCCTGACACCGGCATGACCAGGACAGTAAATCCACGTAATGCTCTGCGCATTGTCGAGAAGAGTGACCCATTCAGTTCTGATCATACACTTTTCTATTTTGCGCAGTATACTTTCAGAGTCCGATAGAATCACTGAGTCTGTTAGTGGTTTCGTCGCCAGCCAAGTGAGAGCTGCTGTCACCGCTTCTATTTCTATTCTCATACTCGATGTTGTAGTGTTGTAGGCAGCTGACTTCTCAGCTAATTTCTTGCCATTTTGGTAGGCCTCGAAACCTCAATCACACCTGTTTGTGTAAAGCGAATCCACAACTAAACAAATGAGTCGAATCCATTACTAAAGAAATGAATGCGTTACTGAGCCGTCTGTGTAAATTATTTTATCGTGTGGCTTCGAGTGCTACAGTATGAGTTCTTGGATCATTCCCTCTGTTCTGTTGGCAGCCCAGTCGCGGCACTCTCTTCCCATCTGTATCACAACTGTTGTCAATAACTTTCTCTCTTTGCCAAATGTCACCCATTCACAGCCTCTTCTCACTTCCTCCAGCTCACAAACTCTGAGTAGGGTATCTTCTGTTTTTGCCATCCAGGACCTTCCTCTCTTGATTCGCTTTCCTTTTGTGCTGTCTAGACATTGGTGTAAGACCATTATTGGCGACCTTGAAGTATTCTTTAACCCGGGCTATTTTATGTCTTGATTTGATGCTAGGTATGTCTAGGAGAAACCTCATGACCACGATAGGTGTATCTCTTGGCTTCATTTTGAACTCTCTCCAATCTATCCACCTGTATTTGCGACAGTGTGAATAAACCTAAACCATAGTCCAACACAGATAATACCACTGCCTGATTCATCTGAAAATGGGTTGGCTGCGATATCTCTGCATGATTTGATTTTGAGATGCCATGATTTTGACTGCACTGACAGCCTTCCCAGTTTTCTGAATTGATATTGTCTATTGTTTCGCAAAAGACAGACATCTATCACAAGTGATGCCTAGATATTTCATAGTCTGCTCCCTGTCAATGTTGATGCCCATGCAGGAGACTGCTGGTAATGTGTCTGTGACTATTTTGTTGTTCAGTGAGAACCAGATAATGTTTGTCTTGGTGGGATTGATAACTGCCTTGTAGTTAGTACACCAGAGCAACAAATCTTCTAGATTACGCTGGATGTCATCAATCATGTATCTTCTGTTTCTGCCGTGCTTGTATAGCAAGAGGTCATCCGCGTATGTTTGTATCCTGCCGAACCCAGCGTCTTGAAGCTGCGCTATTTTGTATGTGTAAACGTTAAAGAGTACACGTGATAGTGGCGATCCCTGTGGTAATCCCGGTTCAATAGTTCTGATCTCTAATGTCCAGGATTCCAATCTCATAGCAACAGGTCTGGACACTAACACCATTGCTATCCATCGAATTATCCGCCAGTCGATACTAAGTTCGCTTAGCAGATGTATTAGCTGGCCAAAGCCTCTGTTGTAAGCATCTTCTAGGTCGACCCGTGGCGACCACTGTTTCCTTCTTAGCCTGAAATCCCTCGTAGATATCATAGGCGAGGATTCCCGTATTTGTGGTCGTGTCTCTCCTCGGTCTGTATGCACCTAGAGTGTCAGGAAGTAGGCCTTTATTTTCGAAATCGAATGCCAGTCTTCTAGCGATCCTCTCCAGCACCTTGCCGTAGACATTTTGTAAGGCGATAATACGATACTTCTTGATGTCGGAGGTGTCTTTGCCTGGGGGAGAAGGTAGCTGTGTAGCCACTCTTCTGGTATGCGTCCTGTTTTCAGACTTGTGTTGAAATCATCAACAATTGTTTAAAGCTGATTGTCTGCAATATCTTTCAGGAGCTGTAGTGTATTCCATCGGGCCCTGGTGTGCCATCTGATGTTTTCTTTCTTTTACATTCTCCAACGAGGCCAGTTCCTCGTCAGCGATATCGTTTGTTACCAGCGGTGCTGTTAAAGCGGTCACTATAGTCTTACGTTCAACAATATTGTTCTGGTCTGATTGTTGGAGGTATCTGCTGAAGAAAGCGCTGCCCTTCTGTGGTTAGTATAAGCCCCGACTCGTCCTTCAAGCACACGTTTAATTTTGTGTCAGTTTTTCGATTCATTGCCTTGTGTAATTTCCAAAATTTGTATAGGGCACTGTCGACTGCCACATCCTGTGCGAAATTATCCCAACGTTCTTTCTTAGCTTCCTTTACGATTTGTTTAAAGGCTTCAGTTGTCTTCTTCATAGTACGCTCCGACTCTTTTTTGCTTTTCATGGTAACATGGTATCTGTTGTCTCTTATGTTGCCACTCTCTGACACTTTGCTTCTTCTTTACTCATGCAGACTCTATCTCTTCAGTCCACCATGGGGGTAGTCGTATGTTTGGCCTCACTGTATTTCTTTGCCATGCCAGTTGTCGAAACTTGCTCAAAACTGACTCCTCGTTGCTCCTATATTTAAAGGCATGTTGTCTCTGGTTATTTCTACAGTTCTGTCCTTTTTATAATTGTTACCGCGCATGGTAGGTGGTCACTACCATAGTAAGCCAGTTCCACCTACATCGTTTCCATTTCACCATGACAGGACACCAGTGCACGGTCAATGTTTGAATCTGTGCCTGTCTTTTTGGTAGCTAACCTGGTGATTCTGGCACAATTAAGAATAGTGAGATAAGTCTCTAACAGGGCCATGCATAGTGCCATTCCCTGTATGTTGTTTGGGTTTCCCAAGGCGATATTTCGAGCATTAAAATCTCCGCACAATACTAGACAATCTCCCGGGAGGTTGTCCAACTCATTCAGAAAATTACAGTCTTCGGGCTTGACGTGGGAACTAATGAAAATAGAAGTCATGACTCAGTATTAGATACGCCAACCTGAACATGTGCTATAAGAGACAATCAATCCGATTGGATTACACAGAGGAAAATCATCCAATAAATGCCGGGGAGCGCATATTGTTCACATTTCTGACCGAAGCAGTGTTGAGACTCTTGATGGTGTGGGCAACATAGACGGGGAGCAAGTCCTTGTATTTGATTATGTAGTAAACATAGACTAAATTGACTATCGCCGTTGTCCAATACTGCTCATACAGAAATAATTGTGTGTATTGATCAAGGGCACAGAGGGGAATGGTGTGTTTCTTACACGAGATCTGTTCGCCGACTGCTATCCGAGATAGGCGCAATCTACATACTTCCTTGATAAACAGTGATTTGATTAAGTGATAAACACAGTGACAAAGAGTCAAAACACAGGAAATGAATTGCAAGAAGGCCAGGGCAATGAATTGCAGGACATTACAAGCCGGCGAGGCCTGTGTTTGAGAAATGCAAAATCCAAACCCCAGGCCCCTGACATGTTAGGCGAGGCAGCACCTCTTGTGTATCAACCCTCAGTCTAATTAGACTGTCGCCGTTGTCCACCACAGCGCATACAGAAGAAATTAGGGACACAGAGAGTGATACACAAAGGGTGACCCAGGCAAACTATCAGCAGGTCTCGTGTCATTGATCGCGACCACTCGTCAAAGAACATAGCAGCAGAATCAATACAAAGCAAATATGCTTTCTTACGTCATGTTTTCTTACGTCATGCTTTCTTACGTCATGCTTTCTTACGTCATGTTTTCTTACGTCATGTTTGCGATTATTTTTGTATTCTCGCTGGTCACTATTTCTATCGCCTCGGGTATCGCCTGCAAACGCCGACCTTTTTTAAAGTACACTCCTCCTTTTAAAAAGAATGTTTCTACGGCCCTGAGCCCAACCCAGTTATCAATTACAGACAGGTACATCAACTCAGTTATTAGTACGGAACATGCGCGACTAGACTGCATGAAAAAAAAGGTAACGGTGGGTCCCATGGCATCTGCCGTCGGAGAAGAAGATAACTCTTCATGAACTAAGCCGTAGCAACTATTAGGTGGGATGACCAGTTCCCTTCCTTGCTGTTTTTACCTCCCCTAACTCATGCGTCAGGTGCTCATTTACAGTTGAGTCGACTGGAGGAGTGGTCGTGTCCAGCGAGAAATCACAACCCGGATTTTTTTTGTCTGGACGCAGTGGCGTAGCGTGGGTCAATGGCGCCCGGGGCGGAATCACAATTTTCCGCCCTTGTGACATTAAAAAATATGGCAGTGATTGTGAAAGCCTGGATGAAAATAAATTTGCCGCCCTCCCGATGATGCCGCCCTGGGCGGTCCGCACCTCCGCCCCCTTTCGCTACGCCACTGTCTGGACGTGGTTTCGAACATGGCACGCGCTCACTATCAAGAATGTATGTACCGTCTCTTTAACTTAGCTATCAGTACGGAAATTGTACGACTGCATGTACCGTCTCTTTAACTTAGCTATCAGTACGGAAATTGTACGACTGCATGTACCGTCTCTTTAACTTAGCTATCAGTACGGAAATTGTACGACTGCATGTACCGTCTCTTTAACTTAGCTATCAGTACGGAAATTGTACGACTGCATGTACCGTCTCTTTAACTTAGCTATCAGTACGGAAATTGTACGACTGCATGTACCGTCTCTATATCTTCGATGTAAAACTGGTTCGCCGAATGAAGTTACAGACAGGGACGTAGAGATTATCTTCTCCAGGGTTGGGAGGTGGGGTTTACCAAAAAACAAAAAAAAGGTAACTTGTGTGTTTACGTGTGTCAAATCGTTTTTAAGAAAAATTTGATAACTTCTGTGAAAAATTGTTGTTTATGGGGAGGGTATAGCAATTCGGTTTTAGGAAAAACAAAGGAACCAGAGAAGCTATACTGAGTATCCGGCTAGTGATAGATAAATATATAGAAATTAAAAAAAGTATCTATATTTGCTTCATAGACTACAGTAAGGCCTTTGACAGAGTCCAACATGAAAAATTAATATGTCTTCAAGAAATAGACATAGATGGAAAAGATATCAGACTGATTGAAATATATAGGCCTATTGAAAACAAATTGCATCAATGAGGTGTGAAAACAGCTACTCGCCATACATAGAAATAAGAAGAGGGATAAGACAAGGATGTATTTTATCACCAAACCTATTTAATATCTACACAGAGATAATCTTTAAACACATAGGAGGAATGCCGGAATTCAAGATCAGTGTGAAAAAAATAAACAACCAGATATATGCAGATGTCACTTGTTCTTTTAGCGGAAAGTGAACATGAACTACAAAAACTAATAGATCAAGTCAATAAATCAAGTCATGAATATGGACTGGATATAAATATCCAAAAAAACAAAAACCATGATAATCAGCAAAGACACAGAAGAACAGGAGGTAAACATAAACATACATGGAGAGAAACTACAACAAGTAAAACATTATCAATATCTTGGACACATAATCACAAATGATGGCAGATGTGAAACAGAAGTTAAAAGGAGAATAGAAATGGCGAAAAGTACCTTCAATGACATGAGGAAATTATTAATATCTAAACAAATTACAAACAAGTTAAAATTGAGAATTATAAAATGCTACATCTATTCTATATTAATGCATGGCTCAGAAACATGGACACTAAATAAACAATTAGAAGACACAATTCATGTCTTTGAGATGTAGGTATATAGAAGAATAGGGAGAACATTATGGAAAGAGAAGAAAACAAATAAAGATATACTAAAAACACTTAATATGAAGAAAGAACTACTAAGAGAAATAAAGATCAGGCAAATAAAATACTTTGAACACATTAAAAGACATGACACCTTATTGAAGACCTTACATGAGGGTAAAGTCAAAGGGAAGCGAGCAAGAGGTAGGCAGAGATACAAGTGGGAGAGTAACATCACACGATGGACAGGTTACAGTCTAGCAGAGTGCGCCACCAAGACAAGAGACAGGGGATGTTGGATACGTTGCAGCCAACCTTCGTTGCGGAGACGGCACTTGATGATAGCTACTTACGCGTCGTTTTTGGCAAGTTTGTTAGTACACACATCCACCTTATCTACGGGCCCGGTTACAGGCATACACCAGCGAACCCCTTGAGGGAGGAAGTAGGCAGTAGCTTCTTGTATCTTCTCGTACGCTGACCCTGAGTGCCCCAGTTTGTCGATATAATCCAGCAGCCTCTCTCTAGCTTACCAGTCGTGGAGCTGTACACATCTATTTTTGGATAGAATGTCTGACAGAAAAGACACGTATTTATTATATGTGTTGTAGCAGGCACTCGAGTGACACTCTTACAACTTTTACAATAACCTGATGTGCACACACCTTGCAGTCCTGTCTCCAAGGTCTTGACAAAGTCACCTTCAACAAAGACATATCGAGAAAAACTAAAGTCTGGGACAGTACTATTACCTGCAAGGTAAAACAGGGTCAAACGGAACAGGTAAGCATGATACAATCACGATACTGCAGTACAGGCCGAAGGAGCGAGAGACGCCCTCATATTCAGCCAGAGACAACAGGTCATACTGACAGCAGGTTCTATCTCTAGACTAACTACAAAATACGCCATGCTGTAGCCAGAGTGAACCGAGTCTGTGCTTGAAAAGAGTGTTTAAAAAAGTGTAGTTCTCAAATGACACCAGCCAAGACAGAGAATATCAAAGAGAAGAGCGGGGTGTTATGATCTTCATCTCCACTCCTTAATTTAGAAAACACAACGGAATCTACAACATAATTATCCTTGGTTAAAAAACAGTCAGATGACGGGGCTTTCGAACTTCTACAAATAATGAGGTAAGAGGGCTTTCAACCTCTTACAGTCAGATAACGGGGGTTTTCACCCTTCTACAACGAATAAGGTAAGGGGGCTTTCAAAATTTTACAAGCAATCGGGTAAGGGGGCTTTAAACATTTTACAAGCCGTCAGGTAAAGGTCTGTCAACAACTTTTACAAAAAATAAGGCAAGGAGGCTTTAAACCGTTTACAACCAGTAAAATAAAGCAAGCTTTAAACCTTTTACAAACAGTAACCTAAAGGGCTTTAAACATTTTACATCCAGTCAGATAAAGGAGCTTTCAACCTTTTACAAATAATGAGGTAAGAGGATTTTCAACGTTTTACAAACAGTCAGGTAATGGGGCTTACAAACTTTTTAAAAACAGTAAGGTTTCAATCTTTTACAGAGCTTAAGACAATGAGGCTTTCAACCTCTTACAAACAGTAAGGTAAGGAGGCTTTTAACATTCCACAAACAATAAGGTAAAGGGTCTTTTAACCTTTTACAAACAGTCAGATTGGGGGGGGGGGAGGGGGTGCTTTCAAACTTTTACAATAACAGCGTTGCATTAACACGTCATCTATCTTCCTTCTCTCAAGTACAGTTACATAAACACTCCCCAGTACAGTTACATAAACACAGGACCTTCCACTCCCCAGTACAGTTACATAAACACAGGACCTTCCACTCCCCAGTACAGTTACATAAACACTCCCCAGTACAGTTACATAAACACAGGACCTTCCACTCCCCAGTACAGTTACATAAACACTCCCCAGTACAGTTACATAAACACAGGACCTTCCACTCCCCAGTACAGTTACATAAACACAGGACCTTCCACTCCCCAGTACAGTTACATAAACACTCCCCAGTACAGTTACATAAACACAGGACCTTCCACTCCCCAGTACAGTTACATAAACACTCCCCAGTACAGTTACATAAACACAGGACCTTCCACTCCCCAGTACAGTTACATAAACACAGGACCTTCCACTCCCCAGTACAGTTACATAAACACTCCCCAGTAGTTACATAAACACTCCCCAGTACAGTTACATAAACACAGGCTATTAATCCTTCCACTCCCCAGTACAGTTACATAAACACAGGCTATTAATCCTCCAACTCTGCAGTACAGTTACATAAACACAGGTTGTTAATCCTCCAACTCTCCAGTACAGTTACATAAACACAGGTTGTTAATCCTCCAATTCTCCAGTACAGTTACATAAACACAGGTTATTAATCCTCCAACTCTCCAGTACAATTACATAAATACATGCTGTGCCAGCAGTGACAATCGCCTATGTCAGCAGTGACAATCACCTGTGCCATCATTAGTCAACTTTCTGACTGTAATTATACATGTATAATTACATCGTTTCTCATACTTGGTAATTAGTGAACTAAAGCTAGCACTAGATATACCTAGGTATACCCAAGTAGTAGGTTAAAGAATATTGATGGCAGAAAGTGTTACAGAAGGTGAACGGTGTGTAGGCCTACATCAAACCTAAAACACGAGAGTCTGTGTGTGTAATGTTGGAGTTAGTGAAACGTAGGCCTATTCCCCGGACAAATAACAGGATGCCCGATTTTGACAAGCCAGGCCAAGGTTGAGTGAAGGACATAAGAATTATAAAACTAACCAGGTCCTCTGTAATCTACCGCTTCAGAAGCTGTGGTCACTAGTGATTGGATCGTCGATTTTCTCTCTCGTGAAGCTGGTCCCTAGCAAGCCTGAAAGCACTTATACATACACGTGTAGTGTATGTAAAATTATAAAAGACAAACATATAAACGCCAATTGTGACGGAATCATTTAGTGATAGAAGAATCGTATCGGAATAAGAAATTTTGTGTGTGACACGTGATTTGGCATGTCCCAGGTCTGAATGTCAGCCTCACTTTGACGTCACATCACTCATTTAACCAGAGCGCCCTCTACAGGCAGACGCAGTCGAAATGGCATCCAGTAAAGTGAACAAGCAGGTGAGGAGGACCTTTCGAGGGTCCACAATTTCAAGTGATTTCACTATTTTATAAGTTAATGCTATGTAATGATTTGATATTTTTGCTAGTCAATGTGTTGGTACAGCATAATTTAATTCTAGTCAAAATACCAGCCCAAAAGATGGAAAATGTCTTATTTTTGGTTGTGATCACTTCGGCATTTCCTGTATTGGATTGGCATTGACCGTACGCCGTACTAAGTTGTAGCCATCCTGAGACGATATTACACTCATATAATCATTAGTCAATCTTGTAAATAAAATATAACATTAAATGATTATTTTTCTTAAAATACCAATGTTTGGGCGATGTTTGTTGTAAGCGTTTGCCAGATTATTGTAAAAATGTTATGAAAAAACCCCACACATTGGACATTCACATCCTGACTCTCGCTGCTCCAACAAATTAATCAATAATAAATGTAGGCTAGATAGATATGTAGAGGGCAGTTAAAATTATTTAGAGGTCGATGTACCACATGGAAATATTGTGGAGATTTTCAATATTGTGAAAATTGGCAATTTTCCACTTTGTGGTGGCATTGTATTTTCGGCGTACCGTATTTTCCATTGCAATTCTCACATTACAGATAGAAGTTAGGGAATAAAGACCTACATGATGACTCAGTACATGAGTGACATTACTTACAGACAGAGACTACATGAGTGACATGACATATTGTAGAGGTTAGAGAATAGAACAGTCAGAAGTTTGGGAATAGAGACTTACATGAGTGGCATTACAGACAAGTTAGTGAATAAAGACCTACATGAGTGACATGACACGACAGATTGCAGAAGTTAGGGAATAGAGGTCTACATGACAGATAGTATAGGCCTATCACTTCTCATAGACTTAGACTAGGTATAAATAAAATCTAATCTAGTACTTTCGTTCATTCTCAAGCTCCCAAAGTCGACAGGTTTAGTCCACACTGTAGTAATTAAGCGTATCATGGGTTTATCATAGTTGACTTTGTGGCTAAGCTGCAATATTCAGGCCCATGCATTTTGACCAGACACATCTGACTTCATCAGAGAACTAAATTTTGGCCAGGTTTGGAAGGATAGCCAATCCCATGATGAATTATTTTTCATCATCAGGTGACATATTCATTCCAGAGAATAGTCGTCCCTATGTATCTCTTGAATTATCCGTGGTCTTGAGCAAGTTGTCCTGCCTCTTTTAGTGACATGCACAGGCATTCTTGAATGTCTTTTGTCCAATGATATCTTGGGTGGCCTTTGCCCCTGCTGCCTTCTATCATCCCCTCCAGTAACACTCCATGCCATTATGTCTCTTAATGTGTCTGAAAAAAAACTACCTTTTTCTTTAATATAGTGTTCAGAAGCCAGCCTTCCAGGACGTTAATTGTTCGTAACACCTCCTGGTTTGTTTTCCTGGCTGTCCATGGTATTCTCAGAACTCTTCTATAGCACTTTAATTCAAATGAAGTTATTCTCTTGGCCAGTGTTTTATTTAGTGTCTATGCTTCACATCCATATGTTACCACAGGAAACACATGTTCGTAGTAAACACAACTTGGTTATTATTAGTACTCTGCCAGTTTCTTTAGAAGTTTTAATTTTGACAACGCCATTACCATTCTTCTCTTAATCTCAACTGCGCAGTCACCACATTGTTTATATTAGTTCCTAAATAATCAAAATGTGTCACAGTAAAAATTTGATTGCTTCCACCGTTGTGCTATAAAATCATATCGAGTCATGCCTTTTTAAATTCACAATTAAAAAAAATCTAAACACTGATTCTAACCCTTCTTCCTCCTAAAAAACTAATTCTAATCCTTTAAACCGCCATTAAAAAAAATCTATAATTTTATGCAACTTATCTAACACTGCAAATGTCACAACGGTGGACGAAATCAAATTTGAGTCATGTGTCACTTCTAAATTGCAGTTCTCAATATTAATTTTGGGTCTTTATTTAGTTTTATCAGTTGCCATTGTTTTTGTCTTTTTAATATTTAAGAACATGTTTTGCTGTTTGCTGAACTTTCGAGTAGACTTAATTATGTTCAGTAGGTCATGTTCGTTTGCTGTTAACCGCAGGCACGCTGTGTTTACAATTACGCAATTTCTTTTCTGCTGCGGAATTGGTTTTCGGAAATGTTGCGCAATCGCCGGTGGCTGTTTTGAAATTGCAATAACTTTTTTGCAGTTACAGATATTTAAATATTTGCACATATAAAGAAAGAATTAAATTCTGTATATATTGGTGTAAGGTGGAACCTCATGTCTATTCTAAGTAAACAAATTGAAGTCCTTACCTTTCATGATTTCCACTTTGAATTCGGAATAAATAATGATTTCACTGAATAAATCAATGATAGAGACGTATAATAAACTCTATTCACTGTCATGTCACCTCGCAGCATAGCCGATGCTTGAAGATTGCTCAGAATTCCATTCCATAATCATCTTTTGCCATTTTGACAATAGAAACAGGAAGCTAGATAAATTATCTTCTCGATGTTGCCAAAACATTGTCAAAAAGTTACAGATCTTGATTTTTTTGTTCGGTTTTGGGTTTACCGAATCGGGCGGTTGATTTCGCCTTTCATGTCAAGAAATAACAAATTTGGGCTATATGCTTCGCCCTGTTTGTCAACAGAGCGTGTTAAAGGTTAATATCACTGTGTTGTCAGCATATCTAATTTCTGGTATCTGCGGCCCTCCTTCATTTATGGGTCTGAAATCCGGCGTAATTTTTCTTGTTGCACGTTTCTCATATTTCCTGCATAGATGTTGAACATGTATGGAGACAAGGTACAGCCTTGTTTTACTTCACTCTGTACATTGAACCACTCTGATCTTCCATCCTCCACTTTTACCGCTGCTTTTTGGTCTTTATACAGCTCTGCTATTAGGTATGCCGTATAGTTATGTAATGTGTTTGTGTGAAACCCATGTTCCGTTATTTCCCATCACTGATGGTGATTGATAGTCAAATGCTAATCTTAGTCACCTTTTATGACATGAATGGCAGGTAACATTGCTATTCTTTGAGCCCCAACACTACAGATGCACATAGCATGGTTAGAAATAGTCTATAATCCACAACTAGAGATATTTTAATCTGTCCTGGTCTTCTGCCATATTTGTAGACACTTACGCAACAAAAAAATCTTACAAATGCAGGCCAATCACACACATACATTGGAACAAAAGAGTATGAGCTCATGGGCCATCCATCTAACCAACCTCATTTGTTCTCAGACTGGCTGTCACAATAATATTCTCGATAAACCTCTTATTTCTCTTCTGTTCGCAAACTCTGTAGATTGATGGGATGTAGAGTCCGGGAAAGATTGTGGTCTCATGGTTTACAGCTTAGCTGTAATAAAAACAAAACTGCTGGTGTCAGGTCCGTATTAACAATAGTTCTGTAAAAACAATAATACTGGGGGTTGTCAGGTCTGTAAAATTCAATATGCAAATCATATTCAAGGATATGTTGTGGCAGTGATGTAACAATATGAAGTTGTTTGAATGTTCTAGTTGGCTTGTTTGAATGTTCTAGCTGGCTTGAATAATCTAACATATAACCTTAATATGTTGTACTTATTATGGCTATAATGATATTGTTGTCATTTGCACTTGTACTTCAAATATTTTATTCCTTCACGTATTGTGTCTTAGGGAATCTAAGGATAGAATCTGCTCTAAATAATAGAAACTCAGAACAGTTGCGATTTATTCTTTCGTTCTTTCCAACATACCACAAGTCAACATTATTTAGTCAACAGGGCAACATCAGACAAAGCAACACCACAGAAATTATTGACTTACATATGATGAATCATTAATTCTAGAATTATTCTTTGATAGAACTAAAAAAAAAGAAGAGATTACAATTCCACCCCTCAAACCTATCATCTTATCAGAACATTCACTAATCTACTCTGAAATCACTCTCCAGCCTATGAGCCTTTCACACTACAGTTTTGTTTTGATGGACAGTCAATTGTCGTTGCGCTTCAAATTTAAATTAGTAATCAACAATTGTTTATGAATGTTATTAAATCCATGGACAAATCCTGTTGTTCAGGTATTCTGATGTCAAACCCCACATCAATTAGCAGCAGATCTTTGCTAGTCAGATCCCATGGTGTTGGTAAATCAGCAGAGTCAAGTCTGCTTCAGTGAAGTCACATAGTGTGGTACATCAGGTTACATCTAACTAGCTGTGATTATGCAGGACACATTTGGACCTAATGCCATGTCCACCCACTGATTGATTAATGAACTGAACATCACCATTTACAATCTCAAATCGTGGAAACATTTTACAGGAATTTTATTGGGTCTAATGCCACGAATAATAATTGGATAAAACAATGTCAATCACTTTAATATCTCCTTGAATACAATCACAACTCATGGAAATGCTATACAGGAATTCAGGTGGGCCTAATGCCATGAACACTGAATAATGATTGATTAAAACAATATCAATCACTTTTGTGTCTCCATAAACACTTTCACTCACAATAGTTCTGAAGCAATATGGTTTGGCAGTCAATTTCAAATACATCCTTGCAACAAATTGCAGTATTATGTTCAACTATCTGATAACTAGTTTCTTCCAATTCTTGGTATGTAGTGGATCTTGATATACTCACTCTACCTCCAATTTCACCACTTAATCATTATATCAAATAATCAATTTGTCAACATAAGCTCAGATCTTTATACAATAATTGAGAACATTACGTAGGGTTATGCAATACAATTTCACATTCCTACTGGGCTCAATATTTTCATCTTCCATCAACATAAGCTCATAATTTATTTCACTTGATTTCTTCCACAAAGTTAGCAAAGCATTTGTTGATCCATATCGATCATAACAGTCAGTAATCTCACATAAAATATCCCATGTACATTTCATCTCCCTAAATAACACAGCATAGTTTTAATTTACTTCACAGTTTGAGTGCTCTCCATTTATCCACATGTAACTCTTTACTTGAGAACAATACAGCACAGTTCTAATTTACTTCAGTTTGAGTGCTCTCCACATATAACTTTACTTGAGAACAATGATTTTCCACTAATAATCCAGATGGAAGAATTCTGCATTACATTTCTAGCAGCAATTTCTCCTGTTACGTTCTAGATAAGCTTCCTCACAAATAATAATATCCAAAGTTTGAATTTCACAAAACATTCTTCTTGACAAGTTTACCAAAAATCTCTTATTGACACTGTCAGTTACATGTACTCATTCATTGAAAGAGAACAGAACCGTAAATATCTTGGGATAATCTTTGATATAAGTCTATCATTCACCAAACATATCACAAATATGATTCAGAAGGCTAAAAAGAGGGATTAGTGTTATCAAGGTTATGGTGACCTTTGACATGCAGCAAAAGGTACTGTTTCTACTTCTACAAGTGCTAGTACTATCTGTCATAGATTATGGCCTCTGCCTATTAACACAGACACAAGTCAATATATTGGAGAAAGTCCAAAATGAGGAAATGAGATACTGGGGTGTACTAGGGATACCCATCTCTGCTATGAGCTTTCTGCTTGATCTCCCCAGTATTAGAGTGCGACATCAGGCAGCACAGTCTAGGTTGTACCGTAAAGTAACAGAATTCAACCAACGCCCATTATATTGTCTAGATAAGTCAAAGGGAAAACAAATAAAGCATGGCAGATTGTGGATGGCAGAGGCTAGAGACACACTGTGAAGAGTGTGTGAACTAGAAGAAATAGGAAAGGACAGTGAATGGGTGGAGGTAGACACTGAGAACAAAATCACTGACTAAAGTAATAATAAAACTAGATGAAGCGTGTCGGAAATGGACAGGCGTCAGGGCCCAGGTTACAGTGCATGAATTTGCCCAGCTACACTCCAAACCACAAGATTTAATTATATACACAGATGGCTCAGTTAACCTTTAGCAAGCAGTGTTTACAAAAAACAATTTTTCCCTGTCACTAGATTATTTAACGTAAAAAAAATTTGTTTGTGGCTGTTTTGAAAATGCGATAGATGTTTTGCTGTGAGATATTTAAATAATATTTGTACATATAAATAAAAATTGAATAACGTATATATTGGTATAGTTTGTGTGCGTGTGTGAGTGAGTGATCCCAGATATGAGAAAGGGGTAAAGACGTTTTTTCACCCAAAAAAACCAAACACGTGTGGGGAAAAAATATTACAAAATTACTTACCTTTCCTTTTTGAATTTCTTGAAGTGGGAAAACACAATTCTACAGTATTTATGTGGTTTTATTGTCATATCACTGGTGAAAATGAATGAAACGTATAGATGTCATAAATTGTTCTCTGAAGCTCTAGACATAGTCATATTTGGAATCTCTCAATTGAATTTCGGCATCTACTTTGCAAAACCAGCATGATCTACTGTTTAATTCTAAATCTTTGTCACTAGTTGGTTCTGTGATGCCTCAAATCTTTGTCAATTGTTGGTTCTGTGATGCCTCAAATCTTTGTCAATTGTTGGTTCTGTGATGCCTCAAAGCCACTAGTTGGTTCTGTGATGCCTCAAATCTTTGTCAATTGTTGGTTCTGTGATGCCTCAAAGCCACTAGTTGGTTCTGTGATGTGGCAGAAGTGGCCCATGAGTAGTTATAAAACAATTTTGTTGGGTTGTTTTATATCAATAGAATGCAAGACAGTTGCCAGCACTAACAGTGCAGTAACCAGTTATCTTGTATGCCTGGCCTACTAGTGATATGGTGCTAACAAGATTTCTATCATTCAGCAGAAGCTGCACAAATACTCAACATATTAGTGATCACCTTGGAAGTTGTCAAACTCATGCTGTTCCCGAAATGAAACTAGAGCTACAATGTATTTCTATTTTCTGCACTTCTTCATGATGGTAATCTAGTATAACCATTGTTCTGCTATAAGAGATCCAGTAGTTTTCACATTTGCATCACATTTTTCTCTCTCTTAATGCAGTGAAGTCAAAGGTCAACATTTTTCTTGTTAAAAACATGTAAAGATACTTTCCAATAGACTTTCAGAAAATATATTTGGTCTTACTTTTAACTTGTCAACATGCTCCAGCTCTACACACAATTCTATTGAATAGTTCCAGGGGTTAAGTAAGATGCACTTGTTAACAAAGCAATAACCTATTTAGTGAATGAACCACTTGGTGTGTGGGGGAGGGGGGTTGGTTACTAGAACATCAATAGTTGAACAATGTGTTTTTGTACTCCCTGAAGTGAAGCATCTTGGTCCCATCCATATGTTTTTGATATTCACTGTTCTTCAGAAGTGTTAGTATTCCATAATGCCATCTGATATTTCACACTGGAATCCAATGAATTTTGAATGCTTTTCCACTGGAGTGTTGCTAGGGTTCAGAAATTGAGAGGAAATACAGAAGAAAGAGTATACTAAGTCAGTTTTTGAAAGATAAAATTTGTGTTTATCAAGGCAAAGTTTTGCATCCTTCAAAAATTCTTATGATACATTATAGTATCATTTAAAACCCACTAATACATTGAATCCATCATTTTTAAATTGGCAAAAAGTACTAGAGAAATAGTATCACTGTTGCTTTTGTAACCTTGCTTGCTTATGTGTTATGTCTGTACTTGTCTATCTCATGACTGCTGTTTTATCTATTTGTATCGTGATTGCTGATTATAATCTTTGATGTATTTATTACATCACATTATGGCAGCTGCCGTTCTCCTTTAATTGTACTCTGCATGCAAACATATGGTTGACATGTTTTTGTGTTTGGAATGCAGGGTGGCCCTAGGGCTGAAAGTTACAGATATGCAGTCACTCCTTCTGGTGATGAGAAGAAAAAGAATAAGAAGAAGAAAAAGGAAGATGATTTGGATGAACTCAAACAAGAATTGGACATGGATGAACATAAAGTTCCCATTGAAGAGTTGTATGAGAGACTAGGTGCTGATCCAACAAATGTGAGTACACATTCATTGATGTGTGTGTGTGTGTGGGGGGGGGGGGGCATGTGGGGCTCTACTAGCAAAGTAGTAATGTGCTGGTTTCCTCATCAGGGGGTGAGTATCTACAAGTTTGATACTCTAGTAGTTCATAGATAAGGTCTCCTAGGTCAACCCAGTCTAAGAAAATTCAGTCATGGTGATATGCACAATTCTGACCACATCATCTTTAAGTATGCTGTTCTGCCCATGAAAGTCAATACTCACTGTGTTCCAAAATAAACGTAATGTTATGTTTCAGGTAGCTGTGTATTGGCTGGGTCCCTACTTTGATTTAAGGAGCTGTATTTTGATTAGGGTTTTATGCAGGTGTATGTCAACTGGGGATCATATTTTGTTTTAGGAAAGTGTCGACTGGAAGGGGGCTTTACTATGTTTTAGGAACGTGTACGTTGACTGGGATCCTACATGTGAGGGACACTTTGCTGTGAATAGACCCATGTGTTGGCTGACATGCATGTGAGGACACTTAATAGAATCATGTTCTGATTGCAACTTGGACACATGATTCCTACCTAACTTCAGCTGAGGAAGTAGGCAATGTGATGTCATATTTGGAAAACTCCTATAATGTAGGCTGTATAATACAATCTAGTTTTCTATAGTGTACAGACATATGTTTATTGTTTCATTAATTTCATTCTATAGTGTACAGACATATCTGTTTATTGTTCCATTAATTTCATTCTATAGTGTACAGACATATCTGTTTATTGTTTCATTAATTTCATTCTATAGTGTACAGACATATGTTTATTGTTGCATTTTCATTCTATAGTGTACAGACATGTCTGTCTATTGGTGCATTCATTTCATTATTTTTTAAGTTGCTGTGTATGATTGTGGTCAATCGCAAATGTCATTTATGTTAGTGGATTTTTGAGTTAGGATTAGGCTGTATTATATGTAGGATGAACTGTTCGGATTAGAGAATAACAGTCAGGACTAGGATATATTATTTGTACAATTAACTTATTAGGATGGCAAATAAGTTGTTAACTTATTTGTCACAGAAATTATGTGTCACATTTTTCTTCACAATGACAACTTTTATGTCGCCTATGTGATAACTGGACTGTATGTGATAAGTTGCATGTATGTGATATCTTGACTGCATGTTTTGTATTGAATGTGATATCTCGAATGTCCTGTGATGTGTTAAATGTATGTGACTGATGTCTGAATAACAATATGCTTACTGAGGCTGATATAAGAAAATATTGTCAGTTTTTCATTTGCTTATATACCACTTCTAACAGGGCCATTCTACAGAGAGAGCCAAGGAGATCCTGCTCCGTGATGGTCCAAATGCACTGACTCCACCAAAGACCACGCCAGAGTGGGTCAAATTCTGCAAAGTGCTATTCACTGGTTTTTCCCTTCTATTGTGGATTGGTGCTATTTTGTGCTATATTGCATATGGCATCCAGGCCAGTCAAAGTGAAGACCCACCTGGTGATAATGTGAGTAATATTAAATCTTTTCAACATATCTTCATCTTTGCCATTTTTCTGAGTATTTTTTGTTAAAACATACTATCTGGTTTATCTTCTCAATGTGCGGTACTGTCAATATTTGCAGTCTCCTGTAACTTTCTAATTTATGACAAATTATTTACTATTTAATGTATATAACAATCATCAAGACATAAATATAACTTTCATACTTTGTCTGAGGACAGGGCACAAAAGACTGATCAAACACATGCACAGGATGCAGCTGTGTGCCACACAACTGTGCACTTGTGGCCCTAACCTCTGAACATGTTTTGCAGATCTGACCCCAGTATAAACAAATTGATATAGACATACTGGCTCAAGCCTACATACAAAGATATATGGAACCAAATATCCCGGGCAGTGGTAGAGTTAATCTATAAGACTTGTCTGATGGTGTAGACATCTAGTAGCTAACAAAAAAAAGAACTGTTTCAAAGTTAAGATTGTGCCATAATCAGTGTTCTATGCTCCTAATTGTTGCACAGAGTTTATTATTAGTCTTGTTACTTCTGACTTGTATAAAATATGTGATATTGTTTATTTTGTTTTTATAGTTGTACTTGGGAATTGTGCTGACAGCTGTAGTGGTGGTCACAGGAATCTTTTCATACTATCAGGAAGCTAAGAGCTCTCGCATTATGGACTCTTTCAAGAACATGGTTCCCCAGGTAAGCAAGAAACTCTTGAGAATCCTCATGATGTAGCACATGTGATTACATCAGCTCATAAAATAAATATTTGTGTGCTCTTAGTGACAGATTATCTCAACACACTCTTGTTGTATCACATTATTACTTGTCTTGACCACTCACATTATTACTTGTCTTGACCACTCACATTATTACTTGTCTTGACCACTCACATTATTACTTGTCTTGACCACTCACATTATTACTTGTCTTGACCACTCACATTATTGTCTTGACCACTCACATTATTACTTGTCTTGACCACTCACATTATTGTCTTGACCACTCACATTATTACTTGTATTGACCAATGTTTGTTAAACTTCACACACGTCTTTCAAAGGAAAAATGTGATAGTGATTCATGTCATCGTTCATGAGTTAACTGATGTTACCCATGTGTTACTGGTTCTTGGAAAGGGGAGCAAAGAATAGCAACACTGTTTACATTCCGTTCATGTTGTAAGATTTCTTTAAGATCATGGGTTAGAGTTGGCTGTTCCAGTCTGTATTTTGTCAAAATGACCCATACACCATTCTGAAGTCAGATCTGTCAAGAGACCAAAAGGCGCAATTATTATAGCAAACCATGACAACACATTGCATTCTCCGGATGACATCCTGCTAATCTGCAGGAGTTTGAGAATGAATGCTGGTCAATATTGAGAATTGTATCATTTCTCATAATTTTATGTTTGTTTCTAGACTTGATTCTCTTGTAGAATTTGAGCATCTCAAATATTAGTCCATACCGTTTATATTTCCCTCATAGCATTAAAGTGTCACGTGTAAGTATATGATTATCGATCCATGAAATACATGAATGTTTTTGCTTTCTTCCAGTATGCCATTGTGGTCCGTGGTGGTCAGAAACTGAGTGTTCACGCTGAAGAACTTGTGATGGGTGACATAGTAGAAGTAAAGTTTGGAGATCGTGTGCCAGCCGATATCAGGGTTATCTCTGCTCATGGCTTTAAGGTAATATTGTGTGTGCTTTGGTGCCAAGGTCTTGTCACAATGATAAAACCTGAGGGGGGGGGGGGCGAGTCTTGTTTCCTATGCCAGGCATTGGAATTCATGATGATGATTCTCTGGTATTCTTATTGTTCGTCCATCACAAGTGATGATGACCATTTGTTAATCCACTTTTGAAAATTCAATTTTAGTTATGTCCTTGATTATGAGTAAACGACTGTAGACGGATCTTGGTCTATCTGTGACTTTCTAGCTGCTCTCCGCTGTTGAGCTGCTGCATTTTTCTTCTTTTCACAAGATGATGCGCTCTTTTTTAAATTTTAGAATGCCATGTAGATCTATTTTGTACAAGTTCTTCCCATGTATCGTGGTCTATTTCAAAGAATTTCAGTGAGTTCTTTAACGAGTCCTTGTAGCGCTTCCGTTGGCCACCTTGAGATCGTATACCCTTCTCTAGCTCACCATAGAGAAGTATCTTTGGCAGACGATGGTCTGGCATACGCACCAAATGACCTGCCCAACGAATCTGTGTTTGCATCAGGATCGTGTCAATGCTTGGAATACCAGCTCTATCAAGGACAGTGGTATCTGGAATCTTGTCTTGCCATCTGATGTTCATAACTTTTCTGAGACAATTTGTATGAAAATGATTATGACGTCTATACACAGTCCATGTTTCACTAGCGTATAGCAGCACTGGAAGTACCACTGCTCCGTAAACTTTCAGCTTAGGTATTCTTATTAGTTCATGGTACAATGATACAATCTTGAACTTTGTATACATGTGACTGCGAAGTTGGTTGTGTCCTGTTCTCTTTCACAGTGAAAGACAAATGAGTGTACAAATACAAAAAAACGTACTAGTATGAAAAGGCATTCAAATCTTTTAAGAGTCGGAAACGCTGAATGAATGAACAGTATATTGGGGAACACTCTTGTACTTAATGGTTCATTTTATTAGAGCGGGCAAAGGTCACATTTTATTGTTATGGTAGAGTATGTTATGAGTACAAGTAGGGTGCAAATGGAAGAAATGACTCTTACCAATGCTAAAATTTGTTGCAATTTTTTTAAACAGGATTCCACAGTATTACCGTAAAGATCAGAGTATAAACCTATCCGATAATAGGCCGAGGTACCACTTTCAGAACCCTTAACCTTTAGCAAGCCAGATTAAAAAATACGAAACGTCTCCCTGCCACCGGATTCCTTTTTTGAAAATTTGCGTTATTGATGGTGACTGTTTTGAAAATGTGATAATGTTTTGGTTGTTAGAGATATTTAAATAATATTTGCACATATAAATAAAGAATTGAATTATGCATATATTTGTGTAATTTATGTACGTGTGTGTGTGATACCAGACATGAGAAAGTGGTAAAGGCATTTTTCAGAAAAAACATATTTTATAACAAATAAAGAGGAAAAAATAAGCAAAAAAATAACTTACCTTACATATCGAATTCCTTGGCAACACTGTAAACTAAATCACACAGATCTGTTCTTTCACTGCGAAATTATCAAAATATAGCCGGGGGAACTGTATAAAACATGTAGATTTGCAGTAAAATCGTTCTTTGAGCTTAGGCCTAGAGTTATTTTTTCTGCCACTTCAAAATATTCGATATCAAACGTACAAGTCCCCAAACCAACACGACATTCTGTATATTCACTGCTGTGAAACTAAATAACCTAATAATTCATGATTCAAGCAACGATTCAATGTTATTTTATTCGAAATACGATGAAATAAAGGTCTATAAAACCGATCCACCATCATTGCATCGTACCGGTGTGCAGATGTGGTCTGATTAATTGCTCTTAAACTTTTACGAATAGCTAGCCATTCTCAAAAATGATCATTTCGGAAGTGGGGGATGTACCGGCTTCGAATGCGCATGTCCCCAGCTATGTGCATGGACTGTGGTACATGTAAATCTCACGATATTCTCGCTGGGTGGGACTGGCCGCCAACAGCGCGCGCCGCCATTTTTTTTTGCGGCGGCCGGGGTTGATATAGGCTTGGTGAAGGTTAAAGTTTCCATAGTCTGAAGTCTGTTTATAGACCGACATGGTAACAATGCCGGAAACAATGAACTTCGTCATTATAAGAAAGAACCGACATGCTAAATGGAAATTAACACAAACTTTCGCAACTGTAAGAAAATGGCACTCCTTTCATTTGCCTGTCACTCAGATTACTTGAATGAAAGAATCAAGGAATGAATAGGCTACTGTATTCCGTCTATAGATGGTTTATGACGTGGTGAGACCTTAGAACAACAGATCATTCTGATACTCATATGTTTACCTTGTGGGGAGAATACAGTAATAAAATAAACATAACAGAGGATTGTGAAATAGATCTCGTCCTCCACTAAATGTGCAGTGGTTGGGGGAGGGAATCAATTACAGCAGAATTTTATAACAAAATGTCACTGATGTGTTGAGATTTGGAACATCGATTCTTCTATAAAGAAAATTTGCATCCAGTCACTTATCTGAATGGCATCATCAAAATGTGAGGGGAAACTTGGATTGGTTGAGCCGATTGAAATGGGTAGGGCCATTAGTCAATCTGCAGCCTCAATGGGTTGGACTAATTAACAGAATATAAGTTGGTGACTTAGCTAGTCAAGAATACTGCACAATTAGTTTAGCTTCCTGTACATACATTTTGTCATTTAGATTTCCTTCCTGTTTTATAAGAAGGAAGAAATCCAACAATTCCATGGCTTCCCGCCAGTTGTAAATGAAAAACAAGTGCGAGAATGGAGGAAAGAAAAAGAATAATAATTCTCTGATGCCGAGGTCATACAGCTTCATTCCCTGCGCTGGAGGAGAAATTATCCAAATGGATAATGGAGTCTAGGCAGAACGGATTAATTATAACCCGCACCAATAATCGAATCAGGGCACTCTCATTATTGAAAGATCCTGCATTCCAGAAACACAAATCTGAGGACTTCCTTGCGTCAATTACAATAACGGCATTCCTTTTATTTGCCTCTCTCACATTACTTGAATGAAAGAATCTAGGAATGAATAGGCCACTGTATTCCAGGAACAATGCATCCAAAGATAATACAGCGCTGACTTCCCTACCCTAACCACTTGTATAGACGGTTGTCCTGGTGTTATGACGTGGAACTGTGCTAGTGAATAGTAATTACTAGTTTACATAACAAACAAACGTGAGGATTGTCAAATTGATCTACTCTGCCACTAAATGTGCAGGGGGGGGGGTTTACTATAATATTTGCTCCACTCACATTACATGAAGGAATGAATATGGGTCACTGTATTCTGGGAACAATACATCAGAGATAATACAGCGAGACCTTCCTATCATGTAGCTTTTCAGTCAGGACCTTTGGCCACTACAAAGTGTTAACTTGGATGTGTCAACACTGATGTTTTCTTAATACCTAGCACAAAGGCCGAAACGAGACATGCACAAAAATACTGGTAATCAAAATCGGCCTTTGAGCAGGTATTTAAATTTTATGTACACAGGTCTTATAGCATAGTGGACGATTACGGTTTGTGCATATTGTAACATTTACCAGTACAGTACATGCAACTGGAATGTGTGTAACACTAATTTTATTGTAACATGCCAAGCTCACTTTAATTTGGTCTGTTCCTATAGGTGTCTATAGTGTTTACAGTAAATAGTACACTAGGTCTAGATGATAAACCTGAGTTGTTACTGGTAAATCGGACCATTACCGTATTTAGGTTAATATCAGATGCTGGTATATTATAGCCCTAGGCATTTTATTATGGCTTGAACATATCAATATAACATTACTAAAAATAGCGTTTTCGGGAAATTATGTTGTGTAATATGGCGGCACGTGTGGAATACAGATATAGACATCACAGATTAGTTTTTTATAATGAAATATAGGGGATTCGAAGGTAATATTGTATGATATATAGAAATTAATGTAAATCTAGGCCTAGCATTATGATAAGTACGCTCTAGTTTGCTGGTGAGCCCTAGTAATTTTATCCTGGCTTAATATATCAGGACATGCGAGTTGTCACTGGCTTTTTAAAAAAATCAAGTGTTTCCTGTTTGTTACCGTGATTTGACAATATTTTTTTTTTCAAATTTGACGACTCGATTATAGACCAAGGACCATGAAGTAATCCATGAAGTAATTTTTTCCCCAAAATTCTCGGCTTATACATGCTGCAAGACGGTAATACTATTCATAATTTTGATACCTTGGTTTATA
The DNA here is from genome assembly GCA_034231615.1 of Meghimatium bilineatum. Classification (NCBI taxonomy): domain Eukaryota; kingdom Metazoa; phylum Mollusca; class Gastropoda; order Stylommatophora; family Philomycidae; genus Meghimatium; species Meghimatium bilineatum. The sequence continues at coordinate 75,161,223 of CM067304.1, read as the reverse complement.
CATGGGTTTCTGACTTTGGTCATATTTTGGACATTAGTGTACATTGCCTGCTTATAAACAGATAGGCCTATATTTGGAAATATACAGTACATTTCCCTATGTTGTGCAACATTTAGAGAATTGTCAGCATTGCATATCACATTAGAAGAACAAGATAAATTCCATCAGTGACTGTGGTCCTAGCTGTAAATGTGTATGGGGCTTCTTCACTACAAACAAGGTGGCATATGGAATGTGAAAAACAACTCTGTAGAACATGAACATTTTCTGGTAGAGCCGAGAGTCCGGCATACATGTTAGCCTTGGATATCTGGAAACCCAGCCTTTGGCCAGGGCTGAGATGTTATAGACACATCTAACAGGAAAGGATGCACAGTAGAAAAACTGAGGCTCATGAAGTCAGTTCATGAGAAAATGAATTTTCAGACTTGCTGATACTATGATCACAGGGAGAGGACAAGCAATGGACCGTGCCTGTGTTTTGAATGACCTTACAGATATATGGTGAGTGTGACCAATGTCATAAATGCTTGTGTGAATCTGCAATTTAGAGCAGACTACATGGATATCATGTCAAGGTGTGGCTAAACAACATAGAGTGGGTGTGGTCATTTGCTACATGGATACATTAAGGAGATGTAAACACTTATAGACCTATGGTTGGAATTTCAGTGAGAATGATCTGTTGGCTAACAAAGGGATGTAATGACTTTATTGCTCATAATCGCTGAGGTTTGCAACAGGAAAGAAATGCCTTTTCAACTTTGGACATTTTTTAATCAAGAATTTGTCACTTGTGTTGATGAACCACAAAAATGAGTTCAATTTGGTTTCTTTTGTGCTGGTTCTCAAATTCCAGCAGGTTAGCAGAATGTAGTCCAAACAATGGATGCGTCATGGTTTTCAATGTGGCTGCAATATCTGCACCTTTTGGTCTGATACATTCAATTTCAGCATGGCATCTTAAGTTACTGAACATAAATGGGATGGAGCAGACAACTCCACCCCATAACCTCCTTAGTTGTCTCTTATGGCTTGCATAAAGATAATGTTGCTGTTCCTTTCTCCCGTTTTGGGCTCGGCAACCCACAAGCGAATTTGGTTATATCAGGGCATATTGCCATGAAAATGGCCGTTGTAATCTTGCCAACCTATGAGATGCTGTGCAACTCACTATACAAACATGTTTGGTCTGTTTGTACAAAAACAAGAAAAATATTGGTGTACTTTTTCAATTATTCCAGGTAGATAATTCCTCTCTGACTGGAGAGTCGGAACCTCAGAGTCGTACCGCAGAGTTTACTCATGAGAACCCCCTGGAGACTAGAAATTTAGCTTTCTTCTCTACGAATGCAGTTGAAGGTAATTTATCAAATACAAAAAAATCTGTAAATCTTTGTGTACTATAGACTCCATAACTAATTGTAGTCTTGTTATGTAGTTAATGTTTTGTTTGGGACGTGTTCACATTCATGGTGTATAGGAATAAGACATGTATATTTTCAGTGCTTGAGGTTGGAGATGTAGATGACTTTATTCAAGATTTGTTAATGTTTGTGACACGGTTAAGAACATCAATTGTTAATGTTTGTGACACGGTTAAGAACATCAATTGTTAATGTTTGTGACACGGTTAAGAACATCAATTGTTAATGTTAGTGACAGGGTTAAGAACATCAATTGTTAATGTTTGTGACATGGTTAAGAACATAAATTGATTTCTGGCTATTTTTGCTTACAGGCACGGCACGTGGCATAGTGGTCAAAATAGGAGACAAATCTGTGATGGGTCGTATTGCTAATCTGGCCTCTGGGCTAGAAGTTGGAGAGACTCCAATCGCTAAAGAGATAGCTCACTTCATTCATATTATCACTGGTGTTGCTGTCTTCCTCGGCGTGACTTTCTTCATCATTGCCTTCATCCTTGGCTACTTCTGGCTGGACGCTGTTATTTTCCTGATCGGTATCATTGTGGCCAATGTCCCTGAAGGGCTGCTGGCTACTGTAACTGTAAGTATGTCATGTACAGATTGTCCCTTTAAAAATGTCTGGCAACTAGTAAACTCACAATTTTGGCAACTGAACCAATTTACACAGTGAAATTCTGTAACAATTTCATTTGTTTTATCTAAAACTAGTTTTCATTCATTATCTACGTTTTATCTACATATGTTACATCTATCTACACCTAATGTTTATGGACTTGAATACATTTGTGAATGCTGACCTACTAGAATGATTAATGTGGATGGGTGCTGCTGTCACCTGAAATGGAAACAAAGAATAGCCTTTTTTTTTAAAACCTGTAACAGCTAAAAGCCCAGCTAAAACTCATTCATTTTCCAAACACGCCAATTTTTTATTTTACTTGGAACTATTGATGCAATTTCTACTGCTATTTCTACTGGGCATTTGAAATTGGTTTTTGTTTTTGGAAACAAGCAACTTTGATATATTTTGGACAACACATACACACAAAACCTGTCCAACAACAAGGAAAACAGACTTTCTACATACTTGGTGATAATAATGTGTTTACCTCCTAACACATACTACTAGTAGATGACTGGAGATTTATTCTCCACCATCTGTCATTTCCAAGGGGACAATGTGGCACACAAGTTGTTAAAAGTGACTAGGTTTTGGGGAAAAGATGGCTGTCCCTTCCTTGTGTTAGGATCCGAAGTAGTGCTGCTGAAGTTGGATATGTTATACTGACAGGCCCTGATTTCTTAGACAAGTTGTAACACCATGACACAATACAATTCTGTTTTCTGTTCTTGCCAGAACTTTCTTATTTCATTTTCCAGAGTGTACTACCACTTACACTATGCTATGTACTCTAGCGCTGAATAACTGTCGAATTGACCTGTTCTGTGATAGTTGAGTGATAAACACAATGATGCCAATGTGTTGTATGGCTTTGACAGAGGAGAAAATAATACCAATACTATGAACTACCATGCAAAGTGTGATTAAGGAAGGTTGAGTTGGCTTTCCCTTCTCATAGTCCTTCAAAGTGACAAGTCATACTGATTCAGATGTTATGCTAAGCTGTAAACAATAATATATTCTGTTCAACATCCTGCTAAACAGCAGAGGATCCATGTTCTGATAGTGACAAGGTTACAGAGAGATTAGATGATCAATGATCTGATTGTGACAAGGTTACAGAGATTTACCGTTAAGTTCTGAATATAAACCCATCTGATTGTAGGCTGAGAACCTAATTATCCCTTCCCAAAACACAAAGACTGGGCCTTGATGATAAACATGTGTTACTGGTAGATCAGCTTAGGCTACCGTATTTCGTTTTTTCAAAGACCATTACCGTATTTTGGTCAATATATAACATCAGATACTGGTATACTTTTCTGACAAATTTAGACGTAATGATATAAATATATTTACCGTAATGGTAAAAAAAACGGTAATACCCATTGCTAAAAATAGCATTTCCGGGGAAATTAAGCTCAGTAATAATTGCGGGCATGTCGGAAATAACGATATAGACCTAGTAAGTGATCAAGAAATATCGGAGATTTCGAAGGAAATATTGTATGATATATAGAAATTAATGTAATTAAGAGTCCTAGCATTATGGTAGTACGCTCTAGATTGCTGGAGAGCCCTAGTAATTTTATCCTGGCTTAATATATCGGGACATGTGTGAGTTGTCACTGGCATTTTTTTAAAACAGTGTTTTTCTCCTTTTTTTTTTACTGTGATTTGGATGTAATTTTTTTTTAAATTTGATGTTACTCGAATATAAGACGAAGAGTATGAAGTCGTCTCTGATTTTTGTCCAAAAATTCTCGGGTTATACACTAAATTTAACGGTAGGTATAAAAACCCAGATAAATGGGATAAATAGAACTTGTGTTTGTCAAACCATAGGTTTCGATGCTGAATATTTATTTATCCATGAACTTGTAACGTAACATTTGGTTGTCTTGTTGTCCAGGTATGTCTGACTCTGACTGCCAAACGTATGGCTAAGAAGAACTGCTTGGTTAAGAACCTGGAAGCTGTGGAAACTCTTGGTTCTACATCTACTATCTGCTCAGACAAAACTGGGACTCTCACTCAGAATAGAATGACGGTGGCTCATATGTGGATTGATGGTCGCATTGTGGAGGCTGACACTAGCGAGGACCAGTCAAGTGCGTTCATTTGTCAATACTAGATTGTTCGCTTCACTTCTCACATTATTACCATTGTCGTATTGTTTTATTACCATTGTCATATTGTTTTATCATTATGTTGCAGAAGTTGAATATGTCGCCTAAATAAAATGGTTACACTACATATTTCTGTTCTCTGGACTAGATCCTGCTGGCATTCTAGTAGGATGATTGTTCTGCTATAAGAAAGATCTAGGAGGACGATTGTTCTGCTACAAGAAAGATCTAATGGGATTTTTGAGAAAAAAATGAATTAAAAAAATAATCAGTATATGATTGTACCACTGCTATGCATGTTGTAAGAGGTAACAAAGGAGTGTTGTATGTCATAGTAGAAGGTTGTATGTAAAATAGATGGAAAACTTCCCCACTAAAAAAAGGCGTTAGAGAAAACACCACTGTTAAATTAAAATTTTGCCCTGGAAAACATTACATTTATCTCGTGTCGGTATTACATTGTGCTTGTACATTTTGTGTTTATTTAATCTGCCGGAACATTTTCATAACAAATTCTGGTAGTTATTAGTGACACCTTACTTTGAGGACATATTTTATGTAGCATTTTAAGCAGAAACAAGTGGTGGGGGTGGTATCCTATTAACCATAGTGAGAAACTCTGTAGATGACTGTATCCCCCGACATCATTACGTAACTAGGGCCTGTAGGTTAATGTTTGCGATCTATATTTATCCTCAGATGCTTCATATTCTCGTAATGATCGAACGTGGATGAGTCTTGCCAGGATTAGCATGCTGTGCAACCGTGCAGAGTTCAAGGTTGGCCAGGAGAATGTACCAGTACTAAAGAGGTCAGAATGAAATATGTGTATTCAGCAGATGTTGCTTCTCATAGTTTTGTGCAGTAATGATAGGACATCAACTGCTGTTTGTGTTTGTACTCAAGTCAATCATTCCAGAATAAGTCATAAATATCACAATATTTATTCAGATACATATCTGCCAAATACATTAGCAATGACTGTCGAAACAAGTGCTTAAAGCCAGTCAGTGATACTTAGTCAAAGATAGATAGTGCTGTCAAGATAGTTAGTCAAAGATATCGGGGATGTCAAAAGATAGTTAGTCAAACATAGTGATGTCAAGATAGTTGGTTAAAGATAGTGTTGTCAAGACAGTGTTAAGACATCCAGTGTTGCATAGTTGACAAGATTGCTGTTCTATCAACAGAGAATGTAATGGTGATGCTTCAGAGTCTGCTTTGTTGAAATGTGTGGAGCTTTCTATTGGAAATGTCACTGAATATCGTCGCAGGAACAAGAAAATTGTTGAGATTCCATTCAACTCAACCAACAAATACCAGGTGAGACTATCCATTGTTTATGTTACTGATAGCTGTTGTTGGTACTGCCTGCAGCAGCATTTGTTTTCATATTTTTGTTGTGATAACATTCAGGTAATGATTTATTGCTAAATTTCTAAGAGATGTCTGCAAAGGTTGTTTGTCCATTACACAACTCACTTTTTAAATACACAGCAATGCCCTTGACTAGGAGTTTCTAGATGGTTAATGAGACACAGAAAAAAAGTCCAGGTTCAGACAGTTCAGAGACAGAAAAACCAGTTCAGACATGGGATGGCTTTCGTTACTGCATGTTCTCCTGTGAAGGAGGAAATTGCAGCGACATGTACATTTCCCGTAGATTGAACCTGGGACCTCAAGGCCATGCTGCTGTCCACCATGGGATGGCAAAGGTTAAAACCTAGTAATTTCTTAAACCAGAAATATTGATGTGAGTTGACTGCCTTCAAAACACATCAAACCCAGCCTTAAATAAGTAATATTGAACTGCATTAGCAACCTCTTCATCTGTTCACTTAGAAATCTGCAGATTTGTCACATGAATGTGTTGCCCGATTGCAGCACACATCAATCACATTTTAAACTTGTATGAAATCACATTTTAAACATCCATGAAATCGCACTTTAAACTTAACATGTATGAAATTCTAAAGGATTTTGTTGGCTACACAGGTATCCATTCATGAGACAGAAGATCCTAATGATCCCCGTTACCTGCTAGTAATGAAAGGAGCCCCAGAAAGAATCATGGACCGTTGTTCTACAATTCTTATGCATGGCAAGGATCAACCTCTAGATGATAACTTCAGGGAAGCGTTCAATTCTGCATACATGGAGTTGGGAGGTTTGGGAGAGAGAGTACTCGGTCAGTTTCTTTCTTGTTTCTTTGTTGCATGATTCTTCTTACTACTGACAACAACTTGCTCAATGACAATTATGCATATATGAAGTTGGGAGACACATAATAGCAACTGCATAATGCTGAATGTTTGATGGGTCAATGAATAACACAGAAGCACTGGATTTATTATTACAGAAAAATCACAATGTAACAAACAGCTCTGAACCTGGTTTGCTCAGATGACACCCAGTCACCTCAACTTAAAAAGTCAAACACACATTTTCTGTTTTAGAGATGAACTGGTTGACCCAAGTTTGGAGGCCATTTGAGAGGACCTGGTTCAAATCCTGTTTTCTGCATTGTGATTTTTGCTGAGTGTGTTATATTTACTGAGTGCAGCCCATGTGCTGAATTTTTTAAACTCCAGTCAAATTGTGAAGGCTGTTGCTCAAATTACAATATGGACTGGATTTGTATCTTTTGGAGGTAAAATAAACCCACCATTCTGTCTTCAAGACTGTAATGACAAAGTGGCTTTTATTATCATAGTTGAAATTTTGCTAGCAGTAATATTTCAACAGTTCTGCAACATTGAATGTTACATAGCTACAGACATTTCATAATAACTTCTAAACAAATTGTTGATTGTGGCTATTCTTTGTGGTTACAGTAATGTATAATCATCTGACAGTTTGCTCATTATTTATACTTTGTATTCATGTGTTGTCTTTATTTATTCCCAACAGGATTCTGCGATTATGTTTTGCCAGCCGATGAGTTCCCACCAAACTTTCAGTTTGACCCTGAAGGTCCCAACTTTCCCATAACAGGTCTGAGGTTTGTAGGTCTCATGTCTATGATTGACCCTCCCAGAGCCGCAGTCCCAGACGCTGTGGGCAAATGTAGGAGCGCTGGTATTAAGGTAAGTGTATGCATTCATTGCAGAGTTCTTGGATTGATGCTAAGCTCAACACTTAGCTCTGTCCACTTATGTTGGAGTTGACTTGTTTGGTTGAAATGTATGGAGTTGACATGTCCAGTTGAGATGTGTGGAGTTGAAATCTCAGTTGCTATAAATGATGTTTGTTAGTTTAGTCATCATTGATCAATTTATTCAGTTCAATTTGGAATTTTGTAGACAAGCTCTGGTGATGTTACTATTGATGAATGTGCAGTTTGGATGTTTAGTTGTTTCATTATAATGATGCTCTTTCCATTCTCTAGGTTATCATGGTAACTGGTGATCATCCAATCACAGCCAAGGCTATTGCTAAAGGTGTTGGCATCATCTCAGAAGGCAGCAGAACAGTGGAGGACATTGCAGCTGAAAGGGGTATACCCGTAGAGGAAGTTGATCCAAGGTAACACTCATGCATACACTATGTTTTTCAAGTGCAATGATCAGATTGTGTACTGATAGATTTTATTCAGCATTCTCTGTGACTAGCAGATATAACCTTACAGCAGCAGCTTCAGCCTAACAATTTATATTTGATGATGGATGTAATCTAGTCCCTATTGTCCTCCATCTCTCTCCAAAACACTTTCTAACCTATTTTTTTATTTTAATCCCACCATACTCTGCCTGAAGATGGATGTGTCAGACCATTGATGAAAAATAACATTGCAGCATGACACATTTTCGTTCTCTGGAAAACTAGAACTACTGTCATGCTACATGAGAGATCCAGCAAGAGTTTAAGAATGAATGAGAGATCCAGCAAGAGTTTGAGAATGAATGAGAGATCCAGCAAGAGTTTGAGAATGAATGACAGATCCAGCAAGAGTTTGAGAATGAATGCGGATGAAGAAAAATGTTACCAATATAACTTTTGGTCTTATTGTCCTTTTTGAGTTATTTCTGCAATTCTTTCTTTGTCTGACATATACTAATCCTTTGTCCCAGAGATAATAAATGTAACATATAGGAATTTTCTGGCCATTTTTTTCAGTTGTCCACGACATACCTCGTTCCTGCTGTCATGCATATGTTATATATTTAAAGTGAGAATATTTCAAGAACCCTACAACCATATGTAGATTTTCTAAAAGTACATTTCTGCTATTATAATTCAGTTGTGTGTGTTGCTAGGCTTTGAAAGGAAGAAAACAATAGCAATACTTAACTACCATGCATGTTGTAAGATGTGACTAAGGTTTGTGGGTGTCCTTTAGAGACCAAAATTCCATGCTATAAACCACAATACAATGCATCCTGGACTATGTCCTGATAACCAAGGAGTTTGACAACATAGAAGCTTGTGTTACTGAAATTTTTTATGGACAGGAACAGCTATTTTCCTATAGTTGCAGTCATCTTTCCATAGTTGTCTATTATGAGACTAGTGGCTAGTTATGGTATTTTTCTATATGATTCAGAGTCACAGCTGTCTTTCCATAGTTCTTAGTTTTCAGACATGAATATAACATGATGGCTGATTGTGTTTATATTGAGAGAATATATTCAATACTTGACAGAGAGGCTAAGGCTGCTGTTATTCATGGTGGTGATCTGCGAGACATGACTCCAGCCCAGATTGATGAGATACTTATTAACCATGCAGAGATTGTATTTGCTCGTACATCACCCCAGCAGAAGCTGATTATTGTGGAGGGCTGTCAGCGACAAGGTCAGATTGTGGCTGTCACTGGTGATGGTGTCAATGACTCTCCTGCTCTCAAGAAAGCAGATATCGGTAAGTGTGTTTTCTAGACCAACTTATGAGCTAATGGGCTTCAGAACGAGTAAAGACTATGTTGCATATCAATATTTGTTACTGGTATTTTTCTTGATTTAAAAAAATGTCAATATCTGCATGTTGTATTTTTTAAAATACAATCAAATGATTGTGCATGAATTATTTCTACATTTCATTTCAGTGTTTAAGTGTACTGTCATTCAATTGACACAAAAATGTTTTAATTGATCCTGTCCCATCGTTTTACCTGTAAATAACCCAAATATCGGAGGATGACTGACAAAAAGGAAGTGCTGCAGTAACCATACAAATAGAGGTAAATGCAAATAAAGTAAATAGGTTACTATATCAATATAAAATATAGAAAATAACAATAAATAAAAGGAACAAACACAACAGTCAACATGTCGGTCCAATTGGGACCTTTATAGACAACAAAAACAGTTAAGAACAAAAGACCAAACGAATATAAACAAAATGGATCTCTCCCAC